>LR778288.1:2762613-2994005 GCA_902810595.1 Coregonus sp. 'balchen' | reverse complement strand
GCCCCCCATCCGACCCCTTTGAAAAATCCATTTAATATGTAGTCCCCCAATGGGGGACGTATCAGATATTAAACTGATAAGAACAGATACTACACTTGATCTTAGCCAAAAGGCCGAGAAGCGATAACCCACAAATTGAACCCTGCACCCGCCGGGCACCCAGGGGTTTTAATCAATTTGTCTGTCATATGATGAAAAGTACAGGCCTCTCATCTTTTTAAGTGGGAGAACTTGCACAATTGGTGGCTGACTAAATACTATTTTTTTTCCCCCACTGTATGTGCAACAAGCCCAGCCTCAGACACATTTTCAACATACACTAGATATAGGCCTATAGATAGGTATACACTGCTCAAAAAAATAAAGGGAACACTAAAATAACACATCCTAGATCTGAATGAAATAATCTTATTAAATACTTTTTTCTTTACATAGTTGAATGTGCTGACAACAAAATCACAAAAATTATCAATGGAAATCAAATTTATCAACCCATGGAGGTCTGGATTTGGAGTCACCCTCAAAATTAAAGTGGAAAACCACACTACAGGCTGATCCAACTTTGATGTAATGTCCTTAAAACAAGTCAAAATGAGGCTCAGTAGTGTGTGTGGCCTCTATGTGCCTGTATGACCTCCCTACAACGCCTGGGCATGCTCCTGATGAGGTGGCGGATGGTCTCCTGAGGGATCTCCTCCCAGACCTGGACTAAAGCATCCGCTAACTCCTGGACAGTCTGTGGTGCAACGTGGCGTTGGTGGATGGAGCGAGACATGATGTCCCAGATGTGCTCAATTGGATTCAGGTCTGGGGAACGGGCGGGCCAGTCCATAGCATCAATGCCTTCCTCTTGCAGGAACTGCTGACACCCTCCAGCCACATGAGGTCTAGCATTGTCTTGCATTAGGAGGAACCCAGGGCCAACCGCACCAGCATATGGTCTCACAAGGGGTCTGAGGATCTCATCTCAGTACCTAATGGCAGTCAGGCTACCTCTGGCGAGCACATGGAGGGCTGTGCGGCATCCCAAAGAAATGCCACCCCACACCATGACTGACCCACCGCCAAACCGGTCATGCTGGAGGATGTTGCAGGCAGCAGAACGTTCTCCACGGCGTCTCCAGACTCTTGTCACGTCTGTCACATGTGCTCAGTGTGAACCTGCTTTCATCTGTGAAGAGCACAGGGCGCCAGTGGCGAATTTGCCAATCTTGGTGTTCTCTGGCAAATGCCAAACATCCTGCACGGTGTTGGGCTGTAAGCACAACCCCCACCTGTGGACGTCGGGCCCTCATGGAGTCTGTTTCTGACCTTTTGAGCAGACACATGCACATTTGTGGCCTGCTGGAGGTCATTTTGCAGGGCTCTGGCAGTGCTCCTTCTGCTCCTCCTTGCACAAAGGCGGAGGTAGCGGTCCTGCTGCTGGGTTGCTGCCCTCCTACGGCCTCCTCCACGTCTCCTGATGTACTGGCCTGTCTCCTGGTAGCGCCTCCATACTCTGGACACTACGCTGACAGACACAACAAACCTTCTTGCCACAGTTCGTATTGATGTGCCACCCTGGATGAGCTGCACTACCTGAGCCACTTGTGTGGGTTGTAGACTCCGTCTCATGCTAACACTAGAGTGAAAGCACCGCCAGCATTCAAAAGTGACCAAAACATCAGCCAGGAAGCATAGGAACTGAGAAGTGGTCTGTGGTCACCACCTGCAGAACCAGTCCTTTATTGGGGGTCTTGCTAATTGCCTATAATTTCCACCTGTTGTCTATCCATTTGCACAACAGCATGTGAAATTTATTGTCAATCAGTGTTGTTTCTTAAGTGGACAGTTTGATTTCACAGAAGTGTGATTGACTTGGAGTTACATTGTGTTATTTAAGTGTTCCCTTTATTTTTTTGAGCAGTGTAATTACTTTATATTAGTTTAAGATCTTTAGATTATGTTAAATAATCAATATATAGTTATAATTTCTCATTTGATTAGGTAAGACATTTTTAATATCATTAGTTTATTCGTTTTTTAAGATTTTACATTTCATTGATTGGTTTCCTTTGCTAAATATCCAGGCAGTCTTTCAATGTTAATATACGATAGGCCTACAAACTGTAAAATGTTGTAAAAACAACTTTGTCTTAAGTATCAGTCAAGATGTAATGCCTACATTTGCTTGTTTCAACATACTATTGTTGAGTGGCAAGGAGTTGTGGAAGCTGCTCCGGGACAGTCAAATAAGAATCTATCATTAATATAATTTACATTTTAGTCATTTAGCAGACGCTCTTATCCAGAGCGACTTACAGTTAGTGCACACATAATTTTTTTTTTTTTTCATACTGGCCCCCCGTGGGAATCGAACCCACAACCCTGGTGTTGCAAATGCCATGCTCTACCAACTGAGCTACATCCCCTGCCGGCCATTCCCTCCACTACCCTGGACGACGCTGGGCCAATTGTATGGCGACAAACTTAGTTTATTAGTCATTAAAATAGGAACGTTCTTCTCAGTATGATTTGGCTTGATTGACATCAAATGTGAGACGAACTCCAACGTTTTTATCTCAATATAAAATAATTTCTGGGTAACAATTAAGTACCTTACTGTGATCGTCTCTTTTTGACCATTTTAAGTGCCAACTAAAATTGCAAATAGTAATTCCTCAAGCAAGAATTTAGTTAGGATTGTCTGGAAGTGGTCTGAGTGGGGAAAGGTAAACTGAATATTAGCGGTTGTTGGCAGAGAGGTTTGGAACTCCTTATTGGTCTATAGCGCCCCACAGTGGAGGTGTCTGTCCATCGCCGTTGTAATCTACTGGGAAGCCAAAATGTTCCCAAACTGGTGATTTAAAACGATGGATCCTCCGATTCTGGTTTACCGACCGCACCACTCACCATTGTACAGAACTAGTTCCAGCCTGCGCCTCACAAAAGGACAGTTTTAAAATTTGCCAGTTAAGATTAGAATCTTGATAACGTGCGTTTAGGCTCTATTCGGTTTAACAGAACAGTCTGAAATGTTTTCAGCTCAGTCACTCAAGTGATTGTAGACTGTAGCGTCAAATCAAGCTCTGCATCTCTCCCAGACCGGACTTTAAAAAAAAAAAACTCTCCAGACAGAAACTTCATTTCAGCTTTTATTGAAAATGACACCTCATTTCTTGGCCTTGAAGTATTCCTCAATGACGTCCTTAGCTTGAGACTCCTTGCCATAGTCCTGTAGAGGGGGTGGAAAAGGGAGACTGTTACACAGGATTTGGGGGGGGGGGGGACATTTCCACAGGATGCTAGCTACAGGATAGTTCATTGTTTAGAACCAACCGATAACATTGAAGGGTAAAGTGTCCGAAATAGCACCCTACATATTGAACTTAATACTCTAAAGCAGTGCGCTACACAGGGAATAGGGTTCTATTTTGAACAGAGTACTAATGTTCCATCCCAATCACTTCTCTCCCAGGTAACTAATTCAATCAAAACCGGAAGTGTCATTATAAAACATATAAAATGTCTGGATTTGAGCAGCATGAAAATTCACACCTGATGCTACCTGAGCCAGATATTAAATACATGTTATGAGCCCTACATTAACATTTTATGAGCCCAAACCCCCCCCCAAAAAACAAACGATTGTGCCGTTATCCAATACATATGATATAGGCTGGCTACTGCACATTACGCACAACAGAAAAACCTTAGGATGTAGCTAGCTGTATAAAGCCCATAGATGTAGCTAGCTGTATAAAGCCCATAGATGTAGCTGGCTGTATAAAAGCCCATAGATGTAGCTAGCTGTATAAAGCCCATAGATGTAGCTAGCTGTATAAAGCCCATAGATGTAGCTAGCTGTATAAAGCCCATAGATGTAGCTAGCTATATAAAGCCCATAGATGTAGCTAGCTATATAAAGCCCAGATGTAGCTAGCTGTATAAAGCCCATAGATGTAGCTAGCTATATAAAGCCCAGATGTAGCTAGCTGTATAAAGCCCATAGATGTAGCTAGCTGTAGAAAGCCCATAGATGTAGCTAGCTGTATAAAGCCCATAGATGTAGCTAGCTGTATAAAGCCCATAGATGTAGCTAGCTGTATAAAGCCCATAGATGTAGCTAGCTATATAAAGCCCATAGATGTAGCTAGCTATATAAAGCCCAGATGTAGCTAGCTGTATAAAGCCCATAGATGTAGCTAGCTATATAAAGCCCAGATGTAGCTAGCTGTATAAAGCCCATAGATGTAGCTAGCTGTAGAAAGCCCATAGATGTAGCTAGCTGTATAAAGCCCATAGATGTAGCTGGCTGTATAAAGCCCATAGATGTAGCTGGCTGTATAAAGCCCATAGATGTAGCTGGCTGTATAAAGCCCATAGATGTAGCTGGCTGTATAAAGCCCATAGATGTAGCTAGCTGTATAAAGCCCATAGATGTAGCTAGCTGTATAAAGCCCATAGGTGTAGCTAGCTATATAAACCCCATAGATGTAGCTAGCTGTATAAAGCCCATAGGTGTAGCTAGCTATATAAACCCCATAGATGTAGCTAGCTGTATAAAGCCCATAGATGTAGCTAGCTGTATAAAGCCCATAGGTGTAGCTAGCTATATAAACCCCATAGATGTAGCTAGCTGTATGCTCTCTTGGGTAAATAAATGAAACTAGCTCCAGTATGCTAAACTTTTGAGTGTGGACTGTATTCTATGGACTGGAATCACGCACATCGTTCAAACCATGAGACAGCAGAAGAGAACATGTGATTCTGTACTGGTACCCCCTGTATATAGCCTCGCTACTGTCATTAGTTATTTATGCTGGGAAAAGGGAGTGGTTTCGGGCCGTAAATCCCAGTCAATTTCAGTAACCGCGTTCCCGCCCTTCAGCCCTAGTCGGTATGATAAAAGGTAGATGGACATACGGTGGTCAGTATGTTTAAAAAAAGGGACATGTAGCCATTCATTGGGACCCCAGGCACCACAGCGAGGCGTAGGGGCTCGTACCCTGGCAGACACTCTGGCCAGTTGTATAGGACAAGCAGCTGCATGGCACCGACAGCACAGCAGCTGCACTCGACCGGCACAAACAGCGATGGGGTCGACTCATAACCCGCCGCCCAGACAGGGTCATTAAATATTGTGTGGCTGAAGGGCGGGCGGCTCGAATAAAGATAAATAACTTAAATCCTTAACTATCATTCTTGTGCAATTTATATCTATATTGAGATTTTTCATTCATTTTTTTTGGCTATCTGTTATTAGTGCATAAGACTAAACTTTAGGGATTAACTGTACGTGCGTCAAATCGCCTACACAGCCAAATACTGCTTTTGGGATCGGGAAGAAAAAGTTATCAATCCACGGAAGGCAAAAAGGACATTGTTGAAGTGTCATTCATTAAGACAAAAGCTGGAAAGGAGAGTTGAAAATTAGGAAAAGTAATTTTGGAAAATATATATTAGCGGATTAGGCCTCAGATTTTCACTATCACAGTTGGGCAGTTGTGGATGGGTTATGAGCAATTGCGGGTGAAGAAACAGGGGGGGGGGGGGGGGGGGGGCAGTATGAAAAATGTATGCACTCACTAACCGTAAGTCGCTAAAAAAAAAAGTAACTAAAATGTAAAATCACAAAAGGAGAATTCTAACACATTCTATCCTGTCTATGACATCACATAGGGATCACAAGGAGCATGCCAACTCCTCACAACCCAGTTTATGACATCACAAGGAGCAGTCCAAGCCCCTTCCATTAATACCCTCCATGACTTCAGTGGATTCAGATCATCCCCTGCAAGCTGAGAAGTTTCCAGAACAGGGCACTGGGTTTATACCTTGATCACGACACAGCTGCAGCCCACCACCTTCCGGGGTTTCCCTTCCCGGTCGATCTTACACAGACCGACCCACTCGCCCAGCTTCTTGTTGTCATCAACCTGGTGGTCAGAGACAAGGGAGGAGGAGAAGGGGTTCAATACACGAGATTTGAAAAAGCTGTGCTACCACCTAGTATCTCCACAAGGCAGTAATAGCACGACTGCAGTACCCACTGTTTTATGGGGTGTCCCCCAAATGACACCCTATATAGTACACTACTTTAGACCAGAGAATGGCACCCTATATAGTGCACTACTTTAGACCAGAGAATGGCACCCTATTCCCTATGTAGTGCACTACTTTTGACCAGAGAATGGCACCCTATTCCCTATGTAGTGCACTACTTTTGACCAGAGAATGGCACCCTATTCCCTATGTAGTGCACTACTTTTGACCAGAGAATAGCACCCTATATAGTGCACTACTTTAGACCAGAGAATGGCACCCTATTCCCTATGTAGTGCACTACTTTTGACCAGAGAATGGCACCCTATTCCCTATGTAGTGCACTACTTTTGACCAGAGAATGGCACCCTATTCCCTATGTAGTGCACTACTTTTGACCAGAGAATGGCACCCTATTCCCTATGTAGTGCACTACTTTTGACCAGAGAATGGCACCCTATTCCCTATGTAGTGCACTACTTTTGACCAGAGAATGGCACCCTATTCCCTATGTAGTGCACTACTTTTGACCAGAGAATGGCACCCTATTCCCTATATAGTGCACTACTTTTACCTAGGGCCCGGTTTCCCAGAATAATTGTAACGCTAAGTTCACCGTTACAACCTTCGTAGGAGAATCATGAAATCTCAGAGCTGTTACACAAAACCTTCGCTATTTTAACGTTGCACTTGAAAACACTCGTAATTTAAGAAACGCCTGCCCCCAGAACAAAGTTTACTACAAATAAAGTTGCCAAATGTCTTTGTAATTGACACAAACAAGATGCTTCAAATGAAAACCAAGAAGACTGCATTAAAAATATTAAACAGTAGGCTATAGGCCAATTACAATCATATTGAAATACATTTGATGTTAAAAATCAATTGAGTTCTATTTTGCTACTTGTAGGCTACTGTGCAATTTGTTTCATGAGGTGAATAATGACATGTCAAATCTGTGATTTAGAGCATTATTGGCTAAGCGTTAGAATCAGCCGTCTCAACATTTGCAGGAGCTGATCCATCAATAGAAATAATTAAAATGTTAAAGGAAATACTTGAATGGACCAAACTGATCCGAGAGCAGCTCAGATGCCATACTTAGTGACCGTTCTCTCGCTGTGGTGTTTTGGGAAATACATGCTACGTCGTTGGCCGTTGCATCGTTAAAAACACTAGTAAAACGTTTGGCAGTATGCTCAGTAGGGTAACGATGGCAGTATGCTCAGTGGTCAGTAGGGTAACGATGGCAGTATGCTCAGTAGGATAACTATGGCAGTATGCTCAGTAGGGTAACTATGGCAGTATGCTCAGGGGTCAGTAGGGTAACGATGGTAGTATGCTCAGTGGTCAGTAGGGTAACGATGGCAGTATGCTCAGTAGGGTAACGATGGCAGTATGCTCAGTGGTCAGTAGGGTAACTATGGCAGTATGCTCAGTAGGGTAACGATGGCAGTATGCTCAGTAGGGTAACTATGGCAGTATGCTCAGTAGGGTAACTATGGCAGTATGCTCAGGGGTCAGTAGGGTAACGATGGTAGTATGCTCAGTGGTCAGTAGGGTAACGATGGCAGTATGCTCAGTAGGGTAACGATGGCAGTATGCTCAGTAGGGTAACGATGGCAGTATGCTCAGTAGGGTAACGATGGCAGTATGCTCAGTAGGGTAACGATGGCAGTATGCTCAGTAGGGTAACTATGGCAGTATGCTCAGTAGGGTAACTATGGCAGTATGCTCAGTAGGGTAACGATGGCAGTATGCTCAGTAGGGTAACGATGGCAGTATGCTCAGTAGGGTAACGATGGCAGTATGCTCAGTAGGGTAACGATGGCAGTATGCTCAAGGGTCAGTCAGTAGGGTAACGATGGCAGTATGCTCAGTAGGGTAACGATGGCAGTATGCTCAGTGGTCAGTAGGGTAACTATGGCAGTATGCTCAGTAGGGTAACGATGGCAGTATGCTCAGTAGGATAACTATGGCAGTATGCTCAGTAGGGTAACTATGGCAGTATGCTCAGTGGTCAGTAGGGTAACGATGGCAGTATGCTCAGTGGTCAGTAGGGTAACTATGGCAGTATGCTCAGTAGGGTAACGATGGCAGTATGCTCAGTAGGGTAACTATGGCAGTATGCTCAGTAGGGTAACTATGGCAGTATGCTCAGTAGGGTAACTATGGCAGTATGCTCAGTAGGGTAACTATGGCAGTATGCTCAGGGGTCAGTAGGGTAACGATGGCAGTATGCTCAGTGGTCAGTAGGGTAACGATGGCAGTATGCTCAGTAGGGTAACGATGGCAGTATGCTCAGTAGGGTAACGATGGCAGTATGCTCAGTAGGGTAACGATGGCAGTATGCTCAGTAGGGTAACGATGGCAGTATGCTCAGTAGGGTAACGATGGCAGTATGCTCAGTAGGGTAACGATGGCAGTATGCTCAGTAGGGTAACGATGGCAGTATGCTCAGTAGGGTAACGATGGCAGTATGCTCAGTAGGGTAACGATGGCAGTATGCTCAGGGGTCAGTCAGTAGGGTAATGATGGCAGTATGCTCAGTAGGGTAACGATGGCAGTATGCTCAGTGGTCAGTAGGGTAACTATGGCAGTATGCTCAGTAGGGTAACGATGGCAGTATGCTCAGTAGGGTAACGATGGCAGTATGCTCAGTAGGGTAACGATGGCAGTATGCTCAGTAGGGTAACGATGGCAGTATGCTCAGTGGTCAGTAGGGTAACGATGGCAGTATGCTCAGTAGGATAACTATGGCAGTATGCTCAGTAGGGTAACTATGGCAGTATGCTCAGGGGTCAGTAGGGTAACGATGGCAGTATGCTCAGTGGTCAGTAGGGTAACTATGGCAGTATGCTCAGTAGGGTAACGATGGCAGTATGCTCAGTAGGGTAACTATGGCAGTATGCTCAGTAGGGTAACTATGGCAGTATGCTCAGTAGGTAACTATGGCAGTATGCTCAGTAGGTAACTATGGCAGTATGCTCAGGGGTCAGTAGGGTAACGATGGTAGTTATGCTCAGTGGTCAGTAGGGTAACGATGGCAGTATGCTCAGTAGGGTAACGATGGCAGTATGCTCAGTAGGGTAACGATGGCAGTATGCTCAGTAGGGTAACGATGGCAGTATGCTCAGTAGGGTAACGATGGCAGTATGCTCAGTAGGGTAACGATGGCAGTATGCTCAGTAGGGTAACGATGGCAGTATGCTCAGTAGGGTAACGATGGCAGTATGCTCAGTAGGGTAACGATGGCAGTATGCTCAGGGGTCAGTCAGTAGGGTAACGATGGCAGTATGCTCAGTAGGGTAACGATGGCAGTATGCTAAGTGGTCAGTAGGGTAACTATGGCAGTATGCTCAGTAGGGTAACGATGGCAGTATGCTCAGTAGGGTAACGATGGCAGTATGCTCAGTAGGGTAACGATGGCAGTATGCTCAGTAGGGTAACGATGGCAGTATGCTCAGTAGGGTAACGATGGCAGTATGCTCAGTAGGGTAACGATGGCAGTATGCTCAGTAGGGTAAACGATGGCAGTATGCTCAGGGGTCAGTCAGTAGGGTAACGATGGGCAGTATGCTCAGTAGGGTAAACGATGGCAGTATGCTCAGTGGGTCAGTAGGGTAAGCTATGGCAGTATGCTCAGTAGGGTAACTATGGCAGTATGCTCAGTAGGGTAACTATGGCAGTATGCTCAGTAGGGTAACTATGGCAGTATGCTCAGTAGGGTAACGATGGCAGTATGCTCAGTAGGGTTAACGATGGCAGTATGCTCAGTAGGGTAACGATGGCAGTATGCTCAGTAGGGTAACGATGGCAGTATGCTCAGTAGGGTAACGATGGCAGTATGCCTCAGTAGGGGTAACGATGGCAGTATGCTCAGTAGGGGTAACGATGGGCAGTATGCTCAGTAGGGTAACGATGGCAGTACAGTATGCTCAGGGGTCAGTCAGTAGGGTAACAATGGCAGTATGCTCAGTAGGGTAACGATGGCAGTATGCTCAGTGGTCAGTAGGGTAACTATGGCAGTATGCTCAGTGGGGTAACGATGGCAGTATGCTCAGTAGGGTAACGATGGCAGTATGCTCAGTAGGGTAACGATGGCAGTATGCTCAGTAGGGTAACAATGGCAGTATGCTCAGTAGGGTAACGATGGCAGTATGCTCAGGGGTCAGTCAGTAGGGTAACGATGGCAGTATGCTCAGTAGGGTAACGATGGCAGTATGCTCAGTAGGGTAACGATGGCAGTATGCTCAGTAGGGTAACGATGGCAGTATGCTCAGTAGGGTAACGATGGCAGTATGCTCAGTAGGGTAACGATGGCAGTATGCTCAGTAGGGTAACGATGGCAGTATGCTCAGTAGGGTAACGATGGCAGTATGCTCAGTAGGGTAACGATGGCAGTATGCTCAGGGGTCAGTAGGGTAACGATGGCAGTATGCTCAGTAGGGTAACGATGGCAGTATGCTCAGGGGTCAGTAGGGTAACGATGGCAGTATGCTCAGGGGTCAGTAGGGTAACGATGGCAGTATGCTCAGGGGTCAGTAGGGGGAGCCACAATATCATCCCCAACACAAACACCTATACTCAGTTACAATAATTACTAGGTTCACTAAACACCATACACACACAACACTCCTACTACACTCCCTTGTTTAGCACCATAACACTGCAGCACTTTGCTTAAGTGGTCAAAACAGCAGACTATAAATCAGGAAACTGTAGCAGTTCCTGCTTTCTCATTCAACCCCCCCCCCCCATCCACACACTCCACCCCCCCACCCCGCCATACCTTGATGAGGTTAATCTGATGCTCAGCGCAGAGGGCTTCCACCAGCTTGACGTACATGGGCTCGTCACAGTTGGCCGCAAGAACGCAGAGGTGAGCCTGGCGCCTGGACAGAGGAGAGAGGAGAGCAACAATCAGTAGTCATTTACTATCACATCAGGAATATAACTAACAAAAGGTTATCTAGTAAGCCTCTGAAAGCGTCCCAAATGGCATCCCATTTCCTATGTAGTGCCAAGCCCAGCTCTAGTGGTCACAAGAAGTGCACTATGTAGGGAATAGGGTGCCATCTGGGAGGCAGAAGTATCTCAAGACAGATTTTTGGGTAACGATTGCAGTTCTCAAAGGATTCAGCCGTTACATGTTCAGAGCACGATAGATAGCTAATTAGCACAGGTGGTCCCTTGGGTCTTCTGTAAACACAGATATAGCCATGTGGGAACACAAACCCTATAAACGGATGTATCAATTCAATTTCTCTCCCCCCCTCCCTCACTGATGAAAGGTCTTTATGTTTCCAAAACAGAACTGCAAACAACGCATGTTAAGGTTAAGACAGCACGTCAGGCTCTTAACAAAACTCCCTTGTACAGAAGATGCCTTCATCCAAAGACTTAGCTAATAAAACTGTGGGTGAAAACAGACAAGAAATTAAAGCCCCAGCACCAAAGTATACTACTTTTTCCCCCCACCTTTATTTAACCAGGTAAGCCAGTTGAGAACAAGTTCTCATTTACAACTGCGACCTGGCCAAGATAAAGCAAAGCAGTGCGATAAAAACAACAACAACACAGAGTTACATATGGGGTAAACAAAACATACAGTCAATAACACAATAGAAAATCTATATACAGTGTGTGCAAATGTAGTGAGGTCCTCTGTAGCTCAGCTGGTAGAGCACGGCGCTTGTAACGCCAGGGTAGTGGGTTCGATCCCCGGGACCACCCATACGTTAAAATGTATGCACACATGACTGTAAGTCACTTTGGATAAAAGCGTCTGCTAAATGGCATAATATATTATTATTATTATAGTATGTTATGGAGGTAAGGCAATAAATAGGCAAAGTGCAAAAATAATTACAATTTAGTATTAACACAGGAGTGATATATGTGCAGAAGATGTGCAAATAGAGATACTGGGGTGCAAATGAGCAAAATAAATAACAATATGGGGATGAGGTAGTTGGGTGGGCTAATTTCAGATGGGCTGTGTACAGGTGCAGTGATCGGTAAGCTGCTCTGACAACTGATGCTTAAAGTTAGTGAGGGAGATAAGAGTGCACTTCTTTTGACCAGAGCCCCATGGGCCCAGCCCCTGGTCAAAAGTAGTACAGAGCCCTATAGGCCCAGCCCCTGTCAAAAGTAGTACACTAAATAGGGAGCCATTTAGGTCACACATGACCAGAAATGTTCACTCACTTGTCCAGCGCTTTGGCGGCCTCGCGGATACCGCGGGCCAGGCCGTCGTGGATGAGGGCTGTCTTGAGCACCTCGGGGAGAGCGGTGTTGACATCCATCACACCTCCGGCAGCGATGCTGGGGGGGGGGAGGGACAAGGAGAGGAGATGGGAGAAGAGGAGACGAAGAGTTAGTTAGCTACAACTAGCCCGTTATGATAAGTGAGGTGGGTTGAACGTTTGCATCCTCCCGGCGTGTCAGATAGGGGATCTCACTCATAATTTAGAGTGAAGGGGTATCCGACTAAAGAAAGTAAATCATCACACATGCGCCGGAAATTAACCAATATACTGTCAACTTACTACATTCACAGAAATAGCACGATAGGTAGTTACTTGGTTACAACCAACCAACATGCTTAGCTAGCTAGCGTTAACTGGGGGGGACCCCTCTGGTAAGGATGTTCCATTTTACTGTTATCAATAGTTCTGGAAGTGCACGTAGAGGCATGTAAATAATATTTTTAGGAACACATCACCACTTTACAAACAATGCAACTTTGAAACGTGCAATTTAGCTGGTTAGTTAACTAGCCCTGGTTCATCGCAAAGCGGGAATAGACCGGTCACGCTTACCCTTCCTCGGCCATTGTAGATTATCGATGGATGGGGGGACCTAAAATTCTGCAATATTGACCAAACATGATAGAAAAGTTATTATCCATGATGATAGGGTGACTGTAAGGAATTTCAAACCAAGGATGTTTGATAAATCGGACAGATGTTTTTGGCGAGATCAAGAAACCCACCCTATCTCCTCTGTGACAGCGAGTAAAGAGAACGTCATGTAGTCTGCGACATTCCTTTAAGTGCAGAAGGACCCGAGAAGTAGCTGGCCATTATTCTGCCTGTCTCTAATAAGTCGTTATCAATAAAACGTCACAATACGGTGTAGCAGAGCGTTTGGACAAGGATATTAATTTGGGAAATCCATTTGTAATATCGAGGACTATGAAGAAAGCAATGGGTAAGGTGGATTCAATCAATGTCACTAGAAGCGGCCCTGTTTTGGTTAATTGTGTGTTCTTCTTCGATGAGGTTTTAACGGCTGTTGGCATCCAATAAATGTTGCATTACTGCCACCTACTAGACTGGAGTACAACTCCCTTATACTTTGCTAGAAACAATTAATAACTAAACAAATACCCTACCATCTTATTATAATATATAGTATATCCAATAAACACATTATTATTATTATTATTATTATATTGTAACTACACTCACAATTTTGTTATAATAATAATGATAAATAACACCCCCCTACACTATTTAAATCTATTTAGTCCTACCTCAGGCCAACATACCACTACTTTCCCCAATGCTACACATTCCTTTGTCTCATGCCATTCTGCACACTTCTCACACCTTGGAACCTCCCTCCTACACACTGCTGCCACATGCCCATAAGCTTGACACCTGTAACAACGCAATGTATTCGGCATAAAAGCTCGTACAGGATAACTTATATATCCTCACATCACTTTGTCGGGCAAAGACTCAACATCAAAACTCAAAAGAACAGACAATGACTCTTCTGTTTCCCCACTCTCGCCCCCCTGTTTACCTCTCACCAAACGACGAGCATCACACACACCGGGCATCTTCCCCTTCAGTTGGTCAACTTTTACATTTACAGCTACCCCAGTAATCACTCCTTTCAATGGCACCCTTTTCTTGAGAGCAAAACAATTCACATCTCTTGCCCCCATTCGTTTAACACGGAGGGCCTGCTCCCTCTGACCAGCAGAAACACAAACAATTATCACAAGACCACTTCTGGTTACCCTCACCGATTCCACAGCACCCAACTCTGTTTTCACCCACCCTGAAACCACAAATGGATCAGTCAAAAGTCAAGGGTCCACTTTTTCCAAAAACGTCAGTCCTACTGTCACAGACTCATCTTTATCCTGACCCTCGGTGCTAGCCTCGGGCTTCGAGAACTTCACCACACCTACCACCTCCGATACTTCGCCCTCATTCTCTTCCATTTCTCCTCCTGTCTTCAACTCACTTACACTTTCAACCATTCTTCTTTAACAAACCATCTCCCTTTGTTCCTCCATTTTTAACCGACTCAAGCTCACCCTCTTCCTCCCCCTCTCTCTCTCTCAGACCTCCTCTGCCTCTCTTTTTCCCTCCATTCCTCCTCCGTATTCCAAGTATAACTCTCCTTATGATAAT
The DNA here is from genome assembly GCA_902810595.1 of Coregonus sp. 'balchen'. Classification (NCBI taxonomy): domain Eukaryota; kingdom Metazoa; phylum Chordata; class Actinopteri; order Salmoniformes; family Salmonidae; genus Coregonus; species Coregonus sp. 'balchen'. The sequence continues at coordinate 2,979,546 of LR778288.1, read as the reverse complement.
ACTGCACTTCTCCTGACATACATCTTGTTCTTGCCTTCTCAAGGGACGCCATTTAACCGGCTGTCACAATCTCCGTACAATAAGCACGAACCCCTTCGGGATGTCGGTTAATTGTGTCGATGAAGAACAGAAGAAGTGTGCACTGGATCTAACAAAATTGATCACGTCAGAAGTGACATGTATTGATCTTCGGAGCAGGGCACCTGCCAAAGGAGTTATAGCTGGAGTCTCGTTGGATATAGATGATGAGTACCTTAGTCAGAAAATCCCAAGAGTGGTCAGTGCACGTCGCCTGGTAAATGGAAGGAAGGAGAAAATCCTGTCAACATTATTGTTGTTTGAGGAGACTCTACCTGAATCAGTGGAGGCCGCTGAGGGGAGGACAGCTCATAATAATGTCTGGAACGGCACCAATGGAATGGCATCAAACACATTGAAAACATGTGTTTGATACCATTCCACCTATTCCACTCCAGCCATTACCACAAGCCCGTCCTCCCCAATTAAGGTGACACCAACCTCCTGTGACCTGAATATGTGAAGCTTGGATATGTGAGGTATGCGGTGAGAGCATTTGTGTCCAAACCATTACAGTGTGGGAATTGTAAAGGATATGGTCATGTGTCAAATGTTTGCAGGCGGGAGAAGTATGGTATTGAAGAATCTGTGAATGGAAAATGTTGCAACTGTAGTGGGGATCATACTCTGGATTTCCTTGAGTGCCCTGTTAGGGTGAAGGAGGTCGAGTTGTCAAGAATCAGAGCAGCAGATCTCCTGTGTGAAGAGAGTCAAAGGGGCAAGAGGCAACAGTGTTGAAGATATGGTTGATATAGCAACCAGTTGCTAGCAATGTTCCCTCTGAGCGCAAACTTGAATCATGTGAAAATTCTATGCAACTTCCAGCGCGCGTTTACTGTGAACACTGAGGCTGTTTACTGTGAACACTGAGGCTGTTTACTGTGTACACTGAGGCTGTTTACTGTGAACACGGAGGCTGTTTACTGTGAACACTGAGGCTGTTTCCTGTGACCACTGAGGCTGTTTACTGTGAACACTGAGGCTGTTTACTGTGAACACTGAGGCTGTTTACTGTGAACACGGAGGCTGTTTACTGTGAACACGGAGGCTGTTTACTGTGAACACTGAGGCTGTTTACTGTGAACACTGAGGCTGTTTACTGTGAACACTGAGGCTGTTTACTGTGAACACTGAGGCTGTTTACTGTGAACACGGAGGCTGTTTACTGTGAACACGGAGGCTGTTTCCTGTGAACACTGAGGCTGTTTACTGTGAACACTGAGGCTGTTTACTGTGAACACTGAGGCTGTTTACTGTGAACACGGAGGTTGTTTACTGTGAACACTGAGGCTGTTTCCTGTGACCACTGAGGCTGTTTACTGTGAACACTGAGGCTGTTTACTGTGAACACTGAGGCTGTTTACTGTGAACACGGAGGCTGTTTACTGTGAACACGGAGGCTGTTTACTGTGAACACTGAGGCTGTTTACTGTGAACACTGAGGCTGTTTACTGTGAACACTGAGGCTGTTTACTGTGAACACGGAGGCTGTTTACTGTGAACACGGAGGCTGTTTACTGTGAACACTGAGGCTGTTTACTGTGAACACTGAGGCTGTTTACTGTGAACACTGAGGCGTGTTACTGTGAACACGGAGGCTGTTTACTGTGAACACTGAGGCTGTTTACTGTGAACACTGAGGCTGTTTACTGTGAACACTGAGGCTGTTTACTGTGAACACTGAGGCTGTTTACTGTGAACACTGAGGCTGTTTACTGTGAACACTGGAGGCTGTTTACTGTGAACACTGAGGCTGTTTACTGTGAACACTGAGGCTGTTTACTGTGAACACGGAGGCTGTTTACTGTGAACACTGAGGCTGTTTACTGTGAACACTGAGGCTGTTTACTGTGAACACTGAGGCTGTTTACTGTGAACACTGAGGCTGTTTACTGTGAACACCGAGGCTGTTTACTGTGAACACTGAGGCTGTTTCCTGTGAACACTGAGGCTGTTTCCTGTGAACACTGAGGCTGTTTACTGTGAACACTGAGGCTGTTTACTGTGAACACTGAGGCTGTTTACTGTGAACACTGAGGCTGTTTCCTGTGAACACTGAGGCTGTTTACTGTGAACACGGAGGCTGTTTACTGTGAACACGGAGGCTGTTTACTGTGAACACTGAGGCTGTTTACTGTGAACACTGAGGCTGTTTCCTGTGAACACTGAGGCTGTTTACTGTGAACACTGAGGCTGTTTACTGTGAACACTGAGGCTGTTTACTGTGAACACTGAGGCTGTTTACTGTGAACACTGAGGCTGTTTCCTGTGAACACTGAGGCTGTTTCCTGTGAACACTGAGGCTGTTTACTGTGAACACTGAGGCTGTTTACTGTGAACACGGAGGCTGTTTACTGTGAACACTGAGGCTGTTTACTGTGAACACTGAGGCTGTTTACTGTGAACACTGAGGCTGTTTCCTGTGAACACTGAGGCTGTTTACTGTGAACACTGAGGCTGTTTACTGTGAACACTGAGGCTGTTTACTGTGAACACGGAGGCTGTTTCCTGTGAACACTAAGGCTGTTTCCTGTGAACACTGAGGCTGTTTACTGTGAACACGGAGGCTGTTTACTGTGAACACTGAGGCTGTTTACTGTGAACACTGAGGCTGTTTACTGTGAACACTGAGGCTGTTTCCTGTGAACACTGAGGCTGTTTCCTGTGAACACTGAGGCTGTTTCCTGTGAACACTGAGGCTGTTTACTGTGAACACTGAGGCTGTTTACTGTGAACACGGAGGCTGTTTACTGTGAACACTGAGGCTGTTTACTGTGAACACTGAGGCTGTTTCCTGTGAACACTGAGGCTGTTTCCTGTGAACACTGAGGCTGTTTACTGTGAACACTGAGGCTGTTTACTGTGAACACTGAGGCTGTTTCCTGTGAACACTGAGGCTGTTTACTGTGAACACTGAGGCTGTTTCCTGTGAACACTGAGGCTGTTTACTGTGAACACGGAGGCTGTTTACTGTGAACACTGACAGAAAGACAAAGACTAGGGTTTTGGGGACTGAGACAGCTGACTTTTGAGGGCAAGGTTTTAATCATCAAGGCTGTGATTTTACCTGTCCTTTTATTGATCAGTTCTGTTTTTATCCCCCCACGAAAAACTCTTTTAGCTCTGGACCGGATGTTGTTTTATTTTTTGTGGGGATACTGTGAACACTGAGGCTGTTTCCTGTGAACACTGAGGCTGTTTACTGTGAACACTGAGGCTGTTTCCTGTGAACACGGAGGCTGTACCCGCTTTAAGTTACAGTGGCCATGTAGGCTACTGTGGCCATTGGATCATAATGTAGGACTACCATAGTGGTCTACCATCAAAAAAGAAATTGAGAAAATACATCCCATAACGTTTTAACATGGAAATAGCTGTTCTATCATTCAGCCTACAGTAGAAGCCAATGTGTGGTGTTCAATGTAGGCCTAAAGTGCCTTGCAAAAGTATTCATCCCCCTTGGCGTTTTTCCTATTTTGTTGCATTACAACCTGTAATTTAAATTGATTTTTATTTGGATTTCATTAAATGGACATACACAAAATAGTCCAAATTGGTGAAGTGAAATGAAAAAAATTACTTGTTTCAAAAAATTCAAAAAAATAAGTAACGGAAAAGTGGTGCGTGCATATGTATTCACCCCCTTTGCTATGAAGCACCTAAATAAGATCTGGTGCAACCAATTACCTTCACAAGTCACATAATTAGTTAAATAAAGTCCACCTGTGTGCAATCTAAGTGTCACATGATCTGTCACATGATCTTAGTATATATACACCTGTTCTGAAAGGCCCCAGAGTCTGCAACACCACTAAGCAAGGGGCACCACCAAGCAAGCGGCACCATGAAGATCAAGGAGCTCTCCAAACAGGTCAGGGACAAAGTTGTGGAGAAGTACAGATCAGGGTTGGGTTATAAAAAATATCAGAAACTTTTGAACATCCCACGGAGCACCATTAAATCCATTATAAAAAAATTGAAAGAATATGGCACCACAACAAACCTGCCAAGAGAGGGCCGCCCACCAAAACTCACAGACCAGGCAAGTAGGGCATTAATCAGAGAGGCAACAAAGTGACCAAAGATAACCCTGAAGGAGCTGCAAAGCTCCACAGCGGAGATTGGAGTATCTGATCATAGGACCACTATAAGCCGTACACTCCACAGAGCTGGGCTTTACGGAAGAGTGGCCAGAAAAAAGCCATTGCTTAAAGAAAAAAATAAGCAAACACGTTTGGTGTTCGCCAAAAGGCATGTGGGAGACATGCTAAATACAGGGACATTCTTGAGGGAAACCTGTTTCAGTCTTCCAGAGATTTGAGACTGGGTCGGAGGTTCAGCAGGACAATGACCCTAAGCGTACTGCTAAAGCAACACTCGAGTGGTTTAAGGGGAAACATTTAAATGTCTTGGAATGGCCTAGTCAAAGCCCAGACCTCAATCCAATTGAGAATCTGTGGTATGACTTAAAGATTGCTGTACACCAGCGGAACCTTCCAACTTGAAAGAGCTGGAGCAGTTTTTCCTTGAAGAATGGGCAGAAATCCCAGTGGCTAGATGTGCCAAGCTTATAGAGACATACCCCAAGAGACTTGCAGCTGTAATTGTTGCAAAAGGTGGTTCTACAAAGTATTGACTTTGGAGGGGTGAATAGTTATGCACGCTCAAATTTTCAGTTTTTTTGTCTTATTTCTATTTTGCATCTTCAAAGTGGTATAAATCAAATGATACAAACCCCCCAAAAATCCATTTTAATTCCAGGTTCTAAGGCAACAAAATAGGAAAAATGCCAAGCGGGTAGAATAAGTTTGAAAGAAAACATGCAGGGCTTGACATTAACCTCATTAACCTGTTTATCCATTTGATGCAAGAAACCACTTTACAAAATAAAATGCACTTATTATTCCCATACCTTTATTACAGAGAATCAGACAAATTATCCTACCCTCTGCCTATTGGCTACTTAGCTTATTCAAGCCTGTCTCAAAATACAACACTGTCCCTTTAAGACAAAAAAAAAAAGCTCTTTACCTGACTCGCTTTTCAAAGATGTCTAGAAGTGTACACATTTTTGTGCTCTTGTAGGAAGCAACCACTCCCCTATTGCTGACTACAAATGATCTATAACTGGGATAATAACTCACTAACTAGCAAAGGATATGAACAAACTGTGCACACGTGGAGCTTTGATCTATGCACTCACTAACTGTAAGTCGCTCTGGATAAGAGCGTCTGCTAAATGACTAAAATGTAAAAAATGTCAAATCTAAAAACAAGCGCATCTACTCATGACCGCTCATGCTGTAAACACAGTCCAGTTCAAAAGTAAATGGCACAGATCCATATATGGCAATGGTCTATTTGCATATAGGCCTACTGCAGTGTTTATGCCACACAGGTCTGTGTAGAGTAGGGGCTGAGTAGTGAGTGTCTATGCAATAGAATCCTACTCCGATGCGTTCTGCCTACAACAAAATCTCTTGCGTAGTTTGTTTTGTTTCGGTATGTTGCATTGAAAGTGGCGAATATTGCGTTGATTCGATCACAATTGCCACAATAAAGGGACATTTGATAATGTTAACAGGGGAAACTCTAGAACAAAGCCAACCTTTTCTAAGTCAAGATCACTTTGAGTCAAAATGCAAGCCGAGATCTACTGCTCAATTGTTTTTTTTTTACAATGAATACAAAGCGTTATGTTTGGGGCAAATTCAACACAACACATCATCAAGTACCACTCTTCATATTTTCAAGCATGGTGGTGGCTGCATCATGTTATGGGTATGCTTGTCATCAACAAGGACTAGGGAGTTTTTTTTAGGATTAAATAAACGGAATAGAGGTAAGCACAGGCAAAATCCTAGAGGAAAACCTGGTTCAGTCTGCTTTCCAACAGACACCAGGAGACAAATTCACCTTTCAGCAGGACAATAACCTGAAACACACGGCCAAATATACACTGGCGTTGGTTACCAAGACGACTTTGAATGTTCCTGAGTGGTTACAGTTTTGACTTAAATCGGCTTATAAATCTATGGCAAGACATGAAAATGTCTGTCTAGCAATGATCAACAACCAACTTAACAGAGGTTGAAGAATTTTAAAAGGAATAATGTGCAAATATTGTACAATCCAGGTGTGCAAAGCTCTTACAGACTTACCCAGAAATACTCACAGCTGTAATGGCCGCCAAAGGTGATTTTAACATGTATTGACTCAGTGGTGTGAATACTTATGTAAATTAAATATTTCTGTATTTCATTTTCAAATCTTTTGCTAAAATGTCTAAAAACAGGTTTTCACTTCGTCATTATGGGGTATTGTGTGTAGAAGGGTGAAAAATATCATATTTGATCAATTTTGAATTCAGGCTGTAACACAACAAAATGTGGATTTTTTTATTTTTAACTAGGCAAGTCAGTTAAGAAGAAATTCTTATTTACAATGACGGCCTACACCGGCCAAACCCGGACGACACTGGGCCAATTGTTGGAGACACTTATCTCCCTCATTAACTTTAAGCATCAGTTGTCAGAGCAGCTTACCGATCACTGCACCTGTACACAGCCCATCTGTAATTAGCCCACCCAACTACCTCATCCCCATATTGTTATTTACATTGTTATTTATTTTGCTCATTTGCACCCCAGTATCTCTATTTGCACATCATCTTCTGCACATCTATCACTCCAGTGTTAATACTAAATTGTAATTATTTTGCACTATGGCCTATTTATTGCCTTACCTCCATAACGTACTACATTTGCACACACTGTATATAGATGTTCTATTTTCTATTGTGTTATTGACTGTATGTATTTGTTTATTCCATATGTAACTCTGTGTTGATTTGCTTTATCTTGGCCAGGTCGCAGTTGTAAATGAGAACTTGTTCTCAACTGGCTTACCTGGTTAAATAAAGGTTAAATAAATAAAAAATTGTGCGCCGCCCTATGGGACTCCCAATCACGGCCGGTTGTGATACAGCCTGGAATCGAACCAGGGGGGTCTGTAGTGACGCCTCAAGCACTGAGATGCAGTGCCTTAGACCGCTGCGCCACTCGGTCTGTAGTGACGCCTCAAGCGCTGAGATGCAGTGCCTTAGACCGCTGCGCCACTCGGGAGCCCAATAGTCAAGGGGTGTGAATACTTTCTGAAGGCACTGTATATGTATCCACACATACTGTATAAGTACATATATGTCACATATATGTTGAAATATAGAAGAATTGTCCATTTTCATATATGTGAAATATATTTATGCCTTGTATAGACATAAATGTGCATATATGTAGATATGTGACACGTAGTATTAAAATGTTTATTACATAAATGTCCCTTATATGTCATAATATATGTTACCTTTATATACCGGGTGTGTCTAATCCTGAATGCTGATTGGTTTAACCCGCATTCCAGGCAGTGTCAAGTCCTCAAGTTACCACCGGCTAAATCTATGACGTTAAAATGCCTATTTACTCTGTTCCATCTGACTGCCCAATCCACTGTCTCATCAGCCCAGCCAGGCAATTTATAAACTTGATCTCCACTATAAAAAGCATCTAGACATTATCTCTCATTTCTTTTAGACTAACGTTTAGTTTTCAACAGCGGAGATTTGTATAAACCTTGCTGTTTGTCTCTCCGACATTTGCAACATTGTTTCAATATTCAAATTCGATCTCCAGCTGCCCCATAGTAATGAATGTGTCGGGACGAGACAGACAGACAGGCAGGCAGGCAGACAGACAGACAGGCAGGCAGGCAGGCAGGCAGGCAGACAGACAGGCAGACAGGCAGGCAGACAGGCAGACAGGCAGACAGGCAGACAGACAGACAGGCAGACAGACAGGCAGGCAGGCAGACAGACAGACAGGCATCTTTTCTCAGCCAGTCGAAATCATGAATCAGCTGGTATAATTTCTATGGATATATACAAAGAAATATCAATTGAAAAAAGGTAAAACGAAACGAAGTGCAGCTAGTTTGCAGTCTTTCCAGCTTCAGTTTGAAGTGATTGTGTTAGCTGTGTTGTTGGCTAGCTCCTCTGAACAACAGTGTCCTGACCAGAGAGCACATTTTCTATGCCAGGCGAAATCCCGCCTCATTAGCTCATTGTTATGGATGTATCCAAATAAATGTCATTAGAAAATGCAGCTACTTTGCTGTTATTCTGGCTGCACTTTTTGACGTGACTAAGTTAGCCGTAGTTGGCTAGCTAGCAGTATGGCAATGGGACATTTAGAACGAACGACTGGGTTGCGTCCATAGATACAGAACAAAAAGACAATGACTGGGTCGCGTCTCTAGCAACCGAACCGATAGAATGAACGACCGGCCGGCTTGGGTAGCAACCCTAAATTTGTGTCGGGACTATATCTTGTGGAAGGTTGAAATAGTATGAATAAATTCATCAAAATAACGTTTTTAATTAAAATATGTAAATTAGTATTTGAATATGTTGGTACCCGATTGTATAAAAGTGATAATGCCCTCGAAGCCGGTGTCTCGACTTCGTCTCAGGCCTAACAACACCCGTGCCAATATATCCCCCCAAACACCGGCTTCTCTGGCATTAACACTTAATTAACATATATGTTACGGGAGCATTTCTTCAGTGATACTTGTTGTCATGGTAATAAAACATTACAACAAACGATGCAAAACACTAAGAACTTAATTGGATCCTATTCATATATATATATATTTTTTTCATCGCTTCTTAATTCAGCCATTTGACTGTTTTAAGCCGTTCCCACTTGTCCCTTTGTTGCACCCGGGAAGCGCTTCACGACAGCATCTGTGGAGGATGAAGCAACAACTAGAGGATAGAGAGCACATAGAACAGTTAGGGGTTGGATTTGGGCTCATAAATAAAATAGTTTTTATGGAAAAAATTGTGAAAAACGTATCAGATTCAGTTTAATAAGAAATCCTTGCCCTGAAAGTAGCCAGGAAGTAGCCAGGATAAACTGTAATCCATGGTTCAGAGTTGTTTAAATAGCCACTATTAACTTGAGGACATTTGGCCACAAACGCTGAACTTTGTCTAATTGCCCCCATAACCCACATCGTTGTTTTTTGTTAGCCATCTGACTATAAGGTGTAAAAATTGCGAACTATCCCTTTAACGTCTTCAATTCAATAAATTGAAATTGACCCCAACCAGTAGCGGGTAAAATCACTGGAGGAATGACAAACCAGTAAAAAAAAGCCATATTACAACCTACTGTGATAATTGCATTGTTTGCTCTATAACCAAGGATTCTTAACAGCTTCTACCCCCAAGCCATAAGACTACTGAACTGTCAAATGGCTACTCTGACTATTTACAATGACCCCATTTTGTACTCTGCTGCTACTCGCTGTTTATTATCTATGCATAGTCAGTTTAACTCTACCTACATGTACATATTACCTCAATTACCTTGACTAACCTGTACCCCGCACATTGACTCGGTACCGGTACCCCCCTGTATACAGCCTCGTTATAGTTATTTTTATTGTTGCTCTTTTATTTTTGTGCTTTCATTTTATTTAGTAAATATTTTCTTAACTCTTATTTTTCTTAAAACTGCATTGTTGGTTAAGGGCTTGTAATTAAACACTTCACGGTAAGGTCTACACCTGTTGTATTCGGCACATGTGACAAATACAATTTGATTTGATTTGATAACCCATTTGTTCATATGCCACCGTCAGTGGCGACCCATCATTTTTTAGCCCCACCTGTTCAGCAAAAAAAAAAAAAATTGTTGCCTGTTTTGCATGTTATTTTGGCATTCATACGTGTCACATATCAGTTTGCAAACAATGCAAAAATAAATACATTATAAAGCTGCAAACAACCATGGACTCTTTTTTGCTTTCTTGAGTAAGGCAGCTCCAAAATGCAGGTGTTTCAGCCTAGCTCAGTGCTTTCTGTGGTGGTGGGGCAGCCAGCGGAAAATACGGAGCATAGAGGTTGGTAATGTTCTCTAGTTGCGCCGTGATTGGCTCAGTGTTCTGTCACTCATGGGGACACTACGTCACCGCAAAATCTACAGGGAGAGCTCGAAAGTTCAAGCCCCCTTGGGTGCTGCCATAGATTCACATTAGAAGTGCCCATCCAAGAAGGCTCAAGGTCATTGGCCACAGATAAAATGACGTCAAATCACATTATATCTACCGTAGCTTTGACTGGACTGATCATGTCTGATCTACTGGCAAATCCTTTTCAATCCTTGTCATATGAAGAGAAATTATAGATAAAACGTATCGGTGCTCATCGGACATTGGACATAAACATTACACAACAAGTTGGAAATCGCAAATTCAACAATGAGTGGTTTGGAAGGAATCAGTGGCTAAGTGCAAGCATTGCAAAGAAATCACTATTTTGCTTCCCCTGCCTGCTATTCGGTGGAGAAGGTGTGTGGTCCAAGTCTGGGTTTAAGGATATATTTTCCAAGCTTAAAAGGATAAACATTCACACGCAACACCATGGGCCAGAAAAGGTTGAATACATTGGCCATGCTGTCAATCCAGCAGGACTTCTGCCGCGTTCAAAACAACTGGAAACTCGGAACTGGGAAATCTCAGATTTCAGTGAGTTCAAGACAACTGGGAACTCTGAACAAAACGAGCTCAGACTGGGAAAATATGTTTTGAACGGTCATCCAACTTGGAATTCCAAGTCGGGAACTGCGGCCTCTTTCTAGAGCTCCGACCTGAAGACCACTGACGTCATGATTCAACCTTTTTTTCTTCTTCAGTGTTCCCAGTTGTCTTGAAAGCACCATAAATCTAGAGAATGACAGAGTTTGATGACAAAGTTTAATAACAAAACTTGCCCACAAGAAGATACGCCACGCCACCTTCCTGTTCAAGTGAGCACCGCACAACGGTGAGTCCAAAATGTATTGAATGCTGCTGCATAAATGATGTAATATGCCAGGGAGATATGTCTACTGTAGCTAAGCTGTCCATCATTACACTGCTCCATCATGACATCATTACACTGTCCATCATGACATCATTACACTGTCCATCATGATACTGTCCATCATGACACTGTCCATCATTACACTGTCCATCATGACATCATGACACTGTCCATCATGACATCATTACACTGTCCATCATTACACTGTCCCATCATGACATCATTACACTGTCCATCATGACATCATTACACTGTCCATCATGACATCATTACACTGTCCATCATTACACTGTCCATCATGACATCATTACACTGTCCATCATGACATCATTACACTGTCCATCATGACATCATTACACTGTCCATCATGACATCATTACACTGTCCATCATTACACTGTCCATCATTACACTGTCCATCATGACACTGTCCATCATGACACTGTCCATCATGACATCATTGAACCCTGTCCCACATTACACTGTCCACATTACACTGTCCATCATGACACTGCCATCAGACATCATTACAGGCTGTCTCATGACCTTCCATCAGTTACATTACACTGTCCATCATGACACTGTCCATGCATGACACGTGTCCATCGATGACATCATTACCCTGGCCATCATTTACAACACTGTCCATCCTAACAACACTGTCCACATGACATCATTACTGTCAATCAATGACACTGTCCCATCATGCCATCATTTAACACCTGTCCTCATGTACGTCCCATCATGGACATCATTAAACTGTCCCTCATTAACACTGTCCATCATTACACTGTCCCATCATGACATCATTTTACCTGTCACATCATAACATCAATTACACTGTCCATCATGACATCATTACACTGTCCCTCAATGACAATCTTTAACAAACACTGTCCATCCTGACAATCATTACACGGTCCATCATGATACTGTCCATCAGACACTGTCACATCAATTAAACAGACTGTCCCCATAATGACATCCATTACCTGTCCATCAGACACTGTCCATCATGAAACTGTCCACCATGACATCAAGTACACTGTCCATCAACACTGTCCCCATCATACATCATTACACTGTCCTCATGACAGCATTACACTGTCCCATCATGACATCATTACACTGTCCTCATATACTTCCATCATGACACTGTCCACAGCACTTGGCCATCATGACCTGTCCCCCCTCATGACATCATTAAAACACTGTCCATCATGACAGCTTTCCTCCATTTACAAGACTGTTCCATCAGGACACTGTCCATCATGACAACTGTCCACCATGACATCATTACCTGTCCATCATGACACTGTCCATCATGACATCATTACAACTGTCCATCATGACAATCATTACACTGTCCATCATGACATCATTACACTGTCCATTCATGACCTGTCCATATGACATCATTACAACTGTCCATACATGACATCATACACTGTTACACACTGTCCATCTACTCACTACAAACTTTCCATCATGCAGCATTACAACACTGTCCATCATGACATCATTCAGCTGTCCCATCATTACACGGTCCATCATGACACTGTCATCATTAACCCCTGTCGCCTCATTACACTGTACCCTCATGAGATCATTACAACCCTCCTCATGACATCATGACCTGTCCGCATGAAACTGGTCCTCATTACACGTTCCATCATTACAAAGTCCATCATGACATCATTACACTGTCCATCATGACATCATTTACACTCTCCATCATACAATCCTGACCTGTCCCAGCATGACATCACTTACGCGGTCCATCATGACACTGTCCACATGATATCATTACCCTGTCCATCATGCCAGCATGACACTGTCCATCAGACACTGTCCACAGGCATCATTACACTGTCAGCATGGGATCCACTGTCCATCAGTAATTACACCCTGTCCATCATGACATCAATTAACTGTCCATCATGACATCCTTACAACTCTCCATCATGACATCAATTACCTGTCCATCATTACACTGTCCCATATTACATCAATTCCTTGTCCATCATTACACTGTCCATCATGACACTGTCCATCATGACATCATTCACTCTCTCCACAGTGACACATGACCGCTGTCCTCATGACATCATTACACTTTCTCAGTCATGACAGCGTCCATCATGATACTCATTTACACTGTCCATCAGACATGCATTGACACTGCCATCCATACACGTCCTCATGACATCATTACACTGGCCATCAATGCCACTGTGTTCCTCATTACAACACTGTCCATCATGCACTCTTTACAACTTCCATCATACATCTTACACTGTCCATCATACACTGTTCCATCATTGACCTGCCTCATTACATCATTTACACTGTCCATCATTACACTGTCCATTCTACCCTGTCCATCGTGACAATCATTACCAAATCTGTCCATCATTACATATTACAGACCCTCGTGCTACCATCATGACATCATTACTCCTGGCCAGGCATGTATCACTGCGTTCCATCAATTACACTGTCCATCATTACACTGTCCAACATGACCACTGTCCCTCATGACATCATTACACTGTCCATCAATGACACTGTCCATCATGCATAATTAAAACTGTGTCCATCATTTACACTGTCCATCATTACACTGTCCATCATGCATCATTACAACTGTCCATCATCATGAACAATCATTACACTCCCATCTGACCTCATAACACTGTCCCTCATGACATCATTACACGTCCATCATTTACACTGTCCATCATGACTCTTCCACTGTCCATCATGACATCTTACACTGTCCTCAGACTCATTAACACGGTCCTCATGACATCATTACACCTGTTCATCATGACCTGCCCATCATTACACGTGTCCATCATACATCATTACCTGTCCATCATTACCCTGTCCACATGACACATTTACACTGTCCACATGACATCCATTACCGTCCATCATGACATCATTATACACTAGTCCATCATGATACTGTCCATCATTACACTGTCCCTCATTACACGGTCCATCATGACATCATTACACCTCCATCATTACATATGACACTGTCCATCATGACATCCTTACACTGTCCATCATGATCCTGTCCATCATGACACTGTCCATCCATTACACTGTCCATCATGACATCATTAAACACTCTCCCTCTCCATCATGACATCTGACACTGCCCATCATGAGCACTGTCCATCATGACACTGTACCATCATACACTGTCCCATCATGACTCATTCCACTCTCCATCATGACATCCATTGACACTGTCCATCATGACATCCTTACACTGTCCCATCATGATACTGTCCCTCATGACAAAAACTGTCCATCATTACCCTGTCCATCATATGACACTGTCCATCATTACACTGTCAATCCATTACATCATTACAACTTCTCTCCATCATGACATCATGACACTGTCCATCAGCAATCGCTAACAACTGTCCTCATGATACTGTCCATCATGAACACTGTGCCATCATTACACACTGTCCATCTGACCCTCATTACACTGAACCAAAGTCATTACAATACAGCTGTCCATCCTTACTCATGACACTGTCCATGGTCATTGACACTGTTCCAGGCATTACACCTGTCCATCATTCACTGTCCATCATTACAATCATTACACTGTCCATCATGACATCATGAACACTGTACATCGATGACATCATTACACTGTCCATCCTGACACTGTCCATCAGTTCGACTGTCCATCATGATATCATTACAAATCATTACACTGGTCCATCATGACATCATTACCTGTCCATCATGACACTGTCCATCATTAACGTCCATTCATGAACACTGCCATCATTAACATCATTACATTACACTGTCCATCATGACAATGTCCATCATTACACTGTCCACTGACATCAGTTCACTCTCCATCATGACATCATGAACTGTCCCATCATGACAATCATTTACAACAACTGTCCCCATGACACTGCCTCACATTAACACTGTCCCCATCATGACATCCTGACACCTCTCCATCATGACACATGACCACTGTCCATCATGACATCATTTACACTGGTCCCTCATGACACTGCCAATCATAACACACTTCCCTCATGACACTGTCCATCAGACATCATTACACTGTCCATATGACATCATTACACTTCCCATCCTGATACTGTCCATCATGACCCTGTCCATCTTACACTGTCCCATCATGACATCATTACACTGTCCCTCATGACACTGTCCCTCCTTACACACTGTCCATCATGACATCATGTACACTCATCCATCATGACATCATGACACTGTCCCATCATGCACGTCCATCATTACCTGGCCATAATTACACTGCCATCATGACAATCATTACACTGTCCATCATGACATCATTACAACACTCTCCATCATGACATCATACAACTGGTCCCATCACTGCAATCATTACAACAACTGTTCATCCATGACACTGCCTCATGACCTCAAAAAATTTTTTTACAACTGTCCATCATTACACTGTCCATCATTTACCTGTCCAATCAGTTAATCATTACACTGTCCGATCATGACATCATGACCTGTCCATCATGCATAACTGTCCATCATGACCAACTGTCCATCATGAACTGTCCATCATTGACATCATACACTGTCCATCAATACATCATTACACTCTCCAATCATGACATCATGACACTGTCCATCATGACATCATTACCAACTGTCCATCATGACCCTGTCCACATTACAACTGGTCCATCATGACACTGTCCTCATGACATTATGACACTGTCCATCATGATATCATTACACTGTCCAGCATGAACATCCTTACACTCATCCATCACTGACCCGTCCATCATGACACTGTCCATCATTAGACTGTCCATCATACACTGTCCATCATGACACATTACACTGTCCATCATGGACACTGTCCAGCATGACACTGTTCCATCATGACATCCAGTACACTCACTCTCCTCTGCACATCATTGGACACTGTCCTCAGGACCTCCTTCACTGTCCATCATGACACTGTCCATCATTACACTGTCCTCATGACATCATTACACTCTCCATCATGACATCTGACCCTGTCCATCATACATCATTACACTGTCCACATGAATACTGATCCTCATGACACTGTTCCATCATCACAATAACACTTTCCCATCATGACATCATCATCCAATCTGTCCATCATGGACATCATGACACTGTCCATCCTGACACTGGTCCATCATTACAACTACACTGTCCGGCCCATCATTACACTGTCCTCCGATGACATCATTACAACTGTGGTCCATGCACTGAATCATCATTACATCTCTCCATCATTGACACTTCTCCAAGCGTATGACCCATCATGTATGGTCCAGCATGAACATCATTAGCACTCGTCACTTTCTTATCTCATGACACTGTCCATCAATGGTAACACGTCATTCATTGTCCAACTCATTGTGGACAATCCCTTAGTCCCCGGTCATTACACATGTCTTTCATTTCCCTCCAGTTACATCATGCTTACAGCCTTTCCCATCATGACCCCCTTCAGTCCATTCATTACATGCGTCTCCATGACTATCGACTTACAAACTCCTCCTCTGACATCATGACACTGGCCATCAGGACTTCGCATCTTTGCGATAGCGGTCCTATCAGCAGTATGACAAGCGTGTCCCTAGTCCGTAAACAAGCGTGACTCTGTAAGATTGCCATCATGACACACTCATTACACTCTCTTTCCTCCATCATGACATGCATAGCACTCTGTCCATCCATTGACATCATTTACACTGTCAATACCTTGGCTTGGATAGTCCATCATTACTACTGTCCAACTTACCAGCTGTATCACTCATGACACGCTGTCTCATCACTGTCCAGCAGTACAGCTCGTCGTACGACTGTCTGCATCACGTGACCAGTCTTAATCACATCGTGTCTCATCCTTCTCGCGGCCACGCCGTGTCACGTGCCAGGGACCGGGCAGGACATTTCCTGTTCCATCCAATGGACACTGTTGCCTCATTACACCACATGTCCCATCATCGAACCTCATTACACCTGTCCATACGATGACACTGTCCACACTGGCAACGCACTTACCACACTGTCCACACCATGACAATCCATTATACCTCCTCCATCAATGTCACAACTTCTTCATGACGACTGGTCCATCATGACCCTTATCTCCCCAGCATGTACACACTGTCCGATTAATAGTATAACTAAGCTGTCACATACAATCTACCGTCATTGGAAACACTGTCCATCATGACCTCATTACACTCTCCATCATAACATCATGACACTGTCCATCATGACATCATTAACTGTCCATCAATGACACTGTTCCATCATACACAATTAACTGGCCATCATTCCATGTCCATCATTACCCTGTCCATCATGACTCATTAACACTCTCCAGCGGCTCATGACATCATGACACTGGTCCATCATTACAATCATGACACTGTCCATCATTAACTGGCCATCATTCACAACACTGTCCATCATGACACTGTCCCATCATGACATCATGACCTGTCCATCATGATATCATTACAAACCTACACGGTCACAATCATGACATCATTACACTGTCCATCATGACACTGTCCATCATTACACTGTCCATCATGACACTGTCCATCATGACATCATTACACTGTCCATCATGACACTGTCCATCATGACCTGTCCCATCATGACATCATTAAATCTACACGCTCCATCTGACATCATGACACTTTCCCATCATGACTCATTACAACTGTCCAGCATGACACGTCCCATCAGTACACTGTCCATCAATGACATCATTACATGTCCATCATGAACTGTCCATCATGCACGGCACTGTCCATCATGACCCATGAACACTGTCCCCATCATGACACTGTCCATCATGACACTGTCCATCATGACACTGTCCATCATGACACTGTCCATCATGACATCATTACACTGTCCATCATGACACTGTCCATCATGACACTGTCCATCATTACACTGTCCATCATGACACTGTCCATCATTACACTGTCCATCATGACATCATTACACCCTCCCAGCATGACATACATGACACTGTTCCATCATGACATCATTACACTGGCCATCATGAACACTGTCCATCATTACACTGTCCATCATGAATAAAATCATTACAACTGTCCATCATGACATCATTAAACTGTCCATCCTGACCTGTCCATCATTACACTGTCCCTCTGACACTGTCCCATCAATGACATCAATTACCTGTCATCATGAGCCTGTCCATCATTATCCCTGTCTCATCATGACATCATTAACACTCTCCACATGACATCATGACACGGTCCAATCATACTCATTACACTGTCCTCATGACCCTGGTCCCATCATGACCTGTCCATCATTACATCAATTCCAACATACCTGTCCATCATGACACTGTCCATCATTACAACTGTTCCATCTGACATCAATACAGGGCTTGTCCCATCATTACACTGTCCATCATTACACTGGTCCATCATACCTGTCCATCCTGACATCATTTAACAACTGTCCATCATGACATCATTACCTGTCCATCATGAACTGTCCCATCATGACACTGTCCCATCATGTACACTGTCCATCATGACATAATTACACCGTCCATCTGACTCACTGTCCTCATACACTGTCCATCATGACAGCATTTACACTGTCATCAGGATACTGTCCATCATGACACGGTCCATCATTTACACTGGTCCATCAGACATCCTTACACTGTCCAATCTGACACTGTCCATCATTACACACCCCTGTCCCAGCATTACACTGTCCACATGACATCATACACTGTCCATCATGACATCATAATTATCACACTCTCCATCATGACATCATGACACGTCCATCATTACATCATTACACTGTCCATCATGACACTGTCCATCATGGGGACATCATAAACTGTCCATCAAATGACAATCAATTACACTGTCCATCATTACACTGTCCATCATGACAACGTCCATCATGTCAAACCCTGTCCATCATGACACCTGTCCTCCATGACACATGACAATGTTCCGTCATGGATATCCATTAACAACTGTCCATCATGACATCATTCCACTGTCCATCATGACACTGTCCATCATTACATTCCACTGTCCCTCATGACCCTGTCCATCATGACATCATGACCCTGTCCACATGACATCATACACCTGTCCATCATGACCAACTGTCCCCATGACATCATGACAACTGTCCATCATGACACTGTCCATCCTTAACAACTGCCCATCATTACTTACACTGTCCATCATAACATCATTACACTCTCCATCATGACATCATGACCAACGTTCCATCATGACATCATTACACTGTCCATCATGACACTGTCCATCATTACACTGTCCACATTACACTGTCCATCAGGAACTGTCCATCTGACACTGTCCCATCATGACATCATTACACTCTCCATCATGACATCCTGACACTGTCCAGCATGACATCATTACCCTGTCCATCATGACAAACTGTCCATCATAATACACTGTTCCATCACATGACACTGTCCACCATCATGACATATGACACTGTGTCCAATCAGGATATCATTACACTGTCCATCAATGACATCATTACCTGGTCCCATTCATGACACTGTCCTTCATTACACTGGCCATCATGACACTGTCCTCAATGACCTCTTACCCTGTCCATCATGACATGTCCATCCATGACAATGCCATCAGAACATCATTACGACTCTCCATCTGACATCATGACACTGCCCATCTGACATCATTACCTGTCCAGCATGACACTGTCCCATTCATTACACTGTCAATCATGACATCTTACATTGTCCATCATGACACTGTCCATCATGACACTGTCCTATGACATATTACACTTCCTCATGACAACTGTCCATCGGACACTGTCCTCATGACACTGTCCCTCATGACATCATTACCGTCCATCATGACACTGTCTCATCCTGAACAAAACCGTCCCATCATTACAACTGCCATCAGACACTGTCCATCATGACACTGTCCATCATTACTCATTACTTGTCCCATCAATGACACTGTCCCTCATGAAACTGTCCCCATCATTACATCATTACAACTGTCCAGCATGACAGCATTTAACACTGGCCATCATGACATCATTACACTGTCCATCATGGACATCATTACACTTCCATCATGACAACTGGCCATCATTACACTGTCCATCCATACATTACAACGTCCATCATTACCCACTGTCCAATCATGACATCGATTACACTGGCCATCACTGACACTGATCCATCATTACACTGTCCATCATGACATCATTAAACTTCCACATTAAACACACTGTCCATCAGATACACTGTCAATCAGAACATCATTCACTTGTCCATCATGACATCATTCCACTGTCCATCATACATCTACACGGTCCATCATGACATCATTAACCTGCCATCATGACATCTTTACAACTGTCCATCATGACCTTCATTCATCCACTGTCCATCAGGAACATCATTACCACTTCCATCATACCGCTGTCCATCATTCACTGTCCATATTACACTGTCCATCATTGACATCATACACTGTCCATCAGCACACTGTCCATCATGACATCATTAACAGGTCCATCACATGACATCATTACCCTGTCCATCATGACACTGTCAATCATTACAACATTACACTGTCCATCATGACACTGTCCTCATGACACTGTCCATCATACATCATTACACTGTCCATCTTACATCATTACAGTCCATCATGACAATCATTCAAGCTTGTCCCATCATGACCCTGTCCCTCATTTACTCTTCCAATCATACATCAATTACAACACTCTCCATCATGAAACATCATGACACTGTCCCATTTAGGGACATCATTACACTGTCCATCCTGATAACGTCCATCATGACACTGTCCATCATTACACTGTCCCATCATTACATCATTAACATCTCCACATGACATCATTACCACTGTCCATCATGCACTGTCCATCATGACACTGTCCCTCATTACAACACTGTCCTCTGACATCATTACAACTGTCCTCAATGACAGCATTAAACTGTCCATCATTACATATGTCCCTCATTACACTTCCATCATGCCTCATTTACAACACGTCCATCATGACAAAATCCATTACAAACTTGTCGCTCATGATCTTTACACAACTGTCCATCATGTACACTGTCACATGCATCATTACACAGATCCATCATGACAGCTTTACACTGTCCATCATGACACGTGTCCATATTACACTTTCCATCATGACCCTTCCATCATGACACGTCCATCATGACATCATGACAAACAACACAACAACTTCATCCTGACATCTTTACACTGTCCTCTGACACTGTCCATCAATGACACTCGCATCATGACATCATACACTGTCCCCTCAACATCATTACACTTCCTCATGACATCATACAAACTCCACATGCATCATTACAACCCTGTCCATCATGAACTGTCCATCATACACTTCCATCATTACCTGGTCCATCATGACATCATTCCCTGTCCATTCATTAACACTTCCATCGACCGCCCACTGTCCATCATACAGCTGTCCCTCATGACAACATTACAACTTTCCATCATGACATCATTAACAGACACTGTCCATCATAACATCCAACATCATTACAACTGTCCATCTGACTCTTACACTGTCCATCATGACAATCTTTACACTGTCCATCATGACATCATTTACACTGTCAACATCATGACATCATTAACTGCCATCATGAACTGTCCATCATGACAATCATACATTGTCCATCATACAGCCGTCTGGCATACACTGGCCATCTACAGCATTACAACTGTCCATCTGGGACATCATTACCACACACTGTCCTGCATGACTCATTCACCTGTCCTCCATCATGACACTTCCATCCTTATCCCTGTCCATCATATACAACTGTCCATCATTACACTGTCCATCATGACCTGTCCATCATTAACTGTCCTCCTGACAATCATTCACTCTCCATCATGACAACATGACACTGTCCCATTATGACATCATTACACTGTCATCATGATCTTCCATCATGACACTGCCATCATTACAACTGTCCATCATACATCATTACACTCTCCATATTACATCCATTACCTGTCCATCATGACACTGTCCCGCAGACACTGTCCATCATTACACTGTCATCTGACATCTTACAACGTCCATCATGACTCATTAAACCTGTCCTCACTTACAACTGTCCATCACTTACACTGTCCATCATGACAATCATTTACCACTGTCCATCATGACATCATTACACTGTCCCATACATCATTAGACACTGTACCATCATGACACTGTCCCATCATTCCACTTCCATCATGGAACACTGTCCCATGGACACTTCCTCCTGACATCATTACATCTGTTTTCCATCATGACCTCTTTACACATTTCCCTCATAACACTGTCCCTCATGACCTCTCCATCATCATGACATCATGACAACTGTCCATCATGACAATCATACACTCTCCATCAGACATCATTACACTTCCATCATGACATCATTACACTGTCCATCATGATACTGTCCATCATGACACGGTCCATCATTCCACTGTCCCATCTGACATCATTACACTGTCCATCATGACACTGTCATCATGACACTGTCCATCATGACACTGTCCATCAGACATCATTACACGTCCTCATGACATCATTACTAATACACTGTCCATCATAACATCATTAACTGTCCCATCATGACATCATTACACTGTCCATCATGACTCTTTTACACTGTCCCTCATGACATCATTCACTGTCCATCATGACATCATTATTACACGGCCATCATGAAAACTGTCCATTCAGGACATCATTACTTGTCCATCATGCCCTGTCATCATGACACTGATCCATCATGACATCATCACTTCCCATCATGACATCATGAACTTTCCATCATGACATCATTACACTGTCCATCATGACACTGTCCATCATTACACTGTCCATCATTACACTGTCCATCATTACACTGTCCATCATTACACTGTCACTGAGACATGGATTGTGTATGTGTGCCATTCAGAGGGTGAATGGGCAAGACAAAATTTTTTTAAGTGCCTTTGAACAGGGTATGGTAATAGTATGGTTGTGTCAAGAACTGCAAAGCTGCTGGGTTTTTCACGCTCAACAGTTTCCCGTGTGTATCAAGAACGGTACACCACCCAAAGGACATCCAGCCAACTTAACAAAACTGGAGTCGACATGGGCCAGCATCCCTGTGGAACGCTTTCAACACCTTGTAAAGTCTGTTGATGTGTTGAAAGGTTTTCATTTTATCACATAGCTAACCAAGTTAGCAAGCATTGGCATTTTCTTTTGACTGCGCCCAGGTCGTGCAAGCAAGGAATAATCATTATGTTGTTGTTTTAGCTGGATGCTTCATGTGCAACCCACACCCCTGCTACTTTTTACTTGTGGATGGTGACTTCAGGTTTTCAAGGAACACATTAAAAGTGACTCTGTGTTGATCAGGGAACACATTAAAAGTGGCACTGTGTTGATCAGGGAACACATTAAAAGTGACTCTGTGTTGATCAGGGAACACATTAAAAGTGGCACTGTGTTGATCAGGGAACACATTAAAAGTGGCACTGTGTTGATCAGGGAACACATTAAAAGTGACACTGTGTTGATCAGGGAACACATTAAAAGTGACTCTGTGTTGATCAGGGAACACATTAAAAGTGGCACTGTGTTGATCAGGGAACACATTAAAAGTGGCACTGTGTTGATCAGGGAACACATTAAAAGTGGCACTGTGTTGATCAGGGAACACATTAAAAGTGACTCTGTGTTGATCAGGGAACACATTAAAAGTGACACTGTGTTGATCAGGGAACACATTAAAAGTGGGACTGTGTTGATCAGGGAACACATTAAAAGTGACACTGTGTTGATCAGGGAACACATTAAAAGTGACAATGTGTTGATCAGGGAACACATTAAAAGTGACACTGTGTTGATCAGGGAACACATTAAAAGTGACACTGTGTTGATCAGGGAACACATTAAAAGTGACACTGTGTTGATCAGGGAACACATTAAAAGTGACACTGTGTTGATCAGGGAACACATTAAAAGTGGCACTGTGTTGATCAGGGAACACATTAAAAGTGACACTGTGTTGATCAGGGAACACATTAAAAGTGACAATGTGTTGATCAGGGAACACATTAAAAGTGACACTGTGTTGATCAGGGAACACATTAAAAGTGACACTGTGTTGATCAGGGAACACATTAAAAGTGACACTGTGTTGATCAGGGAACACATTAAAAGTGACACTGTGTTGATCAGGGAACACATTAAAAGTGACACTGTGTTGATCAGTCAGTGCACATTTGGATTATAATGACATTGAGAAAATGTAATTGACAGAGGAGGGAGCAGACTGAATTAATGCCTACGGTAAGGGCTAAAATTAGCTCCGGATCTTCTAACAGCATGTGTGCATGTATTATAAATTAGCAGCATACTATGGGGTAATGATCACTTCCTACTGTCGACTCCTCCCATACCTCCCACTCACAGCTTCCTGCCATCGCACCAGATACCAGAGTGAGGTCCAAGGCAGTCTCTTTCCCAGTGGCCACATCAACTCTGGTCCCTCTGCCATCATTCAGGCACACCAGATCTTTCATTTCTATCAGATTTTGCATCACTTGGCCATTTCCATCCATCCGTTTCCCTCCCCAAAGCGTGTTGTGGGCGTTAAAATCCCCACACCACATGACCTTACTTCTATCCTGAACCTCCGTCCTCTTCAGCAGTTCCATGTCCAATATCTGACAAGGATTATAGTAGTTCACTACCACTAGCACACCTCCTCTAAGCCACACCTCCTCTAAACCACACCTCCTCTAAACCACACCTCACGCCTCTAAACCCCCCCCCCCCCCCCCCCCCCCCCCCCCGTATGATAAACTCCACAGTCGGTTTCCTGCCTCTGTTGATTGAGGTAATCTCCAACCTCTTCCCATGTCAACCCTGTCATACTCAAATGTCTCCCAGACGCTTTCACTATTAGCTGAATCCTCTCTGTTTTAGACTCTACTTTATCAGTGCTATTGATAGCTCCTGCTATGAACGTCACCAGCTTTCACTATGAGCTGAATCCTCTCTGTTTTAGACTCTACTTTATCAGTGCTATTGATAGCTCCTGCTATGAACGTCACCAGCTTTCTCTTATCTACAGTACATTCGGAAAGTATTCATACCCCTTGACTTTTTCCACATTTTGTTATGTTACAACTTACTTTAAAGGGTTTTCCCCCCTCATCAATCTACACACAATACAATACCTGATATTGACGAAGCAAAAATAATTTAAAGACATTTTTGCAAATGTATAAAAAAATAAATATCACATTTACACATTTAATATCACATTTACATAAGTATTCAGACCCTTTACTCAGTACTTTGTTGAAGCACCTTTGGCAACGATTACAGCCTCGAGTCTTCTTGGGTATGATGCTACAAGCTTGGCACACCTGTATTTGGGGGAGTTTCTCCCATTCTTCTCTGCAGATCCTCTCAAGCTCTGTCAGGTTGGATGGGGAGCATTGCTGCACAGCTATTTTCAGGTCTCTCCAGAGATGTTGATCGGGTTCAAGTCCGGGCTCTGGCTGGGCCACTCAAGGACATTCAGAGACTTGTCCCGAAGCCACTCCTGCGTTGTCTTGGCTGTGTGCTTAGGGTCATTGTCCTGTTGGAAGGTGAACCTTCGCCCCAGTCTGAGGTCCTGAGAGCTCTGGAGCAGGTTTTCATCAAGGATCTCTCTGTACTTTGCTCCGTTCATCTTTCCCTAGATCCTGACGAGTCTCCCAGTCCCTGCCGCTGAAAAACATCCCCACAGCATGATGCTGCCACCACCATGCTTCACCATAGGGATGGTGCCAGGTTTCCTCCAGACATGATGCTTGGCATTCAGGCCAAAGAGTGCAATCTTGGTTTCATCAAACCAAATAATCTTGAGAGTCCTTTAGGTGCCTTTTGGCAAACTCCAAATGGGCTGTCATGTGCCTTTTATTGAGGAGTGGCTTCCGTCTGGCCACTGTACCATAAGGCCTGATTGGTGGAGTGCTGCAGAGATGGTTGGGTTTCGGGAAGGTTCTCCCACCTCCACAGAGGAACTCTGGAGCTCTGTCAGAGTGACCATCGGGTTCTTGGTCACCTCCCTGACCAAGGCCCTTCTCCCCCGATTGCTCAGTTTGGCCGGACGGCCAGTTCTAGGAAGAGTCTTGGTGGTTCCAAACTTCTTCCATTTAAGAATGATGAAAGCCACTGTGTTCTTGGGGACCTTCAATGCTGCAGAAATGTTTTGGTACCCTCCCCCAGATCTGTGCCTCTACACAATCCTGTCTCTGAGCTCTATGGACAATTCCTTCGACCTCATGGCTTGGTTTTTGCACTGACATGCACTGTCAACTGTGGGACCTTATATAGACAGGTGTGTGCCTTTCCAAATCATGTCCAATCAATTGAATTTACCACAGGTGGACTCCAATCAAGTTGTAGAAACATCTCATGGATGATCAAAGGAAACAGGATGCACCTGAGCTCAATTTTGAGTCTCATAGCAAAGGGTCTGAATACTTATGTAAATCATTTGTATTTTTTATTTGTAATAATTTTGCAAAAAAAACTAAAAACCTGTTTTCACTTTGACATTATGGGGTATGTCACGATCGTCATAATGAGCGGACCAAGGCGCAGCGTGATACGAGTACATACTTTTATTTTAGTACTTTCAAATACACAAAACAACAAAACGATACGTGAAGTCCTCGGTTATACAACACAAACCAACACGGAACAAGATCCCACAAAAGACAAGTGCACAAAAGGCTGCCTAAGTATGGTTCCCAATCAGAGACAACAAGCAACAGCTGATTCTCGTTGCCTCTGATTGAGAACCACCCCGGCCAACATAGAAACACATAACCTAGAACAGAACATAGAAAACGAAACATAGACACTACACAAAGAAACGAACACCCTGGCTCAACATACACGAGTCCCCAGAGCCAGGGCGTGACAGGGTATTGTGTGTAGATTGATGAGGAAAAACATTTATTTAATCCATTTTAGAACAAGGCTGTAACGTAACAAAATGTGGAAATAGTCAAGGGGTCTGAAAACCTTCAGAATATACTGTATGTAACATCGCCGCCTACCTGCCCCTACCTGCCCCTACCTGCCCCTACCTGCCCCGTAATCTAGATGCTCTTAGCCCTTGAACCTGTATCTCCCTGGACCTGGACCACCCTCACTGCCTCAGCATATGACACCCTTCTCTCCGGGACCACCCTCACTGCCTCAGCATATGACACCCTTCTCTCCTGGATCACCCTCACTGCCTCAGCATATGACACCCTTCTCTCCTGGACCACCCTCACTGCCTCAACATATGACACCCTTCTCTCCTGGACCACCCTTCCACTGCCTGCTTCATAGATACAGTGGCTTGTGAAAGTATTCACCCCCCCTTGGCATTTTTCCTATTTTGTTGCCTTACAACCTGGAATTAAAATGGATTTTTTTGGGGGGGGTTGTATCATTTGATTTACACAACATGACTACCACTTTGAAGATGCACTTTTTTTTTTTTTTTTGTGAAACAAACAAGAAATAAGACAAAAAAAACAGAAAACTTGAGCGTGCATAACTATTCACCCCCACAAAGTCAGTACTTTGTAGAGCCACCTTTTGCAGCAATTACAGCTGCTAGTACCTTGGGGTATGTCTCTATAAGCTTGGCACATCTAGCCACTGGGACTTTTGCCCATTCTTCAAGGCAAAACTGCTCCAACTCCTTCAAGTTGGATGGGTTCCGCTGGTGTACAGCAATCGTTAAGTCATACCACAGATTCTCAATTGGATTGAGGTCTGGGCTTAGACTAGGCCATTCCAAGACATTTAAATGTTTCCCCTTAAACCACTCAAGTGTTGCTTTAGCAGTATGCTTAGGGTCATTGTCCTGCTGGAAGGTGAACCTCCATCCCAGTCTCAAATCTCTGGAAGGCTGAAACAGGTTTCCCTCAAGATATTTCCCTGCATTTAGTGCCATCCATCATTCCTTTAATTCTGACCAGTTTCCCAGTCCCTGCCGATGAAAAACATTGGTGTTCTCGGCGTGATGAGAGGTGTTGGGTTTGCGCCAGACATAGCGTTTTCCTTGATGGCTAAAAAGATCAATTTTAATCTCATCTGACCAGAGTACCTTCTTCCATATGTTTGGGGAGTCTCTCACATGCCTTTTGGCGAACACCCAACGTGTTTGCTTATTTCTTTCTTTAAGCAATGGCTTTTTTCTGGCCACTCTTCCGTAAAGCCCAGCTCTGTGGAGTGTATGGCTTAAAGTGGTCCTATGGACAGATACTCCCATCTCTGCTGTGGAGCTTTGCAGCTCCTTCAGGGTTATCTTTGGTCTCTTTGTTGCCTCTCTGATTAATGCCCTCGTTGCCTGGACCATGAGTTTTGGTGGGCAGCCCTCTCTTTGGCAGGTTTGTCGTGGTTCCATATTCTTTAAATGTTTTAATAGTGGATTTAATGGTGCTCCATGGGATGTTAAAAGTTTCAGATATATTTTTCTACCTCCGAACCGCCGCTAGCGTTGGAAACTATGTTGCTCTTCTCAAACTTCCTTTTCTGCCTCCTCTCTGCCTCCATAGATGTCTCTCTCCCCTTCAAACCCCTCCTCCCTTTTCTCTCCCACTTTCTTTTTCTCTTTCCTACTCCCTCCTTTATTTGTACCACTATGCTCCATACTGGCTTCACTTTGTTCTCCATCACTATCTCCTACCATCACTATCTCCTACCATCACTATCTCCTACCATCACTATCTCCTATCATCTCTGACTCAGTCACAGCACAGCCGTGCCAAACTGCCGCAACACACAGCCGTGCCAAACTGCCGCAAACACACAGCCGTGCCAAACTGCCGCAAACACACAGCCGTGCCAAACTGCCGCAACACACAGCCGTGCCAAACTGCCGCAAACACACAGCCGTGCCAAACTGCCGCAAACACACAGCCGTGCCAAACTGCCACAACACACAGCCGTGCCAAATTTTAGCAACTTTATTGAAAATGAAATACAGAAATATTCATTTACATAAGTATTCACACCCTTGAGTCAATACATGTTAGAATCACCCTTGGCAGTAATTACAGCTGTGAGTCTTATTGGGTAAGTCTCTAAGAGCTTTGCACACCTGGATTGTACAATATTTGCACATTATTATTTTTAAAATTCTTCAAGCTCTGTTAAGTTTGTTGTTGATCATTGCTAGACAGCCATTTTCAAGTCTTGCCATAGATTTTCAAGTAGATTTAAGTCAAAACTGTAACTCGGCAACTCAAAAACATTCACTGTCTTCATGGTAAGCAACTCCAGTGTCGATTTGGCCTTGTGTTTTAGGTTATTGTCCTGCTGAAAGCTGAATTCATCTCCCAGTGTCTGGTGGAAACAGACTGAACCAGGTTTTCCTCTGGATTCTGCCTGTTTTTAGCTCTATTCCATTTCTTTTTTTTATCCTGAAAAACTCCCCAGTCCTTAATGATTACAAGCAATACCCATAACATGATGCAGCCACCACTATGCTTAAAAATATGTAGAGTTGTACTCTGTAATGTGTTGTATTGGATTTGCCCCAAACATAACACTTTGTATTCAGGTCAAAATGATAATTGCTTTGCCAAATATTTTGCAGTATTACTTTAGTGCCTTGTTGCAAAACAGATGCATATTTTGGAATATTTGTATTCTGTACAGGCTTCCTTCTTTCACTCTGTCATTTAGGTTAGTATTGTGGAGTAACTACAATGTTGTTGATCCATCCTCAGTTTTCTCCTATCACAGCCATTAAACTGTAACTGTTTTAAAGTCACCATTGGCCTCATGGTGAAATCCCTGAGCGGTTTCCTTCCTCTCCGGTAACTGACGCCTTGTAGTGACTGGATGTATTGATACACCATCAAAAGTGTAATTAATAACGTCACCATGGTCAAAGGGATATTCAATGTCTGCTTTATTTTCTATCATAGGTGGGCTTCTTTGCGAGGCATTGGAAAACCTCCCTGGTCTTTGTAGTTGAATCTGTGTTTGAAATTCACTGCTCGACTCCGGGACCTTACAGACAATTGTATGTGTGGGGTACAGAGATGAGGTAGTCATTAGAAAAATCATGTTAAACACTATTATTGCACACAGAGTGAGTCCATGCAACTTATCATGTGACTTGTTAAGAAAATGTTTACTCCTGAACTTATTTCGGCTTGCCATAACAAGACATTTCAGCTTTTCATTTTAAATTCATTTATACAAATGTCTAAAAACATAATTCCACTTTGACATTATGGGGTATTGTGTGTAGGCTAGAGACAAAAAAAAATCTAAATTTAATCAATTTTAAATTCAGTCTGTAACACAACAAAATGTGGAAAAAGTCAAAGGGTGCTTTCTGAAGACACTGTATAAACCTTCTGCACCTCTTCAGACCTAAGCCAAACATTCTCTGAGGTCCTCCATGGTGTGTGTCTCTCTCTAGCGGATAGAGCATAGCGAGAGAGAGAGAGAGAGCGCGATCTGAGTAGATGAGAGAGAGAGAGGCGAGAGAGAGAGAGAGCGAAGTAGTCTAGCCTCTCTCTAGCTCTAAGGAGAGCTCGGCGGACTCTAGAGCGTAGTCTTCTAGATCTCTCTGTATCTCTCTCTCTCTATCTCTCTCTCTCTCTCCTCTCTTCTCTCCGCTCTCTCCTCTTCTCTCTCTCTCTCTGTGTTTGTGTGTGGCAATAGCAAGAAATAGACACAACAGGAGTGGTCGCAGTCCGAGGGTGTGGCCAACAGGTAAGTCATGTCTAAACCTGCTCACCTTGTCTGCTGCAACACCTTGAAGCAGTCTACACTACATTACACTCTTCACACACACAGAGAGCTTTTCTAAGGAACAACATACCACTGGAACACAAAACACAACTGGATTATATCGTATTGATTCTTTGTAACGGCATATATCATAAGGTATCATGTCTATCTCCGTGTATTTCAGCAGTGTGAGCGGTTCCAGAGAGGTAGGTGTTCTCACCTGTCTCATTCATTTACCCGGGCGCTCCTACCTTACCACTCTGTCTCTTTACCAGAGTGATATAAGGAAGAAGATGTCAAACTGATTATACTTACCTTTCTTGTTCTAACACTTGCACTTTTCTGACCAGCACTGACTTTGCTGATAGCTGCTTTATCGAGGAGCGTTGTACTGACTGTGAATGTGACTTGTGCTTGTCGTACCTAGCTACCTTAACATGAATGCACCAACTGTAAGTCGCTCTGGGTAAGAGCATCTGCTAAATAACTCAAATGTAAAAATGTAAATGTTTACCTGGCTGCATCTACCACACCACCTACCACACCACTCCACACTCAGCCTGCCTCGGTCAGGCCACTCCACACTCAGCCTGCCTCGGTCAGGCCACTCCACACTCAGCCTGCCTCGGTCAGGCCACTCCACACTCAGCCTGCCTCGGTCAGGCCACTCCACACTCAGCCTGCCTCGGTCAGGCCACTCCACACTCAGCCTGCCTCGGTCAGGCCACTCCACACTCAGCCTGCCTCGGTCAGGCCACTCCACACTCAGCCTGCCTCGGTCAGGCCACTCCACACTCAGCCTGCCTCGGTCAGGCCACTCCACACTCAGCCTGCCCACGGTCAGGCCACTCCACACTCAGCCTGCCTCGGTCAGGCCACTCCACACTCAGCCTGCCTCGGTCAGGCCACTCCACACTCAGCCTGCCTCGGTCAGGCCACTCCACACTCAGCCTGCCCACGGTCAGGCTGACAGTTTTCATTACTTAGGCTTAGTTTTCAGTGGACCACGGAACCAGCCGTATGCATGCTATCAAGCCTCTCAGAGTAAGAGTGCTGATCTAGGATCACCTGTGGCTTTTACATCACAATTAATAAGATTACATGGACAGATCCAAGATCAGAACTAGCAATCTGAGACATTGATAGTCACTGACCGCGAGCTCTGCTATGAATATGGTGGGGCTCTTCCTGTCTCATATACTGAACCACTTCCTCTCTAATCATTAGAATATTAAATTAAACTGAACCACTTCCTCTCTAATCATTAGAATATTAAATTAAACTGAACCACTTCCTCTCTAATCATTAGAATATTAAGTTATACTGAACCACTTCCTCTCTAATCATTAGATTATTAAATTATACTGAACCACTTCCTCTCTAATCATTAGAATATTAAATTAAACTGAACCACTTCCTCTCTAATCATTAGAATATTAAGTTATACTGAACCACTTCCTCTCTAATCATTAGAATATTAAATTATACTGAACCACTTCCTCTCTAATCATTAGATTATACTGAACCACTTCCTCTCTAATCATTAGATTATTAAATTATACTGAACCACTTCCTCTCTAATCATTAGATTATACTGAACCACTTCCTCTCTAATCATTAGATTATTAAATTATACTGAACCACTTCCTCTCTAATCATTAGATTATTAAATTATACTGAACCACTTCCTCTCTAATCATTAGATTATTAAATTATACTGAACCACTTCCTCTCCAATCATTAGATTATTAAATTATACTGAACCACTTCCTCTCTAATCATTAGATTATTAAGTTATACTGAACCACTTCCTCTCTAATCATTAGATTATACTGAACCACTTCCTCTCTAATCATTAGATTATTAAATTATACTGAACCACTTCCTCTCTAATCATTAGATTATTAAATTATACTGAACCACTTCCTCTCTAATCATTAGATTATTAAATTATACTGAACCACTTCCTCTCCAATCATTAGATTATTAAATTATACTGAACCACTTCCTCTCTAATCATTAGATTATTAAATTATACTGAACCACTTCCTCTCTAATCATTAGATTATACTGAACCACTTCCTCTCTAATCATTAGATTATTAAATTATACTGAACCACTTCCTCTCTAATCATTAGAATATTACGTTATACTGAACCACTTCCTCTCTAATCATTAGAATATTAAATTATACTGAACCACTTCCTCTCTAATCATTAGATTATTAAATTATACTGAACCACTTCCTCTCTAATCATTAGAATATTACGTTATACTGAACCACTTCCTCTCTAATCATTAGAATATTAAATTATACTGAACCACTTCCTCTCTAATCATTAGATTATTAAATTATACTGAACCACTTCCTCTCTAATCATTAGATTATTAAATTATACTGAACCACTTCCTCTCTAATCATTAGATTATTAAATTATACTGAACCACTTCCTCTCTAATCATTAGATTATTAAATGATACTGTTCCACAACAGTATAGATCATTCCATTTTTACTATATCCTTCTATATTCTGATTCCCCCCTTATGGGCCCTGGTCAACAGTAGTGCACTATATAGGGAAAAGGGTGCCATTTGGGAAGCAGACATAATGTGTGATGGCGGTGTTAAGAAATAAACGATTCATATTACAAAATATTCTAAGTATTACTATCGTTCTTTAATTATTTGCATTGTTCCCTTCCGTCAGCTGAAGCAGCAGCAGAGCCAGATCTTCTCCTTCCTGGACTCTAAGAAGATCAAGTACCAGGCGGTGGACATCACCCAGGGGTCAGAGGTCAAAGAGGAGATGAGGAAGAAGACAGGAAACCCTACTGCTCTGCCTCCACAGGTCTTCAACAGGGACGTCTACTGCGGGGTGAGTCTAATACCAGCTAGCACAAGACCAGGGCAGCGTCCTAAACAGCACCCTGTTCCCTATATAGTCCACTACCTTTGACCAGGGGGCCTATTGTGTATGTGTGGGCCCTGGTCAATAGCACATTTATAAGGAGTAGGCTGCCATTGGGGACGCAGTCCTAGCTTCTCTGGTCCTGGAGAGATACTGGGAGCAGACCTAGCGTCTCTGGTCCTGGAGAGATACTGGGAGCAGACCTAGCTTCTCTGGTCCTGGAGAGATACTAGGAGCAGACCTAGCTTCTCTGGTCCTGGAGAGATACTGGGAGCAGACCTAGCTTCTCTGGTCCTGGAGAGATACTGGGAGCAGACCTAGCTTCTCTGGTCCTGGAGAGATACTAGGAGCAGACCTAGCTTCTCTGGTCCTGGAGAGATACTGGGAGCAGACCTAGCTTCTCTGGTCCTGGAGAGATACTGGGAGCAGACCTAGCTTCTCTGGTGCTGGAGAGATACTGGGAGCAGACCTAGCTTCTCTGGTGCTGGAGAGATACTGGGAGCAGACCTAGCTTCTCTGGTCCTGGAGAGATACTGGGAGCAGACCTAGCTTCTCTGGTCCTGGAGAGAAACTGGTAGCAGACCTAGCTTCTCTGGTCCTGGAGAGATACTGGGAGCAGACCTAGCTTCTCTGGTCCTGGAGAGATACTGGTAGCAGACCTAGCTTCTCTGGTCCTGGAGAGAAACTGGTAGCAGACCTAGCTTCTCTGGTCCTGGAGAGATACTGGGAGCAGACCTAGCTTCTCTGGTCCTGGAGAGATACTGGTAGCAGACCTAGCTTCTCTGGTCCTGGAGAGAAACTGGGAGCAGACCTAGCTTCTCTGGTGCTGGAGAGATACTGGGAGCAGACCTAGCTTCTCTGGTCCTGGAGAGATACTGGGAGCAGACCTAGCTTTTCTGGTCCTGGAGAGAAACTGGGAGCAGACCTAGCTTCTCTGGTGCTGGAGAGATACTGGTAGCAGACCTAGCTTCTCTGGTCCTGGAGAGATACTGGGAGCAGACCTAGCTTTTCTGGTCCTGGAGAGAAACTGGGAGCAGACCTAGCTTCTCTGGTCCTGGAGAGATACTGGGAGCAGACCTAGATTTTCTGGTCCTGGAGAGAAACTGGGAGCAGACCTAGCTTCTCTGGTGCTGGAGAGATACTGGGAGCAGACCTAGCTTCTCTGGTGCTGGAGAGATACTGGGAGCAGACCTAGCTTCTCTGGTCCTGGAGAGATACTGGGAGCAGACCTAGCTTCTCTGGTGCTGGAGAGATACTGGGTGTACTGAAACATCCTTTTCAATGTAATCAGCTGATCATGGTCTTCAGTGTAGACCTTAAGCATTTGAATCAGATGTATAAGTGTCGGCCTGGAACAAAAGGCTGAACGTCATGCCCAGCCTGCAGTGTGACATCCTGGTTCTCCTGTCTGACTGGTTGCATCTATTCCCTCTATAGCGCACTACTTTTGACCGGGGACTATAGGCTGCCATTTGGAATGCAGACTGTTTAGGGAAGGGCCAGAGGGTGTGGACCAACGATCAAATAATTACTTAGGCTGCACAACGCCCATAGCTATAAGTCAATACACACACACACACACACACACACACACACACACACACACACACACACACACACACACACAGACACACACACTAGTAATTCTCCTCCAAGCGGTGCTGGAATTTCACCACAGCAGGGCGAGTCACGGCCACTTTAAAACATTCATGTGAACACAGTACGGCAAACATCCTTCCTGTTGGGGCGGACTGTCTGGCCACTGGCGTACCACACACACCTGCAGCCCCGACTGTCTGGCCACTGGCGTACCACACACACCTGCAGCCCCGACTGTCTGGCCACTGGCGTACCACACACACCTGCAGCCCCGACTGTCTGGCCACTGGCGTACCACACACACCTGCAGCCCCGACTGTCTGGCCACTGGCGTACCACACACACCTGCAGCCCCGACTGTCTGGCCACTGGCGTACCACACACACCTGCAGCCCCGACTGTCCGGTCACTGGCGTACCACAAACACCTGCAGCCCCGACTGTCCGGCCACTGGCGTACCACACACACCTGCAGCCCCGACTGTCCGGCCACTGGCGTACCACACACACCTGCAGCCCCGACTGTCCGGCCACTGGCGTACCACACACACCTGCAGCCCCGACTGTCTGGCCACTGGCGTACCACACACACCTGCAGCCCCGACTGTCCGGCCACTGGCGTACCACACACACCTGCAGCCCCGGGAAGGCGGAGGGGGGGGGGGGGGGGGGGGGGGTACGGACACTGGGGGTCCCCCCTCCCCAGATAGCAAATGAACACGTCCTAAGCCATGGCAAACATGTTTAGAATGACAGAAAATTTGCTGTAAAACTGCACAATTCTTTCTCAGCCACATGGCAAAATGTATAGAATAGCAGGAAATTAGCTTGCGCAGACTTTGCGGCGGGGGGGGGGGGGGGGGGGACCCACAAAACTGCAGTACGCCACTGTCTTGTCCTGCCCTTTAACAACCTCTGAATGTAGACAAATACTGTTCCATGTTGTTGTTGGGTGTGTATCATTGCTGATCCGGTCTGTCTGTTATTGTGTTTAAAGCGTTGTGTTCGTTCATCTGTCCACTCCCATTTCCATCTATTTGCATCAGTATTACTCAGAATTAGTGGAACACACTGCATCCACAAACACAGCTCTCGCGCTCTCCCTCCCTATCCAATTGTTGTTTTTCTCCTCTCTCATCGCTCTCCCTCCCCCTCTCTCCCCCATCTCTCATCGCTCTCTCCCCCAACTCTCATCGCTCTCTCTGCCCCCTCTCTCCCCCATCTCTCATCGCTCTCTCTCCCCCCTCTCTCCCCAACTCTCATTGCTCTCTCTCCCCCATCTCTCATCGCTCTCTCCCCCATCTCTCATCGCTCTCTCCCCCAACTCTCATCGCTCTCTCCCCCAACTCTCATCGCTCTCTCTGCCCCCTCTCTCCCCCAACTCTCATCGCTCTCTCTGCCCCCTCTCTCCCCAACTCTCATCGCTCCCCCCACCCCTCTGTCTCTCTGCAGGACTTCTCTGTGTTTTATGAGGCGGTGGAGGCTGGAAAAGCAGACGCCTTCTTTAAGCTGTAACAGCTGTAACCGAGAGAGGAAGATCACCTGCCAGAAGACTCTCCCCTCCACTCTCAGCATAATGATGATGCCATGGGGAAATTAGCTTTAAAAAAAAAATGCAGTGCCTTCAGAAAATATTCACACCCATTGACTTATTCCCCATTTTGTTGTGTTACAGCCTGAATTCAAAATGGGTTGAAATGTTTGCATATTTATTGAAAATGAAATACAGAAATATCTCATTTACATAAGTATGAGTGAATACATGTTAGAATCATCTTTTGGCAGCCAATCACAGCTCTGAGTCTTTCTGGGTAAGTCTCTAAGAGCTCTTTGCGCACCTGGATTGTGCAATATTTGCACATCATTCTGTTTCAAATTCATCAAGCTCTGTCAAGTTGCTAGACAGCCATTTTCATGTCTTGCCATAGATTGTCAAGCTAATTTAAGTCAAAACTGTAACCAAGCCACTCAGGAACATTCAATGTCGTCTTGGTAAGCAACTCCAGTGTATATTTGGTCTTGTGTTATAGGTTATTTTTCCTGCTGAAAGGTAAATTCATCTCCCAGTGTCTGGTGGAAAGCAGACTGAGCCAGTCTCCCAGTGTCTGGTGGAAAGCAGACTGAGCCAGTCTCCCAGTGTCTGGTGGAAAGCAGACTGAACCAGTCTCCCAGTGTCTGGTGGAAAGCAGACTGAACCAGTCTCCCAGTGTCTGGTGGAAAGCAGACTGAACCAGTCTCCCAGTGTCTGGTGGAAAGCAGACTGAACCAGTCTCCCAGTGTCTGGTGGAAAGCAGACTGAACCAGGTTTTCCTCTAGGATTTTGCCTGTGCTTATAGCTCTATTCCGTTTCTTTAATCCTAAAAAACTCCCTAGTCCTTGCCGATGACAAGCACACCCATAACATGATGCAGCCACCACCATGCTTGAAAATATGAAAAGTGGCACTCAGTGATGTGTTGTGTTGGATTTGCCCCAAACATAACACTTTTTATTCAGGACATAAAGTTAATTTCTTTGCCAATTTTTTTTTGCAGTTTTACATTAGTGCCTTCTTGCAAACAGGATGCATGTTTTGGAGTACTTGTATTCTGTACAGGCTTCCTTCTTTTCACTCTGTCATTTAGATTAGTATTGTGGAGTAACTACAATGTTGTTGATCCAGCCTCAGTTTTCTCCTATCACAGCCATTCAACTCTGTAACTGTTTTAAAGTCACCATTAGCCTCATGGTGAAATCCCTGAGCGGTTTCCTTCCTCTCAGGCAATTGAGTTAGGAAGGACGTCTGTATCTTTGTAGTGACTCTGTGTATTGATACACCATCCAAAGTGTAATTAATAACTTCACCATGCTCAAAGGGATATTCAATGTCTGCGTTTTTAAAAACACTATTATTAAACACAGTGTGAGTCATTGCAACTTATGTGACCTGTTAAGCAAATATTTACTCCTGAACTTATTTCGGCTTGCCATAACAAAGGGGTTGAATACTTACTGACTCAAGACGTTTCAGCTTTTCATTTTTTATTAATTTGTAAACATGTCAAAAAACAGACATGGGGCATTGTGTGACACAACATCTCAAAAGGCAAGGGGTGTGAATACTTTCTGAAGGCATATATTTGGTATAATATAATAATAATAACCATCGTCTTGTTTAGAAAAATAAAGGTCTCATATTTCTGCTTTTTGTTTTCATGTATTTATTTTATTTTATATCAGTTATCATTGTCACAATGTTATTATAATGTTATTAGTTGTAGTCCTCTCATGTAAGTAAAATCTCTTAACATAATAAATAATACATATCAGCATGAATCATGATAAAATACACACACACACACACACACACACACACACACACACACACACACACACACACACACACGACAACAACACATTTTGAACCTACATTCCGCTACCCAAGAATCACTGTGGTCCTCTGTAGCTCAGCTGGTAGAGCACGGTGCTTGTAATGCCAAGGCAGTGGGTTCGATCCCCGGGACCACCCATACACCAAAAAAAAAAATGTATGCACGCGTGACTGTAAGTCGCTTTGGATAAAAGCGTCTGCTAAATGGCATATTATTATAATAGCAAAGAACCCTTTACTGGCTCAATCAGCCTGTTACCAACCCTTAGTAAAATTGTGTTTGACCAGATAAAATGTTATTTGACAGTAAACAAAATAACAACAGATTTTCAGAACAATTATGGGGAAGGGCATTCAACATGAATGGCACTTATACAAATTACTGATTGGCTGAGAGAAATTGATAATAAAAATATTGTGGGAGCCGTTTTGTTAGACTTCAGTTCAGCTTTTGACATTATCGATCATAATCTGCTGCTGGAAAAACTTGTGTTATGGCTTTACACCCCCTGCTATATTGTGGATTGAGAGTTGCCTGTCTAACAGAACACAGAGGGGCATTCCCCAGGGCAAATGTCTAGGCCCCTTACCTTTTTCAATCTTTACTAATGACATGCCACTGGCTTTAAGTAAAGCCAGAGTGTCTATGTATGCAGAAGACTCAACACTATACACATCAGCAAGTTAAATCACTGCAACACTTAACAAAGAGCTGCAGTTAGTTTCAGAATGGGGTGACAAAAAATTAGTCCTAAATATTTCAAAAACTAAAAGCATTGTATTTGGGACAAATCATTTACTTAACCCTAAACCTCAACTAAATCTTGTACTGAATAATGTGGAAATTGAGCAAGTTGAGGAGACTAAGCTGCTTGGAGTAACCCTGGATTGTAAACTGTCATGGCCAAAACATATTGATACAACAGTAGCTAGGATGGGGAGAAGTCTGTCTATAATAAAGCGCTGCTCTGCCTTCTTAACAGCACCATCAACAAGGCAGGTCCTACAGGCCCTAGTTTTGTTGCACCTGGACTACTGTTCAGTCGTGTGGTCAGGTGCCACAAAGAGGGACTTAGGAAAATTACAATTGGCTCAGAACAGGGCAGCACGGTTGGCCCTTAACTGTACATGGAGAGCTAACATTTATAATATGCATGTCAGTCTCTCCTGGCTCAAAGTAGAGGAGAGATTGACTTCATCACAACTTGTTTTTGTAAGAAGCGTTGACAAGCTGAATGCACCGAGGTGTCTGATTAAACTACTAGCACCCATGCATACCCCACAAGACATGCCACCATGGGTCTCCTCACAGTCCCCAAGTCCAGAACAGACTATGAGAGACGCACAGTACTACACAGAGCCATGACTACATGGAACTCTATTCCACATCAAGTACCTGATGCAAGCAGTAAAATCAGATTTAAAAACAGATAAAAATACACCTTATGGAACAGCGGGGACTGTGAAGAGACACACACATAGACACATGCATACAAACACACGATAGCATACGCACTATACACACATGTACACATGGATTTTGTGTTGTAGATATGTGGTAATAGAGTAGTGGCCTCAGGGCACACACTTAATGTGTTGTGAAATCTGTTGTGAAATTTAATAATAAACCCCAGGAAGAGTAGCTGCTGCCTTGGCAGGAACTAATGGGGATCCATAATAAATCCTAGGAAGAGTAGCGCTTGATGGTTTTTGCGACTGCACTTGAAGAAACGTTCAAACTTCTTGAAATGTTCCTTATTGACTGACCATCATGTCTTAAAGTAATGATGGACTGTCATTTCTCTTTGCTGATTTGAGCTGTTCCTGCCATAATATGGACTTGGTCTTTTACCAAATAGGGCTTCTGTATACCCCCCTTACCTTGTCACAACACAACTGATTGGCTAAAGCATTAAGAAGGAAAGAAATTCCACAAATTAACTTTTAACAAGGCACACCTGTTAATTGAAGTGCATTCCAGGTGACTACCTCATGAAGCTGGTTGAGAGAACGCAAAGAGTGTGCAAAGCTGTCATCAAGGGTGGCTAATTGAAGAATCTCAAATATAAAATATATTTTGATTTGTTTAACACTTCTTTGGTTACTACATGACTCCATATGTGTTATTTAATAAAAATAAAAAATAAAAAATATGCCATTTAGCAGACGCTTTTATCCGAAGCGACTTACAGTCATTCGTGCATACATTTTGCCGATAAAGCCCATTGAATTGAAATTGAAATTGAATTGAGAGAGAGAGAATGAGAGAGATTGACTTGACTACACACTGACACTGAGCTCAGATCAGCTTTATCTATCTGGCTGCATACAGATCGACTTGACTACACACTGACACTGAGCTCAGATCAGCTTTATCTATCTGGCTGCATACAGATCGACTTGACTACACACTGACAGGGGAGCTAGATACATACTGTAACTACTATTGATTGAAGAGCGGCTACAGAGTGTCCTGAACAACTGACCAAAGATTTCATAGTGGTAAATCATTTAATCTAATTCTTTACCGCTAATACAAAAAGGAACCACTGATTAGATCATTGTGAGAGTACCAGCAGTTGCACAAAAAATAAAAAAATAAATCAGTAAGTCATTGTCCATACGTAAAAATGTATGCACACATGACTGTAAGTCGCTTTGGATAAAAGCGTCTGCTAAATGGCATATTATTATTATATTATTATTATTATTACTTTGGGTTGAAGCCCCGCCTCCCATGGTCTGACGCTCCTCCTATTGGTTTGAAGCCCTTCCTCCTGTCTGTGTCTCTGACAAGTTAGATGGCTGTAGGTGGGGGATGAGGGAAGAGGAGAGGTGTTAATAAAAAATTTCGGGGTGGATCTCAGAGGGGTCATCAGAGGGATGGGGTGTTTGCCAACAATTTTTATTTTTTATTTATTTATTTATTATGGATCCCCATTAGTTCCTGCCAAGGCAGCAGCTACTTTTCCTGGGGTCCGTCAAAATGAAGGCAGTTATACAATTTTAAAAACATTACAATACATTCACAACAGATTTCACAGCACACTAAGTGTGTGCCCTGAGGCCACTACTCTACTACCACATATCTACAACACAGAATCCATGTGTACGTGTGTGTATAGTGCGTATGTTATCGGGTGTTTGTATGTATGTCTGTGTCTATGTTTGTGTTGCTTCACAGTCCCCGCTGTTCCATAAGGGGTATTTTTACCTGTTTTTTAAATCTGATTCTACTGCTTGCATCAGTTACTTGATGTGGAATAGAGTTCCATGTAGTCATGGCTCTATGTAGTACTGTGCGCCTCCCATAGTCTGTTCCGGGACTGTGAAGAGAGCTCTGGTGGCATGTCTTGTGGGGTATGCATGGGTGTCTGAGCTGTGTGCTAGTCGTTTAAACAGACAGCTCGGTGCTTTTCAACATGTCAATACCTCTCATGGTGGCGTGGTCATTGTGAGAGGCGAAGTGATGTAATACAGGAAGTGATGCGATCTGCGACCTCCGCCTACGACTCAGAATCATGTGGAGATTAGAGGCAGACGAAGGGTCAATCAGTAAATTAATCAATCAGGCTCAGAGTTAGACCTAATTCAGTCTGATAGTGTTCATTCCTACCCCAGTTAGACCTAATGCAGTATGATAGTGTTCATAAGTGCTATTTTTGCACATGACCCATCGTTACCATGACAACCACCCCAAAATGTAAAGGAACAGTGACATTGAATGAGCATTACATCGGTGTGCTACTTCAAAGGCTAAATCAGAGTGAATGTGCAAATCTGATCTGGACGGTATATATAGTACACTACTATTGACCAGGGCTCATACATACACTGGACATATAGCCTACTGTCTGGAGCAGAGAACATATAGCCTACTGTCTGGAGCAGAGAACATATAGCCTACTGTCTGGAGCAGAGAACATATAGCCTACTGTCTGGAGCAGAGAACATATAGCCTACTGTCTGGAGCAGAGCACATATAGCCTACTGTCTGGAGCAGAGAACATATAGCCTACTGTCTGGAGCAGAGAACATATAGCCTACTGCCTGGAGCAGAGAACATGACATGGTTCTCTGATTGGCTGGTTATTGTGTTGGAGGGTCCTCTGATTGGCTGGTTATTGTCTTTTGGATAGTTC
The DNA here is from genome assembly GCA_902810595.1 of Coregonus sp. 'balchen'. NCBI lineage: Eukaryota > Metazoa > Chordata > Actinopteri > Salmoniformes > Salmonidae > Coregonus > Coregonus sp. 'balchen'. The sequence continues at coordinate 2,936,552 of LR778288.1, read as the reverse complement.
TCTGATTGGCTGGTTATTGTGTTGGAGGGTTCTCTGATTTGCTGGTTATTGTGTTGGAGGGTTCTCTGATTGGCTGGTTATTGTGTTGGAGGGTTCTCTGATTGGCTGGTTATTGTGTTGGAGGGTTCTCTGATTGGCTGGTTATTGTGTTGGAGGGTTCTCTGATTGGCTGGTTATTGTGTTGGAGGGTTCTCTGATTGGCTGGTTATTGTGTTGGAGGGTTCTCTGATTGGCTGGTTATTGTGTTGGAGGGTTCTCTGATTGGCTGGTTATTGTGTTGGAGGGTTCTCTGATTGGCTGGTTATTGTGTTGGAGGGTTCTCTGATTGGCTGGTTATTGTGTTGGAGGGTTCTCTGATTGGCTGGTTATTGTGTTGGAGGAATCTTCTCAGTGATTTGTGTAGGTACAGTAGAGAAAGATGTGTTCAATGGTTTCCCATACCCCGTTCAAATAGCCTACTGTCCTTGGACAATCAGAGAAGATCCCTCCAAAACACAATAATCAGAGAAGTTCCCTCCAAAACACAATAACCAGCCAATCAGAGAAGATCCCTCCAAAACACAATAACCAGCCAATCAGAGAAGATCCCTCCAAAACACAATAACCAGCAAAGGGGAAAATGACGGAGATCTCCAGAACCTCCTCCAACTGTCGGACATCCTTACATTTACATTTTAGTCATTTAGCAGACGCTCTCATCCAGAGCGACTTACAGTTAGTGAATACATATATTTTTTATACTGTCCCCCCGTGGGAATCGAACCCACAACCCTGGCGTTGCAAACGCCATGCTCTATCAACTGAGCTACATCCCTGCCGGCCATTCCCTCCCCTACCCTGGACGACGCTGGGCCAATTGTGCGCCGCCCATGCAGCCGGCTGCGACAGAGCCTGGATTTGAACCAGGATCTCTAGTGGCACAGTTAGCACTGCGATGCAGTGCCTTAGACCACTGCGCCACTCAGGAGACGACCTTAAAACGTTAATACTATTCCTAACCACCTGTGGTCTTAAGTCTAGAATATACTATTCCTAACCACCTGTGGTCTGAAGTCTAGAATATACTATTCCTAACCACCTGTGGTCTGAAGTCTAGAATATACTATTCCTAACCACCTGTGGTCTGAAGTCTAGAATATACTATTCCTAACCACCTGTGGTCTGAAGTCTAGAATATACTATTCCTAACCACCTGTGGTCTGAAGTCTAGAATATACTATTCCTAACCACCTGTGGTCTGAAGTCTAGAATATATTGTAAACAATCCGAACCTAGTCCCAGTCTGCCATGCCCAATCCAGCAGATAGTGGTAATGCACCATCCAGTTTACACTCCGCCGTAAAACCTAACACAGGGGGGCCAGTATGGAAACCTAACACAGGGGGCCAGTATGGAAACCTAACACAGGGGGGCCAGTATGGAAACCTAACACAGGGGGGCCAGTATGGAAACCTAACACAGGGGGGCCAGTATGGAAACCTAACACAGGGGGGCCAGTATGGAAACCTAACACAGGGGGGCCAGTATGGAAACCTAACACAGGGGGGCCAGTATGGAAACCTAACACAGGGGGGCCAGTATGGAAACCTAACACAGGGGGGCCAGTATGGAAACCTAACACAGGGGGGCCAGTATGGAAACCTAACACAGGGGGGCCAGTATGGAAACCTAACACAGGGGGGCCAGTATGGAAACCTAACACAGGGGGGCCAGTATGAAAACCTAACACAGGGGGGCCAGTATGAAAACCTAACACAGGGGGGCCAGTATGGAAACCTAACACAGGGGGGCCAGTATGAAAACCTAACACAGGGGGCCAGTATGAAAACCTAACACAGGGGGGCCAGTATGAAAACCTAACACAGGGGAGCCAGTATGAAACATGTATGCACTCACTAACTGTAAGTCGCTCTGGATAAGAGCGTCCGCTAAAATGACTAAAATGTAAAAATGTAACAGAGGAAGCCATAGGGAGACTCTCAATTGTATACTCCTTGTGTCCTCTTGTCACGCCCCCTTCTCAAATCCCATTGGATGAGAAAGCCAGATGTCATTCATTATTTTTATTTTTTTTGGGGGGGTGGGTTGGGGTAAGGGGTGGGGGTGGTAGAAGGATTACTTTATCCTATCCCAGGTATTCCTTAAAGAGGTGGGGTTTCAAATGTCTCCGGAAGGTGGTGAGTGACTCCGCTGTCCTGGCGTCGTGAGGGAGCTTGTTCCACCATTGGGGTGCCAGAGCAGCGAACAGTTTTGACTGGGCTGAGCGGGAACTATGCTTCCGCAGAGGTAGGGGAGCCAGCAGGCCAGAGGTGGATGAACGCAGTGCCCTCGCCTGGGTGTAGGGACTGATCAGAGCCTGAAGGTACGGAGGTGCCGTTCCCCTCACAGCTCCGTAGGCAAGCACCATGGTCTTGTAGCAGATGCGAGCTTCAACTGGAAGCCAGTGGAGTGTGCGGAGGAGCGGGGTGACGTGAGAGAACTTGGGAAGGTTGAACACCAAACGAGCTGCGGCATTCTGGATGAGTTGTAGGGGTTTAATGGCACAGGCAGGGAGCCCAGCCAACAGCGAGTTGCAGTAATCCAGACGGGAGATGACAAGTGCCTGGATTAGGACCTGTGCCGCTTCCTGTGTAAGGCAGGGTCCTACTCTCCGTACTTCCCCTCTGACCTTCTCCTCCAATGGGTTTTGAGAAAGAGTCGAGGAGAGAGGACGCGAGGGGTATGCAATTGACATTCTCCCATAGAGATCTGGCATTAACAAGATTACGCCGACCAGGGGAGCAGGGCAGTCTGCAGAGCATTACAGGACTACCAAAGGCTGCGTCTCAAAGGGCACCTATTCCCTATGTAGTGCACTCCTTTTGACCAGGGCCATAGGGAATAGGGTGCCATTTGGGAGTCAGTAGTATGTTCAGTTCAGGACATCTTGGTTCAGAGAAAAGGGAGCACTAATGTTAGAAGGGCCTGGTCTGATAAAAGACACCAAGAGCGACAGACTTGTTGAGCTTCCCAAATGGCACCCTATTTCCTATGTAGTGCACTGCTTTTGACCAGAGCCCTATTCCATGGAGTGTACTCGTTCAAATCAAATGTATTTGTCACATGCTTCGTAAACAACAGGTGTAGACTAACAGTGAAACGCTAGCTTACTTAATTTTTTTTAACTTATTAATTTAACCTTTAAACAGGGATTCACATTGAGATTAAAATTATATTTTACAACAGAGCCCTGTACACATTACAATAAAAACAGACTATTAAAACAACATACACATATATGTGTGTAAAACGATATAATTCAGCACACAATAACAAAATAAAACATATTTAATAAAAGCAATCACATTCGACTACATAGAGGTCCTCAATCAATCATTTAAACTGCCTGACAGGCACCAGCACGTCTAACTGCAGAACACGGATTGTCCCAAATCTGTGGAGACTGAAGGGATCTCTAGTGTTATCCATTCCTCAGAACGGGTTGGGTAACTTATGATTCTTAACTTAATTAATGAAGTTACATATGGAGGGAGTTTCTGTCAGATTGCTTTGTAATAAATAAAAGAGAATGCAGCTCTCTTCTTACAGACAGAGACGTCCATCCCACATTTCTATACAGACTGCAATGATGAGTCCAAAAATTGTCCCCTGTGATAAAACGTACAGTGCCTTGCAAAAGTATTCATCCCCCTTGGCGTTTTTCACTTTTTTGTTGCATTACAACCTGTAATTTAAATGGATTTTTATTTGGATTTCATGTTATGGACATACACAAAATAGTCAAAATTGGTGATGTAAAATGAAAAAAATTACTTGTTTCAAAACATTCTAAAAAATAAATAACGGAAAAGTGGTGTGTGCATATAGTGGGGAAAAAAAGTATTTAGTCAGCCACCAATTGTGCAAGTTCTCCCACTTAAAAAGATGAGAGAGGCCTGTAATTTTCATCATAGGTACACGTCAACTATGACAGACAAAATGAGAAAATAAATTCCAGAAAATCACATTGTAGGATTTTTAATGAATTTATTTGCAAATTATGGTGGAAAATAAGTATTTGGTCAATAACTAATAAAATTATTTTTTAAACCTCCCACTTTGGGCTGGATGTGTCAATGTGTAGCTCATACATGCATAATCTATGAGCAGAATTACTGTTTTACGTCAATTAGCCACGAAATCCCTGGTTTGAAAGTGACTTTACTTGAACCCTGTGCCATTATCCCCTACATTTCTCTTTATTAATTTTAAGCATCTTTTAACACGGGCTTAACACCTAACAAACGCTTTTTACTTTTCTGACACTTTTTTACAAAGGCCAGGTCCTGTTGTTACCTGTTGCCTTGCATTACACCGGGGAAGAAAACACTTCAATTTGCTCAACTTACTCCAAGGCAAACATTTGGACTATATTAGCTAATAATAATTATTATTATTACACAGCTACATGGTTTACTAACTCATATTGAAGCTTAGAGAACCCCAACTGATGTATAGAACAATCTTAAAACGATCGTGAAACCTCTATCACAATAAATGTATTTGACTTTGGTGAAAATCTGTTTTTCAGATGTCAAATGAATGGTGGAAAAACAATTGTAACCTTTTCCCTGTTTGACCGCTAGGTTTTATGGGTAATTATGACTCAAACTGTGGTACTCTATTGCGGTGCAGGTTTCTCCTAACAACTTTCTCCGTATTTTACCTTTTAGTGGTCATCGTCTCTAGCATGACACGAGCAGAATTAAATGTAAAAGTCTTTGAAAATAAAAAGCTTTGTATACTCTCAGTGCTCCGTTGTTTTTGTGAGAAATCTTCAAAAAAATAACAGGAATTTGAAAATGAAAAGTATACTAATAAATGAAAATACTAGTATACTTTTCATTTTCAAATTCCTGTTATTTTTTTGAAGACTTCCCAGCCTGGTGCAGGTCTACAATTTTGTTTCTGGTGTCCTTTGACAGCTCTTTGGTCTTGGCCATAGTGGAGTTTGGAGTGTGACTGTTTGAGGTTGTGAACAGGTGTCTTTTATACTGATAAGTTCAAACAGGTGCCATTAATACAGGTAACGAGTGGAGGACAGAGGAGCCTCTTAAAGAAGAAGTTACAGGTCTGTGAGAGCCAGAAATCTTGCTTGTTTGTAGGTGACCAAATACTTATTTTCCACCATAATTTGCAAATAAATTCATTAAAAATCCTACAATGTGATTTTCTGGATTTTTTTTTCTCATTTTGTCTGTCATAGTTGACGTGTACCTATGATGAAAATTACAGGCCTCTCTCATCTTTTTAAGTGGGAGAACTTGCACAATTGGTGGCTGACTAAATACTTTTTTCCCCCACTGTATATGAAAATACTACATGTCATGTCTTAAAATTGATATCCAACTTACCTCTATATTGTTTAATGTCCTGCGGATTGGAGAAGAAAGATGAACAGTTCAACAGGAAAGTGACTGTCAAGTAGCCAGTAACCTTCACAGAATCCAGCCTAGCTGACCCCATGCAATTTTCCAGATTTTTTACAACTTTTTTAACCTCTGGCCTCCGTTGATTGTCACCCAAATTCTGGCCATCCTACAAGGGTAAAAACTAAAATAATGTTTGAACGGATTATGGAAGAGACATGAGGTTTGGACCACTGGTTTTCATAGAGGATTATCTACACAATTAACATATTATTTTACCCATTGGTCAAAATATGTGTTTTTGATTGAACACCCTAGAATGAGCATTATGATGCATTTACATGACACTGCAACATTCTATGGCAGCCCTGTTAGCTCCCCATTAACATTACAAGGGGAATATTTAAATAATGCTATGTAAAAAAATTGTAAAGTGGTTATCCCACTGGCTATAGGGTGAATGCACCAATTTGTAAGTCGCTCTGGATAAGAGCGTCTGCTAAATGACGTAAATGTAAAATGTAAATGTAACTGAACGTCTAGAATTAGAACAATAAAAAAAACATCTAAAAGTTGGCCTAAATCTCTAAATATATGGCTCTGTAGCTCAGCTGGTAGAGCACGGCGCTTGTAACGCCAAGGTAGTGGGTTCGATCCCCGGGACCACCCATACACAAATAATGTATGCACGCATGACTGTAAGTCGCCTTGGATAAAAGCGTCTGCTAAATGGCATATTATTATTATTATTGAAAAAAGTCAGATATGGACAACCCTATGGTCACGCCCTGACCTATAGATCTCTAGTTAGTTTGGTCAGGGTGTGAATATCATGTGTGTGTTGATTCTATGTTTGTATTTCTATGTTTGGCCGGGTGTGGTTCCCAATCAGAGGCAGCTGTCGCTCGTTGTCTCTGATTGGGGATCATACTTAGGCAGCCAGTTTTCCTGCCTGTGTTGTGGGATCTTGTTTTGTGCTCGGTGAGTTTGGCTTGTGTGTATAGCCTTCCGACGTCACGTCACGTTTCGTTTATTGTTTTGTCGAGTGTTTATTACGTTTAAATAAACATGTATGCATATCACGCTGCGCCTTGGTCCGTCCCGTCTATGAATGAACGTGACACCTATGGACAAAAACTGGTTAAATCAATGTTGTTTCCATGTAATTTCAACCCCAAAAATAAATGTGATGACATTGAATCGAAATGGAAAACTAATTGGATTTGCAAAAAGTAATCAATGTTTGGGCATTTCTTATTTTTTTCACCAAAATGTTAACCTAAATCCAATGACATTGTGAAATGTTTTGTTGATTTCACATTGAATTTATGTTAGTTGACAACTCAACCAAATGTAAATCAAAACTAGATGTTGAACTCAGTGGAGGCTGCTGAGGGGGGAACGTCTCATAATAATGGCTGGAACGGAGCAAATGGAATGGCATCAAATACCAATGCCTCGGCTGTAAACTCATTGAGGCCCAAAAAGCGTTCTGCTGCACTCACAATAATTCACATTCTTCTCCGTTTGTGCTGTGTGTACAGTTTATGATCATTGCAATAAATGCTACAAAGTCCACATTTTTTACATGCAATATATATATATTTTATTTAACCTTTATTTAACCAGGTAAGCCAGTTGAGAACAAGTTCTCATTTACAACTGCGACCTGGCCAAGATAAAGCAAAGCAGTCCGATAAAAACAACAACAACACAGAGTTACATATGGGGTAAAACAAAACATAAAGTCAAAAATACAATAGAAAATATATATACAGTGTTTGCAAATGTAGTAAGTTATGGAGGTAAGGCAATAAATAGGCCATAGTGCAAAATAATTACAATTTAGTATTAACACTGGAATGATAGATGTGCAAAAGATGATGTGCAAATAGAGATACTGGGGTGCAAATGAGCAAAATAAATAACAATATGGGGATGAGGTAGTTGGGTGGGCTAATTTCAGATGGGCTGTGTACAGGTGCAGTGATCGGTAAGGTGCTCTGACAACTGATGCTTAAAGTTAGTGAGGGAGATGAGAGTCTCCAGCTTCAGAGATTTTTGCAGTTCGTTCCAGTCATTTGCAGCAGAGAACTGGAAGGAATGGCGGCCAAAGGAGGTGTTGGCTTTGGGGATGACCAGAGAGATATACCTGCTGGAGCGCATACTACGGGTGGGTGGGTGTTGCTATGGTGACCAAGGAGCTAAAATAAGGCGGGGATTTGCCTAGCAGTGATTTATAGATGACCTGGAGCCAGTGGATTTGGCGACGAATATGTAGTGAGGGCCAGCCAACGACAGCGTACAGGTCACAATGGTGGGTAGTATATGGGGCTTTGGAGACAAAACGGATGGCACTGTGATAGACTACATCCAATTTGCTGAGTAGAGTGTTGGAGGCTATTTTGTAAATGACATCGCCAAAGTCAAGGATCGGTAGGATAGTCAGTTTTACGAGGGCATGTTTGGCAGCATGAGTGAAGGAGGCTTTGTTGCGAAATAGGAAGCCGATTCTAGATTTATCTTTGGATTGGAGATGCTTAATGTGAGTCTGGAAGGAGAGTTTACGGTATAACGTAAGGTATTTGTAGTTGTCCACATATTCTAAATCAGACCAGCCGAGAGTAGTGATTCTAGTCGAGTGGGCGGGTGCAAGCAGCGTTCGATTGAAGAGCATGCATTTCGTTTTACTAGCGTTTCAGAGCAGTTGGAGGCTACTGAAGGAGTGTTGTATGGCATTGAAGCTCATTTGGAGGTTTGTTAACACAGTATCCAATGAAGGGCCAGATGTATACAAAATGGTGTCGTCTGCGTAAAGGTGGATCTGAGAGTCACCAGCAGCAAGAGCGACATCATTGATATACACAGAGAAAAGAGTTGGCCCAAGAATTGAACCCTGTGGCACCCCCATAGAGACTGCCAGAGGTCCAGACAACAGGCCCTCCGATTTGACACATTGAACTCTATCTGAGAAGTAGTTGGTGAACCAGGCGAGGCAGTCATTTGAGAAACCAAGGCTATTTAGTCTGCCAATAAGAATGCTGTGAATGCCCCGTCTGGACTACTGCAACTCGCTGTTGGCTGGCCTTCCTGCCTGTGCCATTAAACCCCTACAACTCATCCAGAATGCCGCAGCCCGTCTGGTGTTCAACCTTCCCAAGTTCTCTCACGTCACCCCCCTCCTCCGCACACTCCACTGGCTTCCAGTTGAAGCTCGCATCCGCTACAAGACCATGGTGCTTGCCTATGGAGCAGTGAGGGGAACGGCACCTCTGTACCTTCGGGCTCTGATCAGTCCCTACACCCAAACGAGGGCATTGCGTTCATCCACCTCTGGCCTGCTGGCTCCCCTTCCTCTGCGGAAGCATAGTTCCCGCTCAGCCCAGTCAAAACTGTTCGCTGCTCTGGCACCCCAATGGTGGAACAAGCTCCCTCACGACGCCAGGACAGCAGAGTCACTCACCACCTTCCGGAGACATTTGAAACCCCACCTCTTTAAGGAATACCTGGGATAGGATAAAGTAATCCTTCTACCCCCCCCCCCCCCCCCCCAAAAAAAATTGTAAAGTGGTTATCCCACTGGCTATAGGGTGAACGCACCAATTGGTGAGTCGCTCTGGATAAGAGCGTCTGCTAAATGACGTAAATGTGCCCTTGAGCAAGGCACTTAACCCTAATTGCTCCTGTAAGTCGCTCTGGATAAGAGCGTCTGCTAAATGACTAAAATGTAAATGTAATTGACAGAGTCGAAAGCCATGGCCAGGTAGATGAAGACGGCTGCACAGTACTGTCTATTATCGATCGTGGTTATTATATCGTTTAGGACCTTGAGCGTGGCTGAGGTGCACCCATGACCAGCTCGGAAACCAGATTGCATAGCGGAGAAGGTACGGTGGCTTTCAAATACTTTCGAAAGGCAGGGCAGGATATATATAGGTCTGTAACAGTTTGAATCTAGAGTGTCACCCCCTTTGAAGAGGGGGATGACCGCGGCAGCTTTCCAATCTCTGGGGATTTCAGACGATACGAAAGAGAGGTTGAACAGGCTAGTAGTAGGGGTTGCGACAATTACGGCGGCTAATTTTAGAAAGGGTCCAGATTGTCTAGCCCAGCTGATTTGTAGGGCTCCAGATTTGGCAGCTCTTTCAGAACATCAGCTGTCTGAATTTGGGTGAAGGAGAAGCAGGGGGGCATGGGCAAGTTGCAGCGGAGGGTGCAGAGCTGGTGGCCGGGGTAGGGGTAGGAAAGCATAGCCAGCCGTAGCAAAATGCTTATTGAAATTCTCGATTATCGTACATTTATCGGTGGTGATAGTGTTTCCTAGCCTCAGTGCAGTGGGCAGCTGGGAGGAGGTGCTCTTATTCTCCATGGACTTTACAGTGTCCCAAAACTTTTTGGAGTTAGTGCTACAGGATGTAAATTAGTTTGAAAAAGCTAGCCTTTGCTTTCCTAACTGATTGTGTATATTGGTTCCTGACTTCCCTGAAAAGTTGCATATCGTGGGGGCTGTTCGATGCTAATGCAGTATGCCACAGGATGTTTTTGTGCTGGTCAAGGGCAGTCAAGTCTGGGGTGAACCAGGGGCTATATCTGTTCTTAGTTCTGAATTTTTTGAATGGGGCATGCTTATTTAAGATGGAGAGGAAAGCACTTTTAAAGAACAACCAGGCATCCTCTACTGACAGAATGAGGTCAATATCCATCCAGGATACCCGGGCCAGATCAATTAGAAAGGCCTGCTCGCTAAAGTGTTTTAGGGAGCGTTTGACCGTGGACCCATTATCATTTTACATTTACGTCATTTAGTAGACGCTCTTATCCAGAGCGATTTACAGGAGCAATTAGGGTTAAGTGCCTTGCTCAAGGGCACATCGACAGATTTTTCACCTAGTCGGCTCGGGGATTAGAACCAGCGACCTTTCGGTTACTGGCACTACGCTCTTAACCACTAAGCTACCTGCCACCCGCAGGCAATGAGGCAGTGATCCTGGTTGAAGACAGCGGAGGTGTATTTAGAGAGTAAATTAGTAAGGATGATATCTATGAGGGTGCCCATGTTTACAGATTTAGGGTTGTACCTGGTAGGTTCCTTGATAATTTGTGTGAGATTGAGGGCATCTAGTTTAGATTGTAGGATGGCCGGGGTGTTAAGCATATCCCTGTTTAGGTCACCAAGCAGTTCAAACTCTGAGGATAGATGGGGGGCAATCAATTCACATATGGTGTCCAGGGCACAGCTCGGGGCTGAGGGGGGTCTGTAGCAAGCGGCAACAGTGAGAGACTTATTTCTGGAAAGGGGGATTTTTAGAAGTAGAAGCTCAAACTGTATGGGCACAGACATTTACATTTTAGCAGACGCTCTTATCCAGAGCGACTGACAGTTAGTGATTACATATTTTTTTTATACTGGCCCCCCGTGGGAATCGAACCCACAACCCTGGCGTTGCAAACGCCATGCTCTATCAACTGAGCTACATCCCTGCCGGCCATTTCCTCCCCTACCCTAGACGACGCTGGGCCAATTGTGCACCGCCCATGAGTCTCCCGGTCGCGGCCGGCTGCGACAGAGCCTGGATTCGAACCAGGATCTCTAGTGGCACAGTTAGCACTGCGATGCAGTGCCTTAGACCACTGCGCCACTCAGGAGACAAACCTGGATAGTATGATAGAGCTCTGCAGGCTATCCCTCCGTTTCGTTCTGTCAGAATGGATCCTTCGGTTTCCTGGAATGAATGAATCTGGATCATCTCTTATCTGAGTTCATGCAACAAGTGGTCACAGCGCCTCTCTCTGGCGCAACTATGGAACTACAGCATAAAGTGGAACGGGGGTTGCCATGGCACCGCGTCACAGTGACCAGAGCAGACCGACCAAGGGCTAGGCGTGGAGTCTGCTATGTAGCTGGCGGTGGGTGCCTATCCCTAGCAATTAGAGGGCAATAAATTACCCATATCCTAAATAACTAGCTAGAGAGCCATGGACATATTCTGGCATAAATGCAGGGTAAAATGTTACTAGGGTTGCAGGCTTTGTTGTTGTTAGCTAACGTTAGCTCGGCTGCTAATTTAGCTAACGCGTTCTAACTAACGTTAGCTATTCAGAGCTAACGACCGGGTCTAGCTAGCTAGCTTAGACAAATAGCTAGAAATCTAGACTAGCTAGGTACCCAGTTGACAAGACAGAGACCATTACGCGAAAGGAAGAATTCATGGAGACGTGACGCCAAGGTAATCTGAACGAGGTGGGTTGATAATGCCTCTTTCCAAACTTTAATTTAACGTTTAACCTAAACAAATAGCAAATCGACTCAAATAAATGTTGATCATCTGGTGATGTAGCAGCTAGCTAACGTTAGCCACATGTTGCTTGTTTACAATGATGGATGAGGCTAGCTATAGCTAGCTGGGGATTACGTCTTGCAACGGAAACCGTTTACTGTTTAAGACCCAAACGGAAGTAAACAGAACCAAACGGGGAGGGACCTACCTGAATTTGTCCAATAGAAACACTATGTTTTGTTGCAAAACGTTTTCCGTTTGCAACAGACGAAACGTTTTGCAACAGAATCGGCTTAATGAATACACCCCTGGCAATGTAGTGTTTTCAGTTCATTCTTATTTACCTAACCCTGCCTTGTTGCTCTCCCGAAACCATGAATTTGCTGTAGCTAAACTAATAATAATAATAATATATTTATTTTATGTAGCGTTTTTCATTAAATGAAGAATGTCAAAGGCATTTTTGTTTTTCATTAAATGAAGAATGTCAAAGGCATTTTTAAAACAAAACAAAAAACAAGGATTCAGTAATTGATGATAGTTCATGTGGGCCTGGACAGTGATCTTCCACGAAGGCGGGCATGTCCAGATGACATCCAACTCAAGGGATTCGAACTAAGACTAATAATAGCTAACTGATATTCTATTTTTAAACTGAGCAGGTGGTTGCGTGTTGTGGTGGGTGGATGACAAACAGTGCCTTCACTTATTCCACATTTTGTTGTGTTACAGCCTGAATTATAAATGGATTAAATATATATATTTTCTCAACCATTTACACACAATACCCCATCATGACTGTGAAAACATGGTTTTAGAAATTGTGCAAATTTATTCAGAATGAAATACAGAAATAGCTCATTTACATAAGGATTCACACCCCTGAGTCAATACATGTTAGAATCACCTTTGGCAGCCATTACAGCTGTGATTCTTTCTGGGTAAGTCTTTAAGAGCTTTGCACACCTGGATTATACAATATTTGCACATTATTATTTTTTTAATTCTTCAAGCTCTGTTAAGTCGGTTGTTGATCATTGCTAGACAGACATTTTAAAGTCTTGCCATAGATTTATAAGCCGATTTAAGTCAAAACTGTAACCACTCAGGAACATTCAAAGTCGTCTTGGTAACCAACGCCAGTGTATATTTGGCCTTGTGTTTCAGGTTATTGTCCTGCTGAAAGGTGAATTTGTCTCCTGGTGTCTGTTGGAAAGCAGACTGAACCAGGTTTTCCTCTAGGATTTTGCCTGTGCTTACCTCTATTCCGTTTATTTAATCCTAAAAAAACTCCCTAGTCCTTGTTGATGACAAGCATACCCATAACATGATGCAGCCACCACCATGCTTGAAAATATGAAGAGTGGTACTCGGATGATATGTCGTGTTGAATTAGCCTAAAAACATAACACTTTGTATTCAGGACATAAAGTTTTACTTTAGTGCCTTATTTTTATCCATCTACCAATAGGTGGCCTTCTTTGCGAGGCGTTGGAAAACCTCCCTGGTCTTTGTGGTTGAACCTGCGTTTGAAATTCACTGCTCGACTGAGGGACCTTACAGATAATTATATGTGTGGGGTACAGAGATGAGGTAGTCATTCAAAAATCATGTTAAACACTATTATTGCACACAGAGTGACTCCATGCAACTTATTATACATTTAGATTTACATTTTAGTCATTTAGCAGACGCTCTTATCCAGAGCGACTTACAGTTAGTATTATGTGACTTGTTAAGCCAATTTTTACTCCTGAACTTATTTCGGCTTGCCATAACAACGGGTTGAATACTTATTGACCCAAGACATTTCAGCTTTTCATTTTTAATTAATTTGTAAAAAATTTCTAAAAACATAATTCCACTTTGACATTATGGGGTATTGTGTGTAGGCTAGTGACACAACAAAATGTGGAAAAAGTCATGGGGTGTCAATGACTGTAAAGTGATGTTATTAAGGTAGTCCAGGTGGGAGACAGTTGTTTTGGGCTGATTAACGTTAGCTGCCCCTTCTCCCCTTACTCCCTCGCTACAAGTGGCCTGTCGCTAACAGAATAGCCTCTGTCGCTAACAGACTAGCCTCTGTCGCTAACAGACTAGCCTCTGTCGCTAACAGACTAGCCTCTGTCGCTAACAGACTAGCCTCTGTCGCTTACAGACTAGCCTCTGTCGCTAACAGACTAGCCTCTGTCGCTAACAGACTAGCCTCTGTCGCTAACAGACTAGCCTCTGTCGCTAACAGACTAGCCTCTGTCGCTAACAGACTAGCCTCTGTCGCTTACAGACTAGCCTCTGTCGCTAACAGACTAGCCTCTGTCGCTAACAGACTAGCCTCTGTCGCTTACAGACTAGCCTCTGTCGCTAACAGACTAGCCTCTGTCGCTAACAGACTAGCCTCTGTCGCTAACAGACTAGCCTCTGTCGCTAACAGACTAGCCTCTGTCGCTAACAGACTAGCCTCTGTCGCTTACAGACTAGCCTCTGTCGCTAACAGACTAGCCTCTGTCGCTAACAGACTAGCCTCTGTCGCTAACAGACTAGCCTCTGTCGCTAACAGACTAGCCTCTGTCGCTAACAGACTAGCCTCTGTCGCTTACAGACTAGCCTCTGTCGCTAACAGACTAGCCTCTGTCGCTAACAGACTAGCCTCTGTCGCTAACAGACTGTACAAGGCTATCTGGCATGTCCTGAAGAAGGACATCCTCCTGAGTAGTAAGAGCAGTTTAACTATAGTTATCGCTATAGTTATCGCTATAGTTATCGCTATAGTTATCGCTATAGTTATCGTCCTTAGTGTGGATGGCTCTTAAAGATAACCATACCATAGGTTCTGTCCCAAATTGCACTACCTTTGACCTTTATAGTGTTCCGTGTCCCAAATGGCACTACCTTTGACCTTTGTAGTGCACTATATAGGAAATTAGTGATGGGGGGGGGGGGGGGAATCGATAGTTACATATCGGGATATTATCTTTGCGCTAGTTGGCTCTACCTGCAGCAGAACTCCAGTATTGTTCCTTCATAGCCTGTTCTCCATCTTCTGTTTAAATAAGGAGCCAGTTTATTTTCAGCGCTCGTTTTCTGATGGCTCTCTCTTGTGCCTCTGCAGCAGACATATGGTGAGCAATGTGTTTGGAACATCGAATCAAAAATAAAATCACAGTATCGAATCTCAATACATATAGAATCGTGAGAATCGTGAGAATAATCGCGATAATATTGTATCGCGAGGTCCCTGGCAATTCCCAGCCCTACAGTACACCATCCTCATCACCTCATGGACATTTCAACTCTGTAGTACCTCTGTTTCTTAGTGACCAAGGCGCACAATGCAGCAAAACTCACCCTATTCCCTTCATAGTGCACTACTTTAGCCAGAGCACTATGGGTTAAACGTAGTGCACTACAGGCTATAGGGAATAGGGTGGCAATTGGGATGCAACCGACCAACCACGGACATGACGTTTCCTAACTCCTATTCTTGAGGCTAATATGTTTGATATTTCTGTTGTCTAACTTTAGTAATATGGGTGTTGTAACTAAGGATGTTGTAACTAAGGATGTTGTAACTAAGGATGTTGAACTGAATCACATTTGGTTATATTTCCAGTCAGATGTGAAAGCTTCTCAGACCTGTCCAAAAACATTGGCCTATTGAATTGCATTATTGTGAAATACAATGACAAAATGGCTAAAGCAGTCAACAGAATGACTAGGCTAGGATGTTATGCCTTAAGATAATGTGTTAAGGCTCTGTCACAAATGGCACCCTATTCACTAGCTACTTTTGACCGGAGTCAAAAAGGGCTCTGGTCAAAATGAGTGCACTATATAGGGCAGACGGTGGCATTTTGGATACACACTAGGTTATATCAATGTTATTGACTGGTAGATAGCTACAGTCAGTGATACAGTGTAATATGTTATTGACTGGTAGATAGCTACAGTCAGTGATACAGTGTAATATGTTATTGACTGGTAGATAGCTACAGTCAGTGTTACAGTGTAATATGTTATTGACTGGTAGATAGCTACAGTCAGTGATACAGTGTAATATGTTATTGACTGGTAGATAGCTACAGTCAGGGATACAGTGTAATATGTTATTGACTGGTAGATAGATACAGTCAGTGATACAGTGTAATATGTTATTGACTGGTAGATAGCTACAGTCAGTGATACAGTGTAATATGTTATTGACTGGTAGATAGCTACAGTCAGTGATACAGTGTAATATGTTATTGACTGGTAGATAGCTACACAGTCAGTGATACAGTGTCATATGTTATTGACTGGTAGGTAGCTACACAGTCAGTGATACAGTGTAATATGTTATTGACTGGTAGATAGCTACAGTCAGTGATACAGTGTAATATGTTATTGACTGGTAGATAGCTACAGTCAGGGATACAGTGTAATATGTTATTGACTGGTAGATAGCTACACAGTCAGTGATACAATATGACTCATCTGAATCATCTGATGACTTCTTCTGTGTATCCGTCCATGCAGAATCTCCTGTCAGAGGGACAGCATGGATACAGAGAAAATTCCCCACCCTTACGAGGACAACCGAGATGCAGAACGCCAGAGTCGCCAGTCCCGCAGGAGCACGGCTGGGAAAGATTCCGAGGCGTCGGTCCGAACTCTGAAACGGGACAAGAGTCGGGACGGAGAAAGGTATGAGAGGGACAGCTGTGCTGGGGACCAGGGTAAGACACTGGAACTGGATCCGGACCGGGACCGCATGTCAGACGGAGAGCGCAGGAGGAGCAGCTCATTCTACTCGGAGGACTACGAGAACCTAACACCCTCAGAACACACGCTGTCTCCCTACTCCCGCACGCCCTCCCCGAGCCCTCGCCGAGCGGGACCCCGCGCCAAGAGGGTCTCCAGCAGTCCCCTACACAAAACAGGTACCGTACACACACACACACACACACACACACACACACACACACACACACACACACACACACACACACCCACACACACCCGTGTGGTGTAACACATAGAGATGTCCTAGTTGTTATGTAGGTGTAACACATAGAGATGTCCTAGTTGTTATGTAGGTGTAACACATAGAGATGTCCTAGTTGTTATGTAGGTGTAACACATAGAGATGTCCTAGTTGTTATGTAGGTGTAACACATAGAGATGTCCTAGTTGTGATGTAGGTGTAACACATAGAGATGTCCTAGTTGTTATGTAGGTGTAACACATAGAGATGTCCTAGTTGTGATGTAGGTGTAACACATAGAGATGTCCTAGTTGTTATGTAGGTGTAACACATAGAGATGTCCTAGTTGTTATGTAGGTGTAACACATAGAGATGTCCTAGTTGTTATGTAGGTGTAACACATAGAGATGTCCTAGTTGTTATGTAGGTGTAACACATAGAGATGTCCTAGTTGTTATGTAGGTGTAACACATAGAGATGTCCTAGTTGTGATGTAGGTGTAACACATAGAGATGTCCTAGTTGTTATGTAGGTGTAACACATAGAGATGTCCTAGTTGTGATGTAGGTGTAACACATAGAGATGTCCTAGTTGTTATGTAGGTGTAACACATAGAGATGTCCTAGTTGTTATGTAGGTGTAACACATAGAGATGTCCTAGTTGTTATGTAGGTGTAACACATAGAGATGTCCTAGTTGTTATGTAGGTGTAACACATAGAGATGTCCTAGTTGTTATGTAGGTGTAACACATAGAGATGTCCTAGTTGTTATGTAGGTGTAACACATAGAGATGTCCTAGTTGTTATGAAGGTGTAACACATAGAGATGTCCTAGTTGTTATGTAGGTGTAACACATAGAGATGTCCTAGTTGTTATGTAGGTGTAACACATAGAGATGTCCTAGTTGTTATGTAGGTGTAACACATAGAGATGTCCTAGTTGTTATGTAGGTGTAACACATAGAGATGTCCTAGTTGTTATGTAGGTGTAACACATTTAAGAGCTAGCTTTTGAGTGGCGCGACCTGTAGAGACGCTTGAGGGAGGACAGTCGTGTGTTTGTAAAGCAGATGGCCCGGGTTGGATCCAGCTATGTGCTGAATCAGGAGGAAGTGGTACTGGCTAAGCAAGCAGCGTGACGTCCTTTACGTAGGGAGTGATGCATAGTTTCATGAGACCGTTGTCCTTTGTCGTGTGTGTCCCCCAGGCGTGCGTCGGGGTGTGTCTCGCCCTCCCCGTGTGGGTGCCCAGCCCCAGCGACCTCAGCGTTGGGGGGTAAGGACCGGGTCCCAGAGCCTGATCAAGGACTCCACGGCGCCCCCTAAAGATCTTGACCTGGTGACCAAGCGCATGCTGTCGGCCCGCCTGCTGAAGATTAATGAGCTACGCAACGCCCTGGCAGAGCTACAGCTCCACACCGACCTACTCACCAAGGAGAACCGCGTCCTCAGACAGGTAACCTAACTAACCCTGACCCCTGACCCCTGACCCTGACCCTCAGACAGGTAACCTAAATAACCCTAACCCTGACCCTCAGACAGGTAACCTAACTAACCCTGACCCCTAACCCTGACCCTCAGACAGGTAACCTAACTAACCCTGACCCCTAACCCAGACCCTCAGACAGGTAACCTAACTAACCCTGACCCCTGACCCTGACCCTCAGACAGGTAACCTAACTAACCCAAACCCCTAACCCTGAACCTCAGACAGGTAACCTAACTAACCCTGACCCCTAACCCTGACCCTCAGACAGGTAACCTAACTAACCCTGACCCCTGACCCTGACCCTCAGACAGGTAACCTAACTAACCCTGACCCTGACCCTCAGACAGGTAACCTAACTAACCCAAACCCCTAACCCTGACCCTCAGACAGGTAACCTAACTAACCCAAACCCCTAACCCTGACCCTCAGACAGGTAACCTAACTAACCCAAACCCCTAACCCTGACCCTCAGACAGGTAACCTAACTAACCCAAACCCCTAACCCTGACCCTCAGACAGGTAACCTAACTAATCCAAACCCCTAACCCTGACCCTCAGACAGGTAACCTAACTAATCCAAACCCCTAACCCTGACCCTCAGACAGGTAACCTAACTAACCCAAACCCCTAACCCTGACCCTCAGACAGGTAACCTAACTAACCCAAACCCCTAACCCTGTCCTCAGACAGGTAACCTAACTAACCCGAAACATGACCCTAACCCTGACCCCAGACAGGTATTGTCTAATGTTCTGAGTAGGGTTGAGCTTTTCAATTCCAGTAACTTTAAAACAATTCCCAGGTTTTTCTAACTCTAAATCACGTAGAAGCGATGGTACTTAGTCGCCCTGCGTCCCTCCAATGTAATTCTCATTGGACAGTTACTTTAATAAAGCCTGTCCATAGAAATAGATAGAGGACTCTAGATGGATAAAACCCGTTTTAGCATGGGCATTGCCAAGGGCTTCCACCATTTTAAAGTAACCAACTGGGTAGGGTTTCCTATTGGTTGGGTGCGATCAGCAAATGATCAGAGCATTGTGTTTTTCATATTGGGTTGCCTATGATTTGTAAATGGCTTTAAGCTATATCACTGCCATCTAGTGGCCACACTTTGAAATGGAGATGGCCTCAATGGTGCTGTCCGTGCTGTCACAGGTTCCATAATGGCACAGATACAAAGATCAGTCCTCTATCATAATGCGCCCGTCCGTGTGTGTGTGATTCCAGTCCTCTATCATAATGAGCCCGTCCGTGTGTGTGTGATTCCAGTCCTCTATCATAATGAGCCCGTCCGTGTGTGTGTGATTCCAGTCCTCTATCATAATGAGCCCGTCCGTGTGTGTGTGATTCCAGTCCTCTATCATAATGAGCCCGTCCGTGTGTGTGATTCCAGTCCTCTATCATAATGAGCCCGTCCGTGTGTGTGATTCCAGTCCTCTATCATAATGAGCCCGTCCGTGTGTGTGATTCCAGTCCTCTATCATAAAGCGCCCGTCCGTGTGTGTGTGATTCCAGTCCTCTATCATAATGAGCCCGTCCGTGTGTGTGTGATTCCAGTCCTCTATCATAATGAGCCCGTCCGTGTGTGTGTGATTCCAGTCCTCTATCATAATGAGCCCGTCCGTGTGTGTGTGATTCCAGTCCTCTATCATAATGAGCCCGTCCGTGTGTGTGTGATTCCAGTCCTCTATCATAATGAGCCCGTCCGTGTGTGTGTGATTCCAGTCCTCTATCATAATGAGCCCGTCCGTGTGTGTGTGATTCCAGTCCTCTATCATAATGAGCCCGTCCGTGTGTGTGTGATTCCAGTCCTCTATCATAATGAGCCCGTCCGTGTGTGTGTGATTCCAGTCCTCTATCATAATGAGCCCGTCCGTGTGTGTGATTCCAGTCCTCTATCATAATGAGCCCGTCCGTGTGTGTGTGATTCCAGTCCTCTATCATAATGAGCCCGTCCGTGTGTGTGTGATT
Organism: Coregonus sp. 'balchen'; assembly: GCA_902810595.1. Taxonomy (NCBI): domain Eukaryota; kingdom Metazoa; phylum Chordata; class Actinopteri; order Salmoniformes; family Salmonidae; genus Coregonus; species Coregonus sp. 'balchen'. Next base: position 2,916,443 of record LR778288.1, on the reverse strand, counting down.
CCAGTCCTCTATCATAATGAGCCCGTCCGTGTGTGTGATTCCAGTCCTCTATCATAATGAGACCGTCCGTGTGTGTGATTCCAGTCCTCTATCATAATGAGCCCGTCCGTGTGTGTGTGATTCCAGTCCTCTATCATAATGAGCCCGTCTGTGTGTGTGTGATTCCAGTCCTCTATCATAATGAGCCCGTCCGTGTGTGTGTGATTCCAGTCCTCTATCATAATGAGCCCGTCCGTGTGTGTGTGATTCCAGTCCTCTATCATAATGAGCCCGTCCGTGTGTGTGTGATTCCAGTCCTCTATCATAATGAGCCCGTCCGTGTGTGTGTGATTCCAGTCCTCTATCATAATGCGCCCGTCCGTGTGTGTGTGATTCCAGTCCTCTATCATAATGAGCCCGTCCGTGTGTGTGATTCCAGTCCTCTATCATAATGAGCCCGTCCGTGTGTGTGTGATTCCAGTCCTCTATCATAATGAGCCCGTCCGTGTGTGTGATTCCAGTCCTCTATCATAATGAGCCCGTCCGTCCGTGTGATTCCAGTCCTCTATCATAATGAGCCCGTCCGTGTGTGTGTGATTCCAGTCCTCTATCATAATGAGCCCGTCCGTGTGTGTGATTCCAGTCCTCTATCATAATGAGCCCGTCCGTGTGTGTGATTCCAGTCCTCTATCATAATGAGCCCGTCCGTGTGTGTGTGATTCCAGTCCTCTATCATAATGAGCCCGTCCGTGTGTGTGTGATTCCAGTCCTCTATCATAATGAGCCCGTCCGTGTGTGTGTGATTCCAGTCCTCTATCATAATGAGCCCGTCCGTGTGTGTGTGATTCCAGTCCTCTATCATAATGAGCCCGTCCGTGTGTGTGTGATTCTAGTCCTCTATCATAATGCGCCCGTCCGTGTGTGTGTGATTCCAGTCCTCTATCATAATGAGCCCGTCCGTGTGTGTGATTCCAGTCCTCTATCATAATGAGCCCATCCGTGTGTGTGTGATTCCAGTCCTCTATCATAATGAGCCCGTCCGTGTGTGTGATTCCAGTCCTCTATCATAATGAGCCCGTCCGTGTGTGTGATTCCAGTCCTCTATCATAATGAGCCCGTCCGTGTGTGTGTGATTCCAGTCCTCTATCATAATGAGCCCGTCCGTGTGTGTGATTCCAGTCCTCTATCATAATGAGCCCGTCCGTGTGTGTGATTCCAGTCCTCTATCATAATGAGCCCGTCCGTGTGTGTGTGATTCCAGTCCTCTATCATAATGAGCCCGTCCGTGTGTGTGTGATTCCAGTCCTCTATCATAATGAGCCCGTCCATGTGTGTGTGATTCCAGTCCTCTATCATAATGCGCCCGTCCGTGTGTGTGTGATTCCAGTCCTCTATCATAATGAGCCCGTCCGTGTGTGTGTGATTCCAGTCCTCTATCATAATGAGCCCGTCCGTGTGTGTGATTCCAGTCCTCTATCATAATGAGCCCGTCCGTGTGTGTGATTCCAGTCCTCTATCATAATGAGCCCGTCCGTGTGTGTGTGATTCCAGTCCTCTATCATAATGAGCCCGTCCGTGTGTGTGATTCCAGTCCTCTATCATAATGAGCCCGTCCATGTGTGTGTGATTCCAGTCCTCTATCATAATGCGCCCGTCCGTGTGTGTGTGATTCCAGTCCTCTATCATAATGAGCCCGTCCGTGTGTGTGTGATTCCAGTCCTCTATCATAATGCGCCCGTCCGTGTGTGTGTGATTCCAGTCCTCTATCATAATGAGCCCGTCCGTGTGTGTGTGATTCCAGTCCTCTATCATAATGCGCCCGTCCGTGTGTGTGTGATTCCTAAAGCTCCAGCACCGCCAGGAGAGGGCGCTGCAGCGTTACGACGACACAGAGAGCGAGATCGCCCAGCTGCTGTCGCGCCACGCCAACGAGACCACAGCTCTGCGGGAACGTCTACGGCGGACACAGGAGAGGGAGCGGGACGCTGAGAGGCGACTCAAAGACACACAGGTACGGAATGCCAGAGGGCTCATACTGGCCAGATCTAAATACAGAAAGTGTTTGCTTTTTGTAGAAGAGTGAAAATAAATAAAATAGGTTTAAGTGTGAGCTGACCAGAGGTGCCTGTCTGCCTGCCTGTCTGCCTGCCTGCCTGTCTGCCTGTCTATCTGTCTGTCTATCTGTCTGCCTGTCTGACTGCCTGTCTATCTGTCTGCCTGTCTGACTGTCTGCTTGTCTGCCTGCCTGTCTATCTGCCTGCCTGCCTGCCTGCCTGTCTATCTGCCTGGCTGTCTGCCTGTCTGTCTGCCTGCCTGCCTGCCTGCCTGTCTATCTGTCTGCCTGTCTCCCTGTCTGTCCTCCATCGTCCCTCCAGGAGCAGCTGCAGCGTAGCCAGTCGTCCCTGGGTCGTCTGAGGCGTCTGGCGGAACAGCAGGAGCTAGGCCCCAGGGAGGAGCTCACCAGGAGACTGGAGCAGGAGAAGGCCAAGGACCAGGAGAACCAGCTGAAGATCAAGGTACTGTAGCTAATAATACACTACAGTTAAGTATGCTGATTGTTAGACTCCTGTTAAACAAAGATCACACATCACAGAGCTCTAAAGGTGAAGGACAGGACACTAGCTCGCACACACACACACACACACACACACACACACACACACACACACACACAGAGCAGTACCGATCCTCTTGGTGTTGTTGTGTATTTTCCTGGGCGATGGTTTCATTATGCGGTTGGCATAGGTTATTGTAGGGGCGATAAGCCAACAAGGCTGTAACGTTTGCTTTGCTGTATGGACGGTTCATGCAACTCAATGTTGACAAAATAGCGAGCCCACATCCTTCCACAAAGCACAGCTAGCTAGTCAAGGAAATAGTCCAACACCAACCTGTATAATACGTTAGCTAGCGTTAGCTAACGTTACTCCATACACTAGTCAATCTGGCTTGCTTAGCGATGTACACTGAACCAAAATATAAACGCAACGTATAAAGTGTTGGTCCCATGTTTCATGAGCTGAAATAAAATATTCCAGAAATGTTCCATACGCACAAAAAGCTTATTTCTCTAAAATGTTGTGCACAAATTTATTTACGTCCCGTTAGTGAGCATTTCTCCATGCCAAGATAATGCATCCACCTGACAGGTGTGTCATATCAAGAAGCTGATTAAACAACATCATCATTACACAGGTGCACCTTGTGCTGGGGACAATAAAAAGGCCACTCTAAAATGTGCAGTTTTGTCACACAATACAATGCCACAGATGTCTCAAGTATTGAGGGAGGGTGCAATTGGCATGCTGACTGCAGGAATGTCCACCAGAGCTGTTGCCAGAGAATTTAATGTTCATTTCTCTACGCCTCCAACGTTTTAGAGAATTTGGCAGTATGTCCAACCGACCAGCCCAGGACCTCCACATCCGGCTTCTTCACCTGCGGGATCGTCTGAGACCAGCCACCCAGACAGCTGATGAAACTGTGGGTTTGCACAACTGAAGAATTTCTGCACAAACTGTCAGAAACCGTCTCAGGGAAGCTCATCTGCGTGCTCGTCATCCTCACCAGGGTCTTGACCTGACTGCAGTTCGGCGTCGTAACCGTCTTCAGTGGGCAAACACTCATCTTCGATGGACACTGGTAAGCTGGAGAATTGTGCTCTTCACGAATGAGTCCCGGTTTCAACTGTACCGGGCAGATGGCAGACAGCGTGTATGGCGTCGTGTGGGCGAGCGTCAACGTTGTGAACAGAGTGCCCCATGGTGGCGGTGGGGTTATGGTATGGGCAGGCATAAGCTACGGACAACGAACACAATTGCATTTTATTGCTGCCAATTTCAATGCACAGAGATACCATGATGAGATCCTGAGGCCCATTGTCGTGCCATTCATCCGCCGCCATCACCTCATGTTTCAGCATGATAATGCACAGCCCCATGTCGCAAGGATCTGTACACAATTCCTGGAAGCTGAAAATGTCCCAGTTCATCCATGGCCTGCATACTCACCAGACATGTCACCCATTGAGCATGTTTGGGTTGCTCTGGATCAACGTGTGCGACAGCGTGTTCTAGTTCCCGTCAATATCCAGTAGCTTCGCACAGCCATTGAAGAGGAGTGGGACAACATTCCACAGGCCACAATCAACAGCCGGATCAACTCTATGCGAAGGAGATGTGTCGCGCTGCATGAGGCAAATGGTCACACCAGATACTGACTGGCTTTCTGATCCACGGCCCTACCTTTTTTTCTTTTGAAGGTGTCTATGAACAACAGGTGCATATTTATATTCCCAGTCATGTGAAATCCATAGATTAGGGCCTAATGAATTTATTTCAGTTGACTGATTTCCTTATAAAATCTTTGAAATTGTTGCGTGTTGCGTTTATATTTTTGTTCAGTGTAGCTAGCTAACGTTACAGCCCTTACCTTACTCATTCATTCAGTACGCTCCCTCCTATGTCAATCAATTTTTTTCCTTTTCATTATAATCCACATTTGCGCTGACTGATTAACTCAGTGTCAAATTACTTTTCAATGTATTCCCAAATCAGGGAAGTCGCCATCCAAGTAAAAAGTAGCCAGGTTAAACAACAGCAAACATCATGAAAAGAATAATGGGCAGATGTTGCACATTCCAGGTGTGGAAATCTCTTAGAGACTTACCCAAGAAGACTCACAGCTGTAATCGATGTCAAAGGGGTTTCTAACCCGTATTCAGGGAAGCTGAATACTTATGCAACGACTATATTTTAGTTATTTAATTTGTATTAGTCTAACTTCGACGTGACTTATTGTTGACAAAAAAATGACAATTCAATCCATTTTAATCCCACCTTGTGACACTCTAAAATGTGAAGAAATCCAAGTGGTCTGAATACTTTTGCAAGGTGTATGTTGGTCTGTTGTACTTCAAACAATGTTGCTTGAGATTCAAACCTTCTCAAACAGCCTAATTCATACTCTTCAGAGGGATAATGGACTTTACAGTGTCCTGCTATTAAAATATTATATATATATATATTTCACTTCACCAATTTGGACTATGTTGTGGATGTCCTTTACATGAAATCCAAATAAAAGTCCAAATAAAAAATCCAAATAAAAATCAATTTAAATTACAGGTTGTAATGCAATAAAATAGGAAAAACACCAAGAGGGGTGAATACTTTTGCAAGGCACTGTATATACAGTACCAGTCAAAAGTTTGGACACACCTACTCATTCCAGGGTTTTTCTTTATTTTTACTATTTTCTACATTGTAAAATAATAGTGAAGACATCAAAACTATGAAATAACACATATGGAGCCATGTAGTAACCAAAAAAGTGTCAAACAAATAAAAATCTATTTTATATTTGAGATTCTTCAAATAGCCACCCTTTGCCTTGATGACAGCTTTGCACATTGGTGTGAGTGTGTGTTTGTAGGATCTGGAGCGCAGAGTGGAACTGAGCAGCAGCAGTTACCAGAGACAGTTGGCCACAGAGAGGAGGAAGACCATCAGTACCCAGGACCAGGTCTCAGTCCTACAGGGGGAGGTGGAACGACTCAGCAACAAACTCAAGGTACACACACACACACACACACACACACACACACACACACGAAGGCACACACACACACACACACACACACACACACACACACACACACACACACACAAAGGCACACACACACACACACACACACGAAGGCACACACACACACACACACACACACAGACAGACAGACAGACAGACTGTACGTTGCGTTATAGAAGATCATTGACCTGTATACTCCATGTATTGTATATCACTGGTACAGTGCGTTCTGAAAGTATTCAGACCCCTTGACGTTTTCCACATTTTGATACGTTACAGCCTTATTCTAAAATTGATTAAATTGTTTTTTTCCCTCATCAATCTACAAACAATGTCCGACATTGACAATGCAAAAACTGGTTTTAAGAGATGTTTGCAAATGTATAAAAAAAAAAAAAACTGCAATATCACATTGACATAAGTATTCAGACCCTTTACTCAGTACTTTGTTGAAGCACCGTTGGCAGCGATTACAGCCTCGGTCTTCTTGGTTATGACGCTACAAGCTTGGCACACCTGTATTTGGGAGTTTCTCCCGTTCTTCTCTGCAGATCCTCTCAAGCTCTGTCAGGTTGGATGGGGAGCGTCGCTGCACAGCTATTTTCAGGTCTATCCAGAGATGTTCAAGTCCCGGCTCTGGCTGGGCCACTCAAGGATATTCAGAGACTTGTCCCGAAGCCACTCCTGCGTTGTCTTGGCTGTGTGCTTAGGGTCGTTGTCCTGTTGGAAGGTGAACCTTCACCCCAGTCTGAGGTGCTGAGCACTCTGGAGCAGGTTTTCATCAAGGATCTGTCTGTACTTTGCTCCGTTCATCTTTCCCTCGATCCTGACTAGTCTCCCAGTCCCTGCCGCTGAAAAATATCCCCACAGCATGATGCTGCCACCACCATGCTTCACCGTAGGGATGGTGCCAGGTTTCCTCCAGAAGTGACACTTGGCATTCAGGCCAAAGAGTTCAATCTTGGTTTCATCAGACCTGAGAATCTTGTTTCTCATGGTCTGAGAGTCCTTTAGGTGCCTTTTGGCAAACTCCAAATGGGCTGTCATGTGCCTTTTACTGAGGAGTGGCTTCCATCTTGCCACTCTACCATAAAGGCCTGATTGGTGGAGTGCTGCAAATATGGTTGTCCTTCTGGAAGGTTCTCCCATCTCCACAGAGGAACTCTGGAGCTCTGTCAGAGTGACCATCGGGTTCTTGTTCACCTCCCTGACCAAGGCCCTTCTCCCCCGATTGCTCAGTTTGGCCGGGCGGCCAGCTCTAGGAAGAGTCTTGGTGGTTCCAAACTTCTTCCATTTGGAGGCCACTGTGTTCTTGGGAGCCTTCAGTGCTGCAGAAATGTTTTGGTACCCTTCCCCAGATCTGTGCCTCGACACAATCCTGTCTCGGTGCTCTACGGTAAATTCCTTCGACCTCATGGCTTGGTTGTTGTTCTGACATGCACTGTCAACTGTGGGACCTTATATAGACAGGTGTGTGCCTTTCCAAATCATGTCCAATCAATTCAATTTACCACATTGATTATCAATGGAAACAGGATGCACCTGAGCTCAATTTCGAGTCTCATACCAAAGGGTCTGAATACTTATGGAAATAAGGTATTTCTGTTTTTTATTTGTAATCAATTAGTAAAAAATTCTAAAAACCTGTTTTCACTTTGTCATTATGGGATATTGATGAGGAACATTTTGTATTTAATCCATTTTAGAATAAGGCTGAAACGTTACAAAATGTGGAAAGAGTCAACATGCCGAATAGACAAACTGAACTTGGAGAAAGAGACACACACACACACACATACACACACACACACACACACACACACACACACACACACACACACACACACACACACACACACACACACACACACACACACACACACACGGACAGACACACACACACACACACACACCACACACACACACACACACACACACACACACACACACACACGAGCACCACACACACACACACACACACAACAACAACCACACACACACACACCACACACACACACACACACACGGAGACAGCACACACACACACACACACACACACACCACACCACGGAACACACAACACACCACACACACACACAACACACACACCACACACACACACACGAACAACACACACACACACACACACACACGAGACAACACACACACACACACACACACACACACACACACGTAGACAGACACATACACCACACACAACACGGAACAGACACACCACACACACACACACACACACACACACACCCCACACGGAGACAGCACACATACACACCACACACACACGGAGACAGACACACCACACACAAGACAGACACACACACACACACACACACACGGAGACAACACACACACACAACACACACACACACACACACGAGACAGACACATACACACACACACACACGACACAGACACACAACACACACACACACACACACACACACAGGCAACAACACATCAACCACAACACTGAACAGTACCAAACACCACAGGAAGCAACACACACACAGAGGACAACATCTATGCACACACACACCCCAAACACACCCAGAGCACATACACAACAAAAATGTAGTTGCTTCTGAAAAGCCTCAACTCTAACTGTGTAGGAAAGGATAGGGATCTGGACGAGAACATCTATGCCAACGTTGTTAAACCGTCGCCCAGAACATACCACCACAAAGAGGAAAGGTAGGGTTGCTTGGCTGAAACCAAGTCCCCAGGGTGTCACTGCCCTGCCTCCTAACCAAAAATGGATAGTGGTTGCTTGGCGTGAAACAGCCCCAGGGGTCAACGCCCCCCTCCTGACCACAAAGAGGAAAGGTAGGGTTGCTTGGCGGGAAACACCCCCAAAAAATAAACACTTTCCCAGGATGCCACTAGTCCTGCTCAACTAAAAATATCATCTGTCTCAACTTTTGAAGTCACTCCAACTATTGAGGTAAATGTATCTAATAATTTGTCATTTAGAAAAAGTTATATATTTTTTATATATTTATATATACCAGTAGGGCAGCCTAAAGATAAATAATCCACTTAGTTAGAGAGAATAAACGTTTGGTTACACCCTACTGCTCTCTCTCTGTGTGTGTGTGGGTGTGTGTGTGTGCGTGTGTGCGTGCGTGAGAGCGTGTGTGTGTGTGTATAACTATACTGTGTGTGTGTGTGTGTGTGCGTGAGAGTGTGAGCGTGTGTGTGTGTGTGTGTGTGTGTGTAACTATACTGTGTGTGTGTGTGTGTGTGTGTGTGTGTGTGTGTGTGTGTGTGTGTGGTGTGTGTGTGTGTGTATATAACTATACTGTGTGTGTGTGTATAACTATACTGTGTGTGTGTGTGTGTGTGTGTGTGTGTGTGTGGTGTATATAACTATACTGTGTGTGTGTGTGTGTGTGTGTGTGTGTGTGTGTGTGTGTGTGTGTGTGTGTATAAACTATACTGTGTGTGTGTGTGCGTGTGTGTGTGTGTGTGTGTGTGTGTGTGTGTGTATATAACTATACTGTGTGTGTGTGTGCGTGTGTGTGTGTGTGTGTGTGTGTGTGTGTGTGTATATAACTATACTGTGTGTGTGTGTGTGTGTGTGTGTGTGTGTGTGTGTGTGTGTGTATATAACTATACTGTGTGTGTAGTCCCCAGTAGGTTCAGCTCTAAGGCAGTACAGACAGTTAACAAGACGTTAAGCGTAGACTTCCCGTCACCGCCCCCGGCCATCACCGACGGCAACTATCACTACGGCGACCAAGCCCCTGATGACTACCTGTCACTCAAGCCAGGTGTCTTGAGTACACCTTACAGCTCTAGGGTGAGTCACAAATAGTACCCTATTATCTCTAGTGTACTGCTTTTCAACCCTATTCCCTACATTACAGCATCTTGCAAAAGTATTCAGACCCCTTGGATTTCTTCACGTTATTGTGTTACAAAGTGGGATTAAAATCCATTTAATTGGGGTTTACATTATGTTTTAATGACTAACCCTTCCTCTGTCTCCCATACATACAACATCTGTAAGGTCCCTCAGTCAAGTATTGAATTTAAAGCACAGACTCAACTACAAAGACCAGGGAGCTTTTTGAAAGCCTCATAAAAGAAGGGCAGCGATTGGTAGATGGGTAACAATAACAAAATCAGACATTGAATATCTCTTTAAGCGTGGTCAAGTTAATAATTATCCTGTGGGGGACGTATTAAACCACCCAGACACATCAATGTAATTTATCACATGCGTAAACAACAGGTGTAGAGTAACGGTGAAATGCTAATTTACCCCAAAATGCCAAAAAAAATTATTAAACAAATTAGAAAAATTATAACACAAGGAATAAATATACATTGAGTAACTATAGCATGGTAATATACAGGGAGTACCAGTACCGAGTCCATGTGCAGGGGTACGAGGTCATTGAGGTAGATATGTACATATAACTAGGAATAAAAGGTACTGATAATAAACAGTAACAGCAGCGTATGTGATGAGTCAAAAGAGTTAGTGCAAAAAGGGTCAGTGCAGATAGTCCGGGCAGCTATTGATTAACTATTTAACTATGTAGCAGTCTTATGGCTTGGGGGTAGAAGCTGTTCAGGGTCCTGTTGGTTCCAGACTTGGTGCATCGGTACCGCTTGCCGTGCGGTAGCAGAGAGAGCGGTTTATGACTTGGGTGGCTGGAGTCTTTGACCATTTTTAGGGCCTTCCTCTGACGCCGCCTGGTATAGAGCTCCTGGATGGCAGGGATGCAGCCAGTCAAGATGCTCTCGATGGTGCAGCTGTAGAACTTTATGAGGATCTGAGGGGCCCATGCCAAATCCTTTCAGCCTCCTGAGGGAGTAGAGGCGTTGTCGTGCCCTCTTCACAACTGTGTGGGTGTGTGTGGACCATGTTAATTCCTTAGTGATGTGGATGGGGCCATGCTCGGCCCTCCGTTTCCTCTAGTCCACGATCAGCTCCTTTGTTGTGCTGACGTTGAGGGAGAGGTTGTTGTCCTGGCACCACACGGCCAGGTCTCTGACCTCCTTCCTGTAGGCTGTCTCGTCTTCGTTGGTGATCAGGCCTACCACCGTTGTGTCGTCGGCAAACTTAATGATGGTGTTGGAGTTGTGCGCAACCACAAAGTCGTGGGTGAACAGGGAGTACAGGAGGGGACTGAGCACGCACCCCTGAGGGGCCCCCGTGTTGAGGGTCAGCGTGGCGGATGTGTTGTTACCTACCCTCACCACCTGGGGGCGGCCCGTCAGGATGACCAGGATCCAGTTGCAGACGGACGTGTTCAGTCCCAGGGTCCTTAGCTTAGTGATGAGCTTGGAGGACACTATGGTGTTGAACGCTGAGCTGTAGTCAATGAACAGCATTCTCACGTAGGTGTTCCTTTTGTCCAGGTGGGAAAGGGCAGTGTGGAGTGCGATTGGGATTGCGTCATCTGTGGATCTGTTCGGGCTAGGGTTGAATGGCGGGAACCCGGTTACCAAGATTGACCGGGATTTAACTAAACCACTCCCCTTTCCCGGGATAGATGACCAGTAAATTATAATAAATTATTTACATTTACATTTCAGTCATTTAGCAGACGCTCTTATCCAGAGCCACTTACAGTTAGTGAATGCATACATGTTTTTTTTTTTTTTTTATACTGGCCCCCTGTGGGAAACGAACCCACATCCCTGCCGGCCAAACCCTCCCATACCTTGGACGACGCTGGACCAATTGTGCGCCACCCATGTGTCTTTTACATTAACAGCATGGCGTGAAACGGAACTGTTAAATTATATGCAATGTCTAAATCTGTCTTCTCTACGGCCTCTGCATGATGAATCAATGCTCAGGGTGGAGACAGACAGCCCATCTCAGTATGGAGAGCAGTTCACAATGCATGTAGACCTATCATCTCACCATGGTAACAATGCATGTAGACCTATCATCTCACCATGGTAACAATGCATGTAGACCTATCATCTCATCATGGTAACAATGCATGTAGACCTATCATCTCATCATGGTAACAATGCATGTAGACCTATCATCTCATCATGGTAACAATGCATGTAGACCTATCATCTCATCATGGTAACAATGCATGTAGACCTATCATCTCATCATGGTAACAATGCATGTAGACCTGTCATCTCATCATGGTAACAATGCATGTAGACCTATCATCTCATCATAGTAACAATGCATGTAGACCTATCATCTCATCATGGCTCAATCTGGCTTTCGGGTGTAACCTTATTTTTTTATTGTAAAGATTTGTTTTTTTAAATTGCAGCTGCAGCGAATATCAGTCGAATATTGTTGCTTTTAATCAGGACACCCCACGAGCACTCTGTCGGTACTGATGGGATCTGAGCTGCTCTCGGATCAGCTTTGTCCATTCAAGTATTTCCTTTAACATTTTATAATTATTTCTATTGATGGATCAGCTCCTGCAAATGTTGAGACGGCTGATTCTAACGCTTAGCCAATAATGGACTAAATCACAGATTTGACATGTCATTATTCACCTCATGAGACAAATTGCACAGTAGCCTACAAGTAGCAAAATAGAACTCAATAGATTTTTAACATCAAATGTATTTCAATATGATTGTAATTGGCCTATAGCCTACTGTTTATATTTTTAATGCAGTCATCTCGGTTTTCATTTGAAGCATCTTGTTTGTATCAATTACAAAGACATTTGGCAACTTTATTTGTAGTCAACTTTGTTCACTCTCTCACAGTCTTTCTCTCTCTCCATCAACTCTAAAATAGATAATCTTGTTCTAGATCCTGTTCTAGATATAGGCCTATATATATATATATATATATATATATATATATATATATATATATATATATATAGATGTCCTAGTCTACCTCTTTCGAAAACGTTAAATACAGCATCCAATAGAACTCACGGGTAGTTTGAAAGAAGAGCGAACGTGGGGGTAAGCAAGCAGTTATTTATTCAGACCCATAACCATTCAATCTTCGTTAAGAGAAGTGAAAGCCTTCTGCATCTAATTCTAGTCCTATATAATTCAAGGATGACATTACAATGATGAAGATAAGGACAACAAAACGTATTTAACTGTTGAAAGCGAGGAAGGACTGAAGCAACAATAGAGAGAGAGAGAGAGGAGGTAGGATAATAACATTAGGGGAAATATTATCAAAGGTGTATATGAGTCAGCCCACTAATTATACAAATAGGCCCTATTATATTTACATACCTTAGTTATATTTCACAATTAAAATCAAATTTGCTGTCTTATACTTGTAACTTTAGGATGATTATTAATGTTATTATTTATGTTATTATTTTATTCTTAGTAGATCAGCTTTAATATTGAAGATAGATTGTAGCATCAATGTAATTGTCTGCATCATTTCCAATCCCCCATATATAGTTTCTGTAAATATATAAATACACACCCATACCCACATATACACTACCAGTCAACAGTTTGGACACACCTACTCATTCCAGGGTTTTTCTTTATTTTTTTTACTATTTTCTACATTGCAGAATAATAGTGAAGACATCAAAACTATGAAATAACACATATGGAATCATGTAGTAACCAAAAATGTGTTTAAACAAATCAAAATATATTTTATATATATTTGAGATTCTTCAAAGTAGCCACCCTTTGCCTTGATGACAGCTTTGCACACTCTTGGCATTAACATCCCACGGAGCACCATTAAATCCATTATTAAAAAATTGAAGTAATATGGCACCACAACAAACCTGCCAAGAGAGGGCCGTCCACCAAAACTCACGGACCAGGCAAGGAGGGCATTAATCAGAGAGGCAACAAAGAGACCAAAGATAACCCTGTCAGTATCTGGTGTGGCCACCAGCTTTATTAAGTACTGCAGTGCATCTCCTCCTCATGGACTCACCAAATGTGGCAGTTATTACTGTGAGATGTTACCCCACTCTTCCACCAAGGCACCTGCAAGTTCCCGGACATTTCTGGGGGGAATGGCCCTAGCCCTCACCCTCCGATCCAACAGGTCCCAGACGTGCTCAATGGGATTGAGATCCGGGTTCTTCGCTGGCCATGGCAGAACACTGACATTCTTGTCTTGCAGGAAATCACGCACAGAACCAGCAGCATGGCTGGTGGCATTGTCATGCTGGAGGGTCATGTCAGGATGAGCCTGCAGGAAGGGTACCACAAGAGGGAGGAGGATGTCTTCCCTGTAACGCACAGCGTTGAGATTGCCTGCAATGACAACAAGCTCAGTCCGATGATGCTGTGACACACCGCCCCAGACCATGACGGACCCACCACCAAATCAATCCCGCTCCAGAGTACAGGCCTCGGTGTAACGCTCATTCCTTCGACGATAAAAGCGGATCCGACCATCACCCCTGGTGAGACAAAACCGCGACTCTGTAGTGAGGTCCTCTGTAGCTCAATTGGTAGAGAATGGCGCTTGTAACGCCAGGGTAGTAGGTTCGATCCCCGGGACCACCCATACGTAAAAATGTATGCACACATGACTGTAAGTCGCTTTGGATAAAAGCGTCTGCTAAATGGCGCCTCTGATCCGATTTTCGGATTAAGCATAAATTGGCTCTTACTCACATCGGCTACGGAGAGCGTGATCACACAGTTGTCCAGAACAGTTGGTGCTCTCATGCATGGTTTCCCTTTGTAATCCGTGATAGTTTGCAAGCCTTGCCACATCCGACGAGCGTCAGAGCCCATGTAGTAGGATTCGATCTTGGTCTTGTATTGACACTTTGCCTGTCTGATGGTTCAGCATAAGGCGTAGCGGGATTTCTGATAAGCGACCGGCAGCTCTAGCCTTTAACTCAGGACGGATGTTGCCTGTAATCCATGGCTTCTGGTTGGGATATGTACATACGGTCACTGTGGGGACGACGTCATCAATGCACTTATTAATGAAACCGGTGATTGATGTGGTAAACTCATCAATGCCATAGGATGAATCCCAGAACATATTCTAGTTTGTTGTAGCGAAACAGTCCTGTAGCTTAGCATCCCCTTCATCGGACCACTTCCGTATTGAGCACGTCACTGTTTGAGTTTTTGCTTTTAAGCAGGAATCAGGAGGATAGCGTTATGGTCAGATTTGATAGGATAGTCTCGAACGAAGCTCATCCAGTTTATTTTCCAGTGATTGCACGTTTGCCAATAGAGTAGAGGCGATTTATCCACTATCCGACGTAGTCTCATCAGGTATCCCGCACGCTGGCCTCTATAGCGCCGTCTCCTCCTTCTTCGAGTGTCGGGGATTTGGGCCGGTCCGAGATAATCCATATGTCTTTCGCCTCCTACTTATTGATGTAGAAGTCATCGTCCAAATCGCGGTTAGTGATAGCTGTTCTGATGTCCAGAAGGTATTTTCAGTCATAAGAAACGATGGCGGAAACATTATGTACAAAACAAAGTTACGATCAGCACAAAATAAAATACACCAAAATAGCAAAGGAGCCCGTACAACTGCCGCTATTCCCTCCAGCGCCAAACTGCCGCTATTCCCTCCAGCGCCAAACTGCCATATCCCTTCAGCGCCAAACTGCCGCTATTCCCTCCAGTGCCAAACCGCCATATTCCCTCCAGCACCAAACTGCCATATTCCCTCCAGCGCCAAACTGCCATATTCCCTCCAGCGCCAAACTGCCATATTCCCTCCAGCGCCAAACTGCCATATTCCCTCCTCTCTAGACAGTCGTCCTTCTGAACTGAGCTGCAGGACAGGAATTAAACTGCTCAGGGATGTTACCATGAGGCCATTAGTGATTTTAAAACAGCTACAGAGTTCAATGGCTGTGACGGGAGAAATCTGAGGATGGATCAACAACATTGTAATGACCTAAATGACAGTGAGTGAAAAACCAAATACAAATATACAGAATAAAAACATGCATCCTGTTTGCAACAAGGCACTAAAGTAATACTGCAAAAAAACATAGTAAAGGAAGATACATTTTTAACCTCTGTTGATGTGCCCTTGAGCAAGGCACTTAACCCTAATTGCTCCTGTAAGTCGCTCTGGATAAGAGCGTCTGCTAAATGACTAAAATGTAAATGTAAATGTAACCTAAATGCAAAGCCTTGTGTTTGGGGCAAATCCACACAACACATTACTGAGTAACTAACCAGGTTACCATCCATCCAACCATTTCATGCTGATGAATTACCTCATAACCGGGCTAATGGAAAGATCACAGAACAATGTTATGAATGCCAACGGACAATTTGTTCGTTCGACATGGTGGGATCTTTTTGTGTGGACACGCCTTTATGCGCAAATATTAATATATTAAATATTGATATAATGACCATAATATCGAATTTAAACTTGGGAGTCACACAATGATACGTTGTGTGGTCCTCCCACTACGACTTGGGAAAGCATGCAGTTTATCAGGCTACAGATTAAATTAGTTACAATGAACTTCACAGGGCGGTGAAAGTGCAAGGTAATGAGCTTGATATCTTATACTGGTTACATGATGATTGACGCTTGGCTGCCATTTGACAAATAAAAATAATATTGCTCTTATCCATAACAATCTCATAATATAGGTAGCCTAGCCGCACTGTATCTGCCAGCTGTTGGCTAGAGCGCACATGCCAAGACCAGAGTGGGCACACTCGCTACACAACGCAACAGTTTTTGTCACAAAACCATCAGTAGAGTTGAAAATGTGATGGAAACCCATTTCACTTGTATTCTTTATTCGGTACATTGGGAATTTATCCACAAAGGTTCTTTTGATTTGCTCTACGTCATCACTTACAGCCTTTTATCCATCAATAAGTCCGTTTGTGGTCCTCTGTAGCTCAGCTGGTAGAGCACGGCGCTTGTAACGCCAAGGTAGTGGGTTCGAACCCCGGGACCACCCATACACAAAAAAAATGTATGCACGCATGACTGTAAGTCGCTTTGGATAAAAGCGTCTGCTAAATGGCATATTATATATATTATATTATATTGATGGAAACACATCTCTGGTGGGAAAATGTTTGTTTAATGCAGATTCTTAGAACGTTCGCATGAAACTCTGTACCAAATTGGATGGAAACCTAACTACTTCCTCCTTATTTTCAAGCTTGGTGGTGGCTGCATCATGGTCTGGGAATGCTTGACATCGGCAATGACTGGGGGGGGGTGGGGGGTGGAGGGGTGTGGGTTCTGGATGAAAAGAAACAGGATGGAGGGGGGGTTCTGGATGAAAAGAAACAGGATGGAGCTAAGAACAGACAAAACCCTAGAGGAAAACCTGCGTCAGTCTGCTTTAATCCAGACACTGGGAGAGGAATTCCCCTTTCAGCAGGACAATAAGCTACAACACAAGGCCAAATCTACACTGGAGTTGCTTACCAAGAAGACAGTGAATGTTCCTGAGTGGCCGAGTTACAGTTTGGACTGAAATCTGCTTGAAGATCTATGGCTAGCCATGATCCCCCAAAATCAAATCAAATCAAGCTTTATTTATACAGCACATTTCAGACATGGAATGCAAAACAATGTGCTTTACAGGAAAAAAAACAAATAAAAAACAATGAAAATAAAAGCTGAAATATTTACTAGACAACAAACATAAGATCAAAAACTAAAGAATGACTAAAACTGAACAACTTAAAAGCACCCTGAGGGAAAGGAAAGCTAAAAAGATGTGTTTTAAAATCTCTTTTAAATATGTCCACAGTTTCAGCCCCCCTCAGGTTCTCTGGCAGGCTATTCCAGTGGCTGGGGGCATAGTAACTAAAGGCTGCCTCTCCATGCCTCTTGGTCCTGGGTTTGGGATAGTTAAAAGGCCAGTGCCAGAGGACCTGAGGGACCTACTGGGTACAGAACTTAAAGCATGTCTGGCATGTATTGGGGTACACAATCGTGGATTGATTTAAAAACCAATACAATTATCTTAAAACGAATTATAAAACTCACAGGCAGCCAGTGCAGAGACCTTAAAACCGGTGTAATGTGTGCTCTCCGTCTGGTCTCGGTCAGTACCCGTGCTGCAGCATTCTGTATGTTTTACAGTTGACCAATGGCTTTCTAGACCAGACAGGAGAGCATTACAGTAGTCAAGCCTGCTTGTAACATATTGACAGAGCTCGAAGAATTATGAAAAGAATAATGGGCAGATGTTGCACATTCCAGGTGTGGAAATCTCTTAGAGACTTACCCAAGAAGACTCACAGCTGTGATCGACGCCAAAGGTGATTTTAACATGTATTTACTCAGGGAGCTGAATACTTATTCAACGACTATATTTGAGTTATTTAATTGTTATACATCTTTTAAGAAAAAATGGTAACACAATAAAATGTAAATAAATCCAAGGGGTCTGAATACTTTTGCAAGGCACTGTACTTTTGCACCCGTTCGTATTTGCACCTTTGGTTAGTTGAGGGGTTCTTGGAGGAACCCTGTAGTGGAGGCGTGGCTTAGTAAGAGTGTGGCATTAAGATAGATCATATATCTGTTTTTGGCCACCCGTTAGAGTAAATGTCATTCCTGTTAGTCTGTTCTGTTGTATTGTCATCACATGTTAATGTCACGACTTCCTCCGAAGCTGCCTCCTCTACTTGTTTCGGGCAGGCTTCGACGTTCGTCGTCACCGGCCTTCTAGCCACTGCCGCTCCTCATCTCGTCATTCCATTTGTTGTGTCTTGTTTGTTACACACACCTGGTTCATATCCCCTCATCAGCACCTGTGTAAGTGTTCCCTCTGCCCCCTTGTCCTGGTTCATATCCCCTCATCAGTACCTGTGTAAGTGTTCCCTCTGCCCCCTTGTCCTGGTTCATAGCCCCTCATCAGTACCTGTGTAAGTGTTCCCTCTGCCCCCTTGTCCTGGTTCATATCCCCTCATCAGTACCTGTATACGTGTTCCCGCTGCCCCCTTGTCTTTGTGTGTGATTGTTTATTGTGGAGGTTAAATGAGCTCGGTGGAGCTCCTTTTACTTTGTATCGACATATAGACGGAATAAACCTTTATTCTGTGATTTACCCTCCTGCGCCTGACTCCGTCCAGTTGAGGTTAAACACTGACAGTTTTGTAGCTTCAATGATGCTAACAGAGGTGTGTGAGTTCCTCAACAGCCAATCCCAAAGTTTTTTATTTTATTTTATTTTATTTATTTAACCTTTATTTAACCAGGTAAGCCAGTTGAGAACAGGTTCTCATTTACAACTGCGACCTGGCCAAGATAAAGTTGGAAAAGTTACCACTTTACAATGTTCATATTATCCATATGATATTAGGATATGTAATATGCATGTTCAAGGAACACTTTAATTTGCAGTGTACAAAACATTTACGCTAACGGGTGACCAAAAATAACTATCTGAAAGCCATGCCTCCAATAAGCCACGCCTCCAATCTGATAGGCTGCTATCTCTACAATATATAATTAAAAAGGTTCAAAATGTAACCCCTCCAAACACAAAAAGGTTCAGTTTGAACCGTTACACAGGGGTTCTTCCAGGGTCCTTTTTTACCTGGAAAAGTTCTGCAGGTATGGCAACCCAAAAGGTTCTCGGAGGGTATATAGTGCACTGGTTTTGAACAGCTTGTTGATGTACAGTTGAAGTCGGAAGTTTACATACACTTAGGTTGGAGACATTAAAACTCGTTTTTCAACCACTCCACATATTTCTTGTTAACAAACTATAGTTTTGGCAAGTCGGTTAGGACATCTACTTTGTGCATGACACAAGTAATTTTTCAAACAATTGTTTACAGACAGATTATTTCACTTATAATTCACTGTATCACAATTCCAGTGGGTCAGAAGTTTACATACAGTGAGGGAAAAAAGTATTTGATCCCCTGCTGATTTTGTACATTTGCCCACTGACAAAGACATGAACAGTCTATAATTTTAATGGTAGGTTTATTTGAACAGTGAGAGACAGAATAATAACAAAAAAATCCTGAAAAACGCATGTCAAAAATGTTATAAATTGATTTGCATTTTAATGAGGGAAATAAGTATTTGACCCCTCTGCAAAACATGACTTAGTACTTGGTGGCAAAACCCTTGTTGGCAATCACACATAGGTCAGACGTTTCTTGTAGTTGGCCACCAGGTTTGCACACATCTCAGGTGGGATTTTGTCCCACTCCTCTTTGCAGATCTTCTCCAAGTCATTAAGGTTTCGAGGCTGACGTTTGGCAACTCGAACCTTCAGCTCCCTCCACAGATTTTCTATGGGATTAAGGTCTGGAGACTGGCTAGGCCACTCCAGGACCTTAATGTGCTTCTTCTTGAGCCACTCCTTTGTTGCCTTGGCCGTGTGTTTTGGGTCATTGACATGCTGGAATACCCATCCACGACCCATTTTCAATGCCCTGGCTGAGGGAAGGAGGTTCTCACCCAAGATTTGACGGTACATGGCCCCGTCCATCGTCCCTTTGATGCTGGGGGTCATAGGCAGCATTCCTCCTCCTCCAAACATGGCGAGTTGAGTTGATGCCAAAGACCTCGATTTTGGTCTCATCTGACCACAACACTTTCACCCAGTTCTCCTCTGAATCATTCAGATGTTCATTGGCAAACTTCAGACGGCCCTGTATATGTGCTTTCTTGAGCAGGGGGACCTTGCGGGCGCTGCAGGATTTCAGTCCTTCACGGCGCAGTGTGTTACCAATTGTTTTCTTGGTGACTATGGTCCCAGCTGCCTTGAGATCATTGACAAGATCCTCCCGTGTAGTTCTGGGCTGATTCCTCACCGTTCTCATGATCATTGCAACTCACGAGGTGAGATCTTGCATGGAGCCCCAGGCCGAGGGAGATTGACAGTTATTTTGTGTTTCTTCCATTTGCGAATAATCACACCAACTGTTGTCACCTTCTCACCAAGCTGCTTGGCGATGGTCTTGTAGCCCATTCCAGCCTTGTGTAGGTCTACAATCTTGTCCCTGACATCCTTGGAGAGCTCTTTGGTCTTGGCCATGGTGGAGAGTTTGGAATCTGATTGATTGATTGCTTCTGTGGACAGGTGTCTTTTATACAGGTAACAAGCTGAGATTAGGAGCACTCCCTTTAAGAGTGTGCTCCTAATCTCAGCTCGTTACCTGTATAAAAGACACCTGGGAGCCAGATATCTTTCTGATTGAGAGGGGGTCAAATACTTATTTCCCTCATTAAAATGCAAATCAATTTATAACATCTTTGAAATTGGTTTTTCTGGAGTTTTACTGTTCAAATAAACCTACCATTAAAATTATAGACTGATCATTTCTTTGTCAGTGGGCAAACGTACAAAATCAGCAGGGGATCAAATACTTTTTTCCCTCACTGTACACTAAGTTGACTGTGCCTTTAAACAGCTTGGGAAATTCCAGAAAATGATGTCATGGGTTTTAGAAGCTTCTGATAGGCTAATTGACATCATTTGAGTCAATTGGAGGTGTACCTGTGGATGTATTTCAAGGCCTACCTTCAAACTCAGTGCCTCTTTGCTTGAAATCATGGGAAAATCAAAAGGAATCAGCCAAGACCTCAGACATTTTTTTGTAGACCTCCACAAGGCTGGTTCATCCTTGGGAGCAATTTCCAAACGCCTGAAGGTACCACATTCATCTGTACAAACAATAGTACGCAAGTATAAACACCATGGGACCACGCAGCCGTCATACCGCTCAGGAAGGAGACGCATACTTTGGTGCGAAAAGATTAAATCAATCCCAGAACAACAGCAAATGACCTTGTGAAGATGCTGGAGGAAACAGGTACAAAAGTATCTATATCCACAGTAGAATGAGTCCTATATCGACATAACCTGAAAGGCCGCTCAGCAAGGAAGAAGCCACTGCTCCAAAACCGCCATAAAAAAGCCAGACTACGGTTTGCAACTGCACATGGGGACAAAGATCGTACTTTTTGGAGAAATGTCCTCTGGTCTGATGAAACAAAAATAGAACTGTTTGGCAATAATGACCATCGTTATGTTTGGAGGAAAAAGAGCCAGGCTTACAAGCCGAAGAACACCATCCCAACCGTGAAGCACGGGGGTGGCAGCATCATGCTGTGGGGGTGCTTTGCTGCAGGAGGGACTGGTGCACTTCACAAAATAGATGGCATCATGAGGAAGGAAAATTATGTGGCTATATTGAAGCAACATCTCAAGACATCAGTCAGAAAGTTAAAGCTTGGTCGCAAATGGGTCTTCCAAATGGACAATGACCCCAAGCATACTTCCAAAGTTGTGGCAAAATGGCTTAAGGACAACAAAGTCAAGGTATTGGAGTGGCCATCTCCCTGACCTCAATCCTATAGAAAATGTGTGGGCAGAACTGAAAAAGCGTGTGCGAGCAAGGAGGCCTACAAACCTGACTCAGTTACACCAGCTCAGTCAGGAGGAATAGGCCAAAATTCACCCAACTTATTGTGGGAAGCTTGTGAAAGGCTACCCGCAATGTTTGACCCAAGTTAAACAATTTAAAGGCAATGCTACCAAATACTAATTGAGTGTATGTAAACTTCTGACCCACTGGGAATGTGATGAAATAAATAAAAGCTGAAATAAATAATTCTCTCTACTATTATTCTGACATTTCACATTCTTAAAATAAAGTGGTGATCCTAACTGACCTAAAACAGGGAATTTTTACTAGGATTAAATGTCAGGAATTGTGAAAAACTGAGTTTAAATGTATTTGGCTAAGGTGTATGTAAACTTCCGACTTCAACTGTATGTATGGATGACCTCTCTTCCTCACTCCCCTTCTCCCTTTCTCTGTCCTTCTTTCCCTCTCTCTCTCTCTCTCTCTCCTTCTCTGGACAGGAGGTTGACATGGCAGAGCGAAGGCCGAAGGAGACTGAGGAGAGAAAGGAGATAGAGGAGCGAGAGAGGGTGGAGAGAGAGAGAGCAAGAGAGCTAGAGAAGGAGAGGGCGAGGGAGAAGGAGCAGAAGCAGAGGATTGACCGGGAGTTGGACACACTTGAAGAAAAGACCAAGAGACTGAGAGATGGTGAGAGGACTATAACCACCACGTAACCATACTTTGACCACCACCACGTAGAACCATACCCTGAACACACACTCACTCACTCACTCACTCACTCACTCACTCACTCACTCACTCACTCACTCACTCACTCACTCACTCACTCACTCACTCACTCACTCACTCACTCACTCTCTCTCTCTCTCTCTCTCTCTCTCTCTCTCTCTCTCTCTCTCTCTCTCTCTCTCTCTCTCTCTCTCTCTCTCTCCAGGCTGGGAAAAGGAGGAGGAGGAGAGTAAGAGGCGGATCCAGAAGGAGGAAGAGAACAGGAAGAGGCGTGGCCAAGTCCAGGAAGAGGTTGAGAGGCGCAACCAAGCGGCGCTAGCCAGTCAGGAAGTGGCGGAGGCAGAACGTCGCAGGAAGGAGCAACTATTGGCCAAGCTGAGGGAGATTGACAAGCAGAACGAGCCACTGTTCTCCGAGGTCGACCCAGAACCCCCAGAGTCTAGCTCGGGTTCCACTGCACGTTCTCCTCGACGGTCCTCCGAGCCACGGAACCAGAACCCTTCCATCTTCAGCTTCACTGAGCCGGAGGAGACGGGCGGTTTGCGTGGGGGGGCGGAGAGCAGGGAAGGGGGCAGGTCAGGGCGAGGGGGGGCAGAGAGCGGTTTGGGTCCAGGGGTGGGGATAGGGACTGGGAGGAGAGGGGTGAGGGCTCAGAACTCAAGCGAGGACCTGGCTTTCGGTAGCTACGCCCCCTCCTTTGGACGGCCGGCCCCACGGGGGGGTACAGGCTTCCCAACCCCACCACCGCCCTCGGCTCTGGACGCGCTGCTGGGGCAGTCAGAGAGAGAGAAGGAGAGAGGAGGCCTAGGCCCGGAAAAGGAGCGGAAGTCCATTTTGTTGCAGCAGCTCTTTGGCCCCCCATCCAGCCCCTCCCCGATCTCCGACAGCAATCCAGATGTCCTCTTTAGCCCCCCCACCTCCACCCTCACCGGCCCCCGCAACTGCAGAGAAGGCTTTTCCCCCTTTGAGCCCAAGTCCCCTGCACCCTTCCTCTCCTCCCTCCACGTGACCGAGAGCAGGCCGACCGTACGAGCCATTGCTTCCTTCGACGACGACATCGAGGAACTCACACTTTGATCAAATCACATTTTATCAAATTATTTGTCTGTCGAGGAGGAACACTTGGATTGGCCGTTGAGGCTGTTAATCACTATACTAAGGGTGGACCCGGTGGTTGGGTTTCCACAGGGTTTTAAAAGCACAAAGTCATATTTGTTATGATATCAGATAAATCTAAGCCTGGTTATAGACTGTTTTATCTGATAGATAAATGTCTCTCAGTCTGTGTACTATGTATGTGTGTTGCTCAGGGTAGTCTGTAAAATCAGGGAAGAACATCACGTTGACAGCTATATTGTTGACAGCTATAACGTTGACAGCTTTAACGTTGACAGCTATAATGTTGACAGCTGTAATGTTGGTTATTGAATTGTTGCATCAGAGGTACACTATATATACAAAAGTATGTGGACACCCCTTCAAATTAGTGTTGTTGACAGGTGTATAAAATCAAGATCAAAATCGAGCACACAGCCATGCATTCTTCATAGACAAACATTGGCAATAGAATGGCCTTACTGAAGAGCTCAGTAACTTTAAACGTGGCAAGGATGCCACCTTTCCAACAAGTCAGTTCGTTAAATGTCTGACCTGCTAGAGCTGCCCCGGTCAACTGTAAGTGCTGTTATTGTGAAGTGGAAACGTCTAGGAGCAACAACGGCTCAGCCACGAAGTGCTAAGCCACACAAGCTCACAGAATGGGACCGCCAAGTGCTGAAGTGCGTAGTGCATAAAAATCGTCTGTCCTCGGTTGCAACACTCACTACCGAGTTCCACACTGCCTCTGGAAGCAACGTCAGCACAATAACTATTAGTCGGGAGCTTCAGGAAATGGGTTTCCATGGCCGAGCAGCCGCACACAAGCCTAAGATCACCATGCGCAATGACAAGCGTTGGCTGGAGTGGTGTAAAGCTCACCGCCATTGGACTCTGGAGAAGTGGAAACGTGTTCTCTGGAGTGATGAATCACACTTCACCATCTGGCAGTCCGACGGACGAATATGGGTTTGGCGGAGGCCAGGAGAACGCTACCTGCCCGAATGCATAGTGCCAACTGTAAAGTTTGGTGGAGGAAGAATAATGGTCTGGGGCTGTTTTTCATGGTTCGGGCTAGGCCCCTAAGTTCCAGTGAAGGGAAATCTTAACGCTACAGCATACATTGACGTTCTAGACGATTCTGCACAGAGCCCTGACCTCAACCCCATCGAACACCTTTGGGATGAATTGGAACGCCGACTGCGAGCCAGGCCTAATCTCCCAACATCAGTGCCGACCTCACTAATGCTCTTGTGGCTGAATGGAAGCAAGTCCCCGCAGCAATGTTCCATCATCTAGTGGAAAGCCTTCCCAGAAGAGTGGGAAGCATTTTAATGCCCATGATTTTGGAATGAGATGTTCGACGAGCAGGTGTCCACATACTTTTGCTCATGTTAGCGGCTATTCCTTTCATTTTAAATGGCGCAACAAATGGCACCATATTCCCTATATAGGGCACTACTTTTGACCAGCCCATCAAGCTCTGGTCAAAGTAGTGTACTATATAGGGAATAGTGTGCCATTTGGGATGGCCTAAGTCGGAGCCCTGAAGTGACCAAAGGGTTTGAACTGTACAGAACTGTATGGCAGTTAGGCTTCAAACTTATAGAGCTCTTTTTTTCATTTGCTCTTAACCCTCTTGAGTGAATTACCCCCGGCCCCTCGGAAATCTAATTAGCGTAATACAAAAAAATCCCCATAGAAATCGGTTCTGTTTTATGCTAGAGATATCTGTTTGCATGGGCTGGGTCTCAATCCACCGCGTCCGCCGATGTCGGCCTTCCGCGTCTGCGGTGGAAGGTGGCCAAGCTACAGCGGTGTTTGTCAGACCGTGAGACATCCTGAAAATCGGTCTTCTCACGTAAACATCTGTAGCGTCCCAACAACTTAGGCTACACACTAATATGACCCCTCTGTGGAAAAGCGAGTCTCTCACCAACACGTATATGTCGGTTGTTTTGCTCTAGGACACCCAAGGGGTTAATTATGTGTCAAAATAAAAAATTAAAGTTTCCTGATCTTTCTTATATCTCTCAGATATAGGAATAGGAATTCATTTCTGTTATCTGTTGTTCCATGTATGAATCTGTTATTCAATGCGTTTGTATGGTCTAATAGCAGTAAGGCCAAATGTAATGTTTCATAAAATAATTTTTATATATATATATTTTTTTATACCTAGGTATGACCAACTTAAAACAATTCCATATGTTAGCTTAGTAGAACCCCCCCTGCTCTCCACCCTGCTCTCTTATCGGTGAATTCTGAAAAGCTATCCAAGGATTGTTCCATAGGGTTGTGTTTTTAGCGAGTGATATTGGTTCCTGTAGAATACGTTACATTTTCTTCCATAATATTATAGTGTTCTTAAATATGAAGTTGTAAATGTTTTTAGCTTCATCCTTTGAAAATAGACACGTAAAAAGATTCAGGAGATGCGCATGCGCATCTTCAATATGTACCCATTGTTCCTCTTTAGTACATTTGACTTTATGTCTCAAGTAAAAGCCTTGGGTGGCGAGTTAAAACAATTCCAAGTCTGGGAGGTTAAAACCCCCCTCAGACTTAGAAAGATGTAAAACGTTCCTTTTTTATTCTGAGTTTTATTTGCCCATATGAAGTTTGTTATGACATTGTATACTTTTTAAAAGAATGTCTTCAGTGGGGTAATTGGAATTACCGAGAATAATTATAAACGCTTTGGGACCCGTGCCATTCTGAAGAGGCTTATTCTACCTGTAAGATTTATGGGAAGTTTGTTCCATTTATTTAGATCTGCTTTCATATTGTTGATTAATGAGATAAAGTTTATCTATATATGTGTTGGTTGTTGTCACTTATTAAGCATCCTGAGGATTTGATATTTTTTATGGTCCACTTGAAGGATTGGTATAGATCATGAGTTATTGTTTTTCCTATTGCCATTATTTTGTTTGTTTTTTTTCCCACGTAAATTTTATATCCTGAGATTTTAGAGTCTTCTGAAAATATTTTTAGCAAGGGGGGCATTGAGTTTTCAATATTGGTCAGGTATATCAAGAGATCATCATCTGCAAATAAGTTTAGTTGATATTCATGTTTACCCATTCTGATACCTGTTACGTTTGGGCCCTGTCTAATTCTTTCTGCAAGCGGTTCAATTGCCAGTGCAAACAGGAGGGGGGAGAGAGGACATCCCTGTCTTGTGCCTCTTTCTAAAGCAATTCCATCAGATGTGTATATTTTTTGCTTTAGCACATTTAGATAATATTTTTATTAAATGTATTATTCCAGCTGGAAAGTTGAAAGCTTCCAAAGTTTTGAATATAAAAGACGGTCGAAAGCCTTTTCAGCATCAACAGCCATTATTGATAAATCTGCATCTTGTGTTTTAGCGCATTGTATGACACTGAAACATGTTCTTGTATTTGTTTGTAAGTGTCCATTTTGAATAAACCCTGTTTGATTAATATGTATCGAGTCTGGTACGACTTTTGCCATTCTTTTACTTATGAGCTTTGTTATTATTTTGTCTTAACTTATTAAACTTATGGGTCTGTAATCAGTAGGGGACTCGTCAGATTTTCCAGATTTTAATAAACTGAAATAACTATTTGATACATGGAACTAGGAAGTACTGAATTGAGTGACGTGTGATGTCATTTGTGTAAATAGGGGTACTACTTTGTCCCAAAATGTTGAATAGAATTCTATGGGAAAGCTTCCATTCCTGGTGCTTTTCTCTGTGCAAATGTTTTAACAGTATCTAATATTTCTTTTTGGGTGATCTCTGTTTTTAGTGATTTTTTGTTGTTGTCTGCTGATAGTTGCTTCAGGGTTGTTGAGTCTAAGAAGGCTGTAGGATCGGTCCCACTGTTGCCTAATTCTGATTTATATCGATTTTCATAGAAGCTTTTAAAATTGTCATTAATTGTGTTGTTGTTTCTAATTAACGCATTTATATATTTTAAGATTATAACTGGTTTGGCGTGTATTCGTTTTGTGAGGGCTGTGAGATGTTTACCAGGTTTATTTGCCATTAAGTAGTATGCTTTATTTGAGTTTAACCTGTAGTTGTTGGCTCTCTTCAAAAGTAAAATATCATATTCCTGCTTAAGTTCAGCAGTTGTATTTTCTTCTTTACCTTGTAAAGATTTTTTGGGGTATTTTTCGAAAAGAGTGATTTATTTTAATTTGTCTTGAATTTTAATTTCTAACTCAGATTTAACTTTTGGCGAGTATGAGATTATCATTCCCTAATGTACACCTTAAAAACATCCCAAATGATGTTGGGGGTCGGCTTTTCTCTGTCCTCTATGTCTATATTTGTAATGGTAAAGGTTTAAATTTTTTCATTTACATATTTAATACATTTCGGGTCTTGAAGATGTGCGCTGTTCATTCTCCATATTCTGTCACTAAGTGTAGTTTCTGTTGGTGTAATTAAGAATGATACTGGAGAATGATCCGATATCACTATGTCATGGATTTTTGAACCCAGTAAATTTTTCAGAGCATATGTGGAAATAAAAATGTAGTAAATTCTTGAATGGCTTTTTTTTACTTTGAGAAAAAAAGGAGTAGTCTTTTATTGTTGAGAATAGTAATCTCCTGGTGTCCTGTAAATTATTTGTAGAGATTACATTTTTCCTGCCTCTGGAGGTTTCTTGAATCTTATAAAATGTATCCTTTTTTTAAAAATGTAACTCTTGCAGGAAAACCACATCTGCTGACAATCTCTTTAAGTGTTCAAGAAACATATGCTTTTTTTGTTTCATCATGGAGCCTGTGCACATTCCATTTAATAAGTACGATTTTTTGGGTCTTTATAGAATCAAAGTTAACCTTGTCTGTTCTGTCCATCATTGAAGAACCAGATAAAACACTTCAGCAGACATGTCATATGAGGCCGGTGGACATTCCATGCAATGGGAGAGTCATAGTATGAATACTTAGTTATTATATACATTACATATATAGGTCCCGTGTAGCTCAGTTGGTAGAGCATGGCGCTTGCAACGCCAGGGTTGTGGGTTCGTTTCCCACGGGGGGCCAGTATGAAAGAAAAAAAATAACTGTAAGTCGCTCTGGATAAGAGCGTCTGCTAAATGACTAAAATGTTTTTTAAAAATGTGAACATGTAGGCTGATCAGACATTTAACAGAGAACACACAAAAAATATAAAACAAAGTACTTCGAGGCTCTTTTGCTTTGAGGCTCCGACTCCTCTCCTAATGTACCAAAAGTCTGGATTATGTCATTGTACATACATTGGAGAAAGACTGCCATTTACATTGCCTTCAGAAAGTATTCACCCCTTGACTTTTTCCACATTATGTTGTGTTACAGCCTGAATGTAAAATTGATTAAATTGAGGGGGTTTTTGTCACTGGCCTACACATAATACCCCATCATGTAAAAGTGGAATTATGTTTTTAGAAATGTTTAAAAATTAATTTAAAATGAAAAGCTGAAATGTCTTAAGTCAATAGGTATTCAACCCATTTTTAATGGCAAGCCTAAATAAGTTCAGGAGTACAAATATGCTTGACAAGTCACATAATAAATTGGATGGACTCACTCTGTGTACAATAATTGTGTTTAACATGTACCCCATACATACAATTATCTCTAAGGTCCCTCAGTCGAGCAGTGAATTTCAAACACAGATTCAACTACAAAGACCAGGGAGGTTTTCCAACGGTTCGCAAAGATGGGCACCTATTGGTAGATGTGTGAAAAAAGCATGGTGCAGTTATTAATTGCACTTTGGATGGTGTATCAATACACCCAGTCACTACAAAGATACAGGCGTCCTTCAGTTGCCGGAGAGGAAGGAAACCGCTCAGGGATTTCACCATGAGGCCAATGGTGATTTTAAAACAGTTATAGAGTTTAATGGCTGTGTTAGGAGAAAACCTAGGATGGATCAACAACATTGTAATTACTTCACAATACTAAAATAAATGACAGAGGGAAAGGAAGGAACCCTTTGCATAAAAAAATATATTCTAAAACATGCATCCTGCTTGTAATAAGTCATTAAAGTAAAACTGCAAATAATGTGGCGAAGAAATTAACTTTATGTCCTGAATACAAAGCATTATGTTTGGGGCAAATCCAACACAACACATCACTGAGTACCACTCTTCATATTTTTAAGCATGGTGGTTGCTGCATCCTGTTATCGGTAAGCTTGTCATCGGCAAGGACTAGGGAGTTTTTTTTAGGATAAAAATAAACTGAATAGAGCTAAGACAGACAAGACAGACAAAATCCTAGAGGAAAACTTAGTTCAGTCTGTTTTCTAACAGACACCGGGAGACAAATTCACCTTTCAGCTGGACAAACACAAGGCCAAATTACCAATGTAGTTGCTTACCAAGACTACATTGAATGTTCCTGAGTGTCCTAGTTACAGTTTTGACTTAAATCGTCTTGAAAATCTATGGCAAGACTTGAAAATGGCTGTCTAGCAATGATCAACAATCAACTTGACAGAGCTTGAATAATTATTTTAAGAACAATGGGCAAATATTGTACAATCCAGGTGTGCAAAGCTCTTAAAGATTTACCCAGAAAGACTCCCAGCTGTAATGGCTGCCAAAGGGGATTCTAACATGTATTGACTCAGGGGGTTGAATACTTATCTAATCACTATATATTAGTGTTTTATTTTTCATAAATAAAATACAAATGTTAGAATTTTTCTTCCACTTTGACATTATAAAGTATTTTGCTTAAATCGTTGACAAAAAAATGAGTGTGAATACTTTCTGAAGGCACTGTAAGTATTGTGGTCAGTTTGTTTTACCTTGTAAATTAAAATATAGTGGCTGGTGGGGGTCTACTTGGGGAGAGGGGTCCACCTAGAGACTGAGTGGAGGCCCCACACATACTTCAGAGAAGTGTCTGATGACCTCCCAGCCCCCCCCCCCCGTCCCAATCCCTTGGATAGAACCCCTCTCCACTCTCACAATAACCACCATCGGATCTATAACTTCAAAACAAGGAATAATAATGACTCATCACCTCTCCTAATCTGTCCACTACATAACACTGTTCTAGAACTAACTCATCATCCTCTCCTAATCTGTCCACTACATAACACTGTTCTAGAACTAACTCAACATCCTCTCCTAATCTGTCCACTACATAACACTGTTCTAGAACTAACTCATCATCCTCTCCTAATCTGTCCACTACATAACACTGTTCTAGAACTAACTCAACATCCTCTCCTAATCTGTCCACTACATAACACTGTTCTAGAACTAACTCAACATCCTCTCCTAATCTGTCCACTACATAACACTGTTCTAGAACTAACTCAACATCCTCTCCTAATCTGTCCACTACATAACACTGTTCTAGAACTAACTCATCATCCTCTCCTAATCTGTCCACTACATAACACTGTTCTAGAACTAACTCAACATCCTCTCCTAATCTGTCCACTACATAACACTGTTCTAGAACTAACTCAACATCCTCTCCTAATCTGTCCACTACATAACACTGTTCTAGAACTAACTCATCATCCTCTCCTAATCTGTCCACTACATAACACTGTTCTAGAACTAACTCAACATCCTCTCCTAATCTGTCCAGAACTCCTATTCATTTTACAGCACGTTTGCAAGTCACAAAAATAAATACAATTACATTGTAGTATAGTTAAATCCCTCCTTCTCTCTCTCCCAAGCAAAACCCATCCCTCTCCACCTAACCTCCCTGTTTTCTCCACCCTTTAATCCACCCAAGCCAAGCTTGTCCCTACCTCCCATCCTAACCCATCCTTGCCCACCCAAGCCAAGCTTGTCCCTACCTCCCATCCTAACCCATCCTTGCCCACCCAAGCCAAGCTTGTCCCTACCTCCCATCCTAACCCATCCTTGCCCACCCAAGCTAAGCTTGTCCCTACCTCCCATCCTAACCCATCCTTGCCCACCCAAGCCAAGCTTGTCTCAACTTCCCATCTTTTCCCACCCTCCCTATCTTTTAGCTAACTCCTAACCTTAACACTAACCTTAACCCCTAACCCCTAGAGCTAACGTTAGCCAGCTAGCTAGTGTTAGCATTAGCCACCTAGCCACAACAAATTGGAATACATAACATATCATACAATTTGCACATTCGTAACATATCACACAAACTGGATGATGACATCCACAAATTAACACATACCATACGAAACGTAACATATCATACTAAATGGAGTGTCTCGGATTTATGTACATAATAATTTGAAATGCTCTAAGACCACGTTGGTCTGCCTCCCTTTCTATCTGTCTTGACTTGAGCTCTCGCTAGTGAAGTGCAACATTGTGTCAAATCGATCAACTGGGTGGGTCTGGCCCAATGACTGTATGGGGAGTCTCCCACATGCCTTTTGGCGAACACAAAACGTGTTTGCTTATTTTTTTCTGTAAGCAATGGCTTTTTTTCTGGACACTCTTCCGTAAAGCCCAGCTCTGTGGAGTGTATGGCT
This sequence comes from Coregonus sp. 'balchen', assembly GCA_902810595.1. Taxonomy (NCBI): domain Eukaryota; kingdom Metazoa; phylum Chordata; class Actinopteri; order Salmoniformes; family Salmonidae; genus Coregonus; species Coregonus sp. 'balchen'. The sequence goes on along the minus strand of LR778288.1, from coordinate 2,884,306 downwards.
TAAAGTGGTCCTATGGACAGATACTCCAATCTCCGCTGTGGAGCTTTGCAGCTCCTTCAGGGTTATCTTTGGTCTCTTTGTTGCATCTCTGATGAATGCCCTCCTTGCCTGGTCCGTGAGTTTTGGTGGGCGGCCCTCTCTTGGCAGGTTTGTTGTGGTGCCATATTCTTTCCATTTCTTAATAATGGATTTAATGGTGCTCCGTGGGATGTCCAAAGTCTCAGATATTTTTTAATAACCCAACCCTGTACTACTCCACAACTTTGTCCCTGACCTGTTTGGAGAGCTCCTAGGTCTTCATGGTGCCGCTTGCTTGCTGGTGCCGCTTGCTTAGTGGTGTTGCAGACTCTGGGGCCTTTCAGAACAGGTGTATATATACTGAGATCATGTGACAGATCATGTGACACTTAGATTGCACACAGGTGGACTTTATTTAACTAATTGTGTGACTTCTGAAAGTAATTGGTTGCACCAGATCTTATTTAGGGGCTTCATAGCAAAGGGGGTGAATACATATGCACCTGTTATTTTTTTCATTTCACTTCACCAATTTGGACTATTTTGTGTATGTCCATTACATGAAATCCAAATAAAAATCCATTTAAATTACAGGTTGTAATGCAACAAAATAGGAAAAACGCCAATGGGGATGAATACTTTTGCAAGGCACTGTAAGTCTTGCTCTCTGGTGAAGTATTTTATTTATTTCTGTATAGACAGGAGTAATTTATTTCAATTTACTTTAGGCTTCAGTGACTACTGGTACCAAATGTTTTCCTATGCTTAGGATGCTCATCACATTAAGGATTGTATTTTATTGTTAGCCTGCAAATACTTTATTATAAAGGTGATTTTTTTTCAAAACCCCCCACACTCAGCACACCCTACTCAAAACATCTGGAGAGAGAAAGAGAGAGAGAGAGAGATATATTTCATTGTGTTTTTCTTCTTAGTTTACCTTTTCACTTACTTTCACTTAATTTAGCCTACTCAACAACCTGACTCAATCAGAGAGGAATGCTATTTATGTTAGCTAGCTGGCTAAGACTATCCAACACTGCAACTCTTCCAAGTCAAGGTAAGATTTCGGTTTTCTTAATTTATTGCAACCGTGGTGTAAATGCTAAACAGCTTGCTGTACACTGTACTGCGTGATTGTACACATGGATTGGATTGTGGGTCTACTAACGCGTTAGTTCTAGTAGCTATGTTGACTATGAGAGAGAGAGAGAGAGCTAGCTATATTTTTTGGTATATTGTTTTTACTTTCACTTACCTAGCTACCAACGCAGCTAGCTAGTTTAGCCTACTCAAACACCCGGCTCAAACAGAGTAATGCTATGTTAGCTAGCTGCCTATGGCTATCCAGCACTGTAACTCTTAAGTTAAGGTCAGCTTTTGTTTTATTAATTTATTGCCACCGGTGGCCCGCCGGTGTAACTGCTAAACTGCTTGCTGTATACTGTACTGCGTGATTGTAGCGGGTTTATTAAAACGATAGTTCTAGTAGCTATGTTGACTATGACCTTAGCTAATATGGTGACAACGATGTAGGCTGTGTGTAGCGGTTATGGTATGAAGGTTTGGCTGGTTGTTTTTGCCTGGTCACAGACAGCTGTTGTGTTGTGCACTGAAATCCACAAGCAAAGGGAAAAGGTGAGAGGAGGAGAGCGCGTAGATGCTAGAAGGAATTATACAACGAACTAAGTAATGATGCTGTATGTGGCTGCTATGAAAGTGAACTGTATGTGCTGGTGATCAGAGGTGTATTCCTGGGGCTCCCGAGTGGTGCAGTGGTCTAAGGCACTGCATCTCAGTGCTTGAGGCGTCACTACAGACCTCCTGGTTCGATTCCAGGCTGTATCACAACCGGCCGTGATTGGGAGTCCCATAGGGTGGCACACAATTGGCCCAGCGTCGTCCGGGTTTGGCCGTCATTGTAAATAAGAATTTGTTCTTAACTGACTTGCCTAGTAAAAAATAAAAATTCATTCCGCCGATTCTGTTGCAAAACGTTTCTTAAATGGAAGCAAACGAAACGGGATGGACTTACCTGAATTTGTCCAATAGAAACTCTTGTTTTAGTTGTAAAACTGAACGTTTTTTATCTGTTTGGACTAATGATTACACCCAGGGTTGGGGAGTAACGGATTAAACTGTAACTGGAATCTGTTACGTTACCAGCAAAAATGTTGTAATCAGATTACAGATACAGTACCTTCAGAAATATTCATACCCCTTGATTGATTATATTCTACATTTAGTTGTATTATAGCCTGAATTCAAAAATGGATTTAACTGAATTTTTTTCTCACCCATCTACACACAATACAAGTTTCGCAAATGTATTGAAAATGTAATACAGAACTATCTCATTTTCACAACCATTCACATCCCTTTGCTATAACACTCCAAATTGAGCTCAGGTACATCCAATTTCCTTTGATCATCCTTGACTGGAGTCCACCTGTGGCCAATTCAATGGTTAGAAAGAAACACTCCTGTCTATATAAGGTCCCACAGCTGACAGTCAGAGCAAAACTCCAAGGAACTGTCTGTAGATGCTCTCAGGAAAAAGGCACATGACAGCACGCCTGGAGTTTGCAAAAAGGCACGTGAAAGACTCTGAGAGCATAAGGCAAAATACTCTGTGGTCTGATTACACAGAAATGTAACTATTTGGCCTGAATGCAAAGTGCTATGTCTGGAGAAAACCAGGCACAGCTCATCACCCGTCTAACACCATCCCTGCCGTGAAGCATGGTGGTGGCAGCATCATGCTATGGGGATGCTTTTCAGCGGCAGTGACTGGGAGACTGGTAAGGATAGAGGGAACAATGAATGGAGCCAAATACAGGCAAATCCTTGACGAGAACCTGCTTCAGAGTGCAAACAACCTTAGACTGGGGTGAAGATTTATGTTTCAAAGCAACACTGGAATGGCTTCAGAACAAGAATGTGAAAGTCCTTGAGTGGCTCTGCCAAAGCCCAGACTTGAATCCCATTGAAAATCTGTTGAAAGACTTGAAGATTGCTGTTCACCGCTGCTCCCCATCTAATTTAATCTAATGAATCAAATGGCCACCTGGACTATTTACATTGACTTTTTTACACTGCTGCTACTCGCTGTTTATTATCTATGCATAGTCACTTTACCCCTACCTACATGTACAAATTACCTCGACTAACCTGTACCCCTGCACATTGACAGTACCGGTACCCTCTGTATATTGCCCTGTTATTGTTATTTTATTGTGTTACTTTTAATTTAATGTTTTACTTTAGTTTATTTAGTAAATATTTTCTTAACTCTTTCTTGAACTGCATTGTTGTTAAGGGCTCGTAAGTAGGCATTTCACAGTAAGGTCTACACCTGTTGTAGTCGGTGCATGTGACAAATACAATTTGATTTGATTTGATTTAACAGAGCTTGAGAAAATCTCAATGGAATGAAGAATGGGAGAAAATCCACAAATCCAATGTGCAAAGCTGATTCAGACATACCCAAGACGAGTCAAAGCTGTAATTGCTGCCAAAGGTGCTTCTACAAAGTATTTGCCATTATGGGGTATTGTGTGTAGTTGAGTGAAAAAAAATAATAATCCATTTTGAATTCAGGCGGAAACACAAAATGTGGAATACGTCAAGGGTATGAATACTTTCTGAAGGCACTGTACTTTTGAAAAACTAGATGATTACTTCTAGGATTATTTTAAAGTTCAGAAAGGAGGTTTCCACTCAAAAATATTTGACACCTTTTTGCTTTCTCAATGACATTCAAATCAGCATTTAAAAAAAACACAAAAATTTTAGTTTGTTCCGCTTGAGCGAGTCTAACCACAAGTCAGAGATGATGACACCAAATGTGTTTGATGGATCGCGGGAAAAGATCAGGAATAGGCTTTTGCAGGCTACAGTCCAAGTTATGTCTTTCAATGGTGCGACTGCTGTCGGCATCCAAAGATTAGCCTATACATCCAAACTGGCTCTAACCAGAATAGAAAGAGGAGTGGGAGGCCCCAGTGCACAACTGATCAAGAGGACAAATACATTTGAGTGTCTAGTTTGAGAAACAGGCGCCTCACAGGTCCTCAACTGGCAGCTTCATTAAATATTACCCGCAAAACACCAGTCTCAACGTCAACAGTGAAGAGGCAACCTTCTAGGCAGCATCCCGGAGTCGCCTCTTCACTGTTGACATTGAGACTGGTGTTCTGTGAAGGGAGTAGTACACAGCGTTGTACGAGATCTTCAGTTTCTTGGCAATTTCTCGCATGGAATAGCCTTCATTTCTCAGAACAACAAGAGACTGACTAGTTTCAGAAGAAAGTTATTTGTTTATGGTCATTTTGAGCCTGTAACCCACAATTGCTGATGCTCCAGATACATTTTAGTCATTTAGCAGACACTCTTATCAACAGCGACTTACATTTAGCGCATACATTATTTTATCGAACCCACAACCCTGGCGTTGCAAACGCCATGCTCTGCCAACTGAGCTACATCCCCTGCCGGCCATTCCCTCCCCTACCCTGGACGACGCTGGGCCAATTGTGCGCCGCCCCATGGGTCTCCCGGTTGCGGCCGGCTACGACAGAGCCTGGATTCGAACCAGGATCTCTAGTGGCACAGCTAGCACTGCCTTAGACCACTGCGCCACTCGGGAGAGATACTCAACTAGTCTCAAGAAGGCCAGTTTTATTGCTTCTTTAATCAGCACAACAGTTTTCAGCTGTGCTAACATAATTGCAAAAGGGTTTTCTAATGATCAATTAGCCTTTTAAAATGATCAACTTGGATTAGCAAACACAACGTGCCATTGGAACACAGGACTGATGGTTGCTGATAATGGGCCTCTGTACGCCTATGTAGATATTCCATTAAAAATCAGCTGTTTCCAGCTACAATAGCCATTTACAACATGAACAATGTCTACACTGTAGTTCTGATCAATTTGATGTTATTTCAATGGACAAAAAAATTGCTTTTCTTTCGAAAACAAGGACATTTCTAAGTGACCCCAAACTTTTGAACGGTAGTGTGTATATATATACATACAGTACCAGCCAACAGTTCGGACACACCTACTCATTCCAGGCTTTTTCATTATATTTATTATTTTCTACATTGTAGAATAATAGCGAAGACATCAAAACTATGAAATAACACATATGGAATCATGTAGTAACCAAAAAAGTGTTAAACAAATCAAAATATATTTTATATTTGAGACTCTTCAAAGTAGCCACCCTTTGCCTTGATGACAGCTTTGCACACTCTTGGCATTCTCTCAACCAGCTTCATGAGGTAGTCACCTGGAATGCATTTCAATTAACAGGTGTGCCTTGTTAAAAGTTAATTTGTTGAATTTCTTTCCTTCTTAATACGTTTGAGCCAATCAGTTGTGTTGTGACAAGGTAGGGGTGGTATACAGAAGATAGCTCTATTTGGTAAAAGACCAAGTCCATATTATGACAAGAACAGCTCAAATAAGCAAAGAGAAACGACAGTCCTCATTACTTTAAGACATGAAGGTCAGTCATTACGGAAAATTTGAAGAACTTTGAAAGTTTCTTCAAATGCGGTCTCAAAAACCATCAAGCGCTATGATGAAACTGGCTCTCATGAGGACCGTCACAGGAATGGAAGACCCAGAGTTACCTCTGCTGCAGAGGATAAGTTCATTAGAGTTACCAGCCTCAGATTGCAGCCCAAATAAATGCTTCACAGAGTTCAAGTAACTGACACATCTCAACATCAACTCTTCTTAGGAGACTGCGTGAATCAGGCCTTCATGGTCGAATTGCTGCAAAGAAACCACTACTAAAGGACACCAATAAGAAGAAGAGACTTGCTTGGGCCAAGAAACATGAGCAATGGACATTAGACCGGTGGAAATCTGTCCTTTAGTCTGATGAGTCCAAATTTGAGATTTTTGGTTCCAACCGCTGTGTCTTTGTGAGACGCAGAGTAGGTGAACGGATGATCTCCGCATGTGTATTTCCCACCGTAAATCAAATCAAATCAAATTGTATTTGCCACATGCGCCGAATACACAGGTGTAGACATTACAGTGACATGCTTACTTACAAGCCCTTAACCAACAATGCAAAGTTTTAAAAAATTAAAAATGTCTTAAAATAATAAATTTAAAAAAAGCAAATAACTAAAGAGCAGCAGTAAAATAAAATAACAGTAGGGAGGCTATATACAGGGGGGTACCGGTGCAGAGTCAATCTGCGGGGGCACCGGTTAGTCGAGGTAGTTGAAGTAATATGTACATGTAGGTAGAGTTAAAGTGACTATGCATAAATAATTAACAGAGTAGCAGCAGCGTAAAAAAGGGGGACGGGGTGGGGGGGCAGTACAAATAGTCCGGGTAGCCATGATTAGCTGTTCAGGAGTCTTATGGCTTGGGGGTAGAAGCTGTTGAGAAGTCTTTTGGACCTAGACTTGGCACTCCGGTACCGCTTGCCGTGCGGTAGCAGAGAGAACAGTCTATGACTAGGGTGGCTGGAGTCTTTGACAATTTTGAGGGCCTTCCTCTGACACTGCCTGGTATAGAGGTCCTGGATGGCAGGAAGCTTGGCCCTAGTGATGTACTGGGCCGTACGCACTACCCTCTGTAGTGCCTTGCGGTCGGAGGCCGAGCACTTGCCATACCAGGCGGTGATGCAACCAGTCAGGATGCTCTCGATGGTGTAGCTGTAGAACGTTATGAGGATCTGAGGACCCATGCCAAATATTTTCAGTCTCCTGAGGGGGAAAAGGCTTTGTCGTGCCCTCTTCCCTTGGACCCAATGATGTAGCTTATACACATAAACACATACACATAAACACGGTCTCAATGGCTCCCTATTCACTATATAGTGCACAACTTTTGAGTCCTATGGGCCCTGGTCAAAAACAGTTCACTATAAAGGAATATGGCGCCATTTGGGAGACCCACTGACCGAGACTTGACTGGCATTCCTGAGGCGTTTCCTGGCAACCTCAGCCTCCTGACCCAACCGTCTTTGCCCCTCTTCCCGTTCCCCACTAGTGATGGGCGTTCCGAGTCTTTTTGGTGAGTCGGCTCATTTGGCTCCCAAACCGCTCTTCGTTCAAAATGGAAAAAAATCGACCTAGAACCATGAAAAAAATTGCACATCTCCAGTGTAAAGCCCAAAATGTCAGATGTCAGATGGATGTCAGATGGACAGCAAAAAAAAATATGTTTTTTTTAACGCACTGAAAAATCTGCGTGGACCAGGTTGACGCGCTCTCCCCACTATTTATTGTTTCTACAGTGAGGATTCGCCCTCTTTACAGAATTATTTTGTAACTTATCTGCAGAAAAACGTTGTTTTGAGCTTAAAAAGCAGTAGCAGTATGCAAATCAGGGAGCCAAATGAACAGCCCTTTCACCGATGCGATTCGGTTCCCGACGTTCACCAAAAAGATCCGTTCAAAAAGAGCCGTTCGTTCGGGAACGACCCATCACTATTCCCTACATTCACTAAACAAGTGGACTGAGGGTTAGTAGCGGGAATTTGGGCTGAAAGAACTGTTGCTTATATCACTGTACTCAAGTCTCTCTTCAATGAATTGCCTTTAATCAGGGACGGACTGGATTTCATCCGATTGCGTAATAGTTTACGGGAACGTTCCAGGTACATTTGCGCCATGCATGCGTCTGAATTATTTGGTAATAGCAGATTCCAACACCGCTTTAAAGTCCATTATAATGTGGGCCTACACCAGAGAAAAATACTAGAGCACGATGTAGCTTAGCTGTAGAAAAGGCTACACAGTGATAGAACAGCGCAACATGTAAAATTATTGTCCTATGAATTGGAATACCACATTGAGCATTTCAATAAATGTATCGACTTCAATCTCTGAAATGCTTATGGACACAAAATAGTCATTCAAATATCATATTAGACTACTGCGTAACGCAGCACAGTGCTGTAGTGCTAATCTAAAAACATTTGATAAAGGTTTTCCCCTGAAAAAGAAATGCCAGAAACTGCCATGAGAATTTTGACGCGGTTGAAATATTAACCCCGACTGCATGAGTCTTTTCTCATGGTAATGTTGGCTGAAAGCTTTGTAGAGACATTTTACATATTCATAAACGTGCTTCAATCTTACTCCAATCTTATTTAAAAAGAGGCTACAGCCTAATGTAAATAACTTCAGAGCACAGTGCACACATTATTTCGTAGTTATTTAGCACACATTATCTTATCCCAGTTCCTTGTTGATCAATAAAATATATCTAATATAGCCTTCTGTATGATCAATATAGTGCTCTCTCTCTCTCTCTCTCTCTCTGTGTGTGTGTGTGTGTGTGTGTGAGACCATGCACATGTTTTCTGAACAACTGTCTAGTCAAAACATTCCATGCAGGCAGGTAGTCATGACTGCAAGAGTGAGCATTCTCTTGATTAAGAAAACGTGTTTCTAAAAGTTCGGCATTCTCTTGATTAAGAAAACATGTTTCTAGAATTTCAGCATTCTGTTGATTAAGAAAACGTGTCATTAAAATAGTCAGATCTGAATAAAGAAAATAAAAAAACATGAATTCAATGGATTGAGGAGTGCCAATGCAATCACATCATCCATACCTGCCCTGATTTGGTGTTTACATGACTGAAGAGCTGGGAGAGATTGTAACAATGTCAAGAGGTTATGCTTTTATCCCAAATGGCACCCTATTCCCTATATAGGGCATTAGGGCTCCAGCCAAAAGTAGTGCACTATATAGGGAATAGGGTGCCATTTGGGATGCTCACCAAGGTCAGATCTTCCTTTAATTCAAAGAAGCAGACTCTATTAATGTGATGCTTTAGGGAGACACACAGTAGCCTACCTAGCCTACAAAGTGGGCATGTTCACCGTGTAGACATTGTTGAACCCCAAATGACATCCGATTTACTATATAGTAAACAGGGTGCCATTTAAAACAATCAACCATTGACATCATGTCCCTGTTGGCAAGAGAACCGGACAGGTTAGCTACTGGCTAGACCACAGTTTGGCATGTCATGTTACTGGACTGGACTAAATCACCACCCACTAAATGTCATGTTACTGGACTGGACTGGACTAAATCACCACCCACTAAATGTCATGTTACTGGACTGGACTAAATCACCACCCACTAAATGTCATGTTACTGGACTGGACTGGACTAAATCACCACCCACTAAATGTCATGTTACTGGACTGGACTGGACTAAATCACCACCCACTAAATGTCATGTTACTGGACTGGACTGGACTAAATCACCACCAACTAAATGTCATGTTACTGGACTGGACTGGACTAAATCACCACCAACTAAATGTAATGTTACTGGACTGGACTGGACTAATCAACCACCAACTAAATGTCATGTTACTGGACTGGACTGGACTAAATCACCACCAACTAAATGTCATGTTACTGGACTGGACTAAATCACCACCCACTAAATGTCATGTTACTGGACTGGACTAAATCACCACCCACTAAATGTCATTTTACTGGACTGGACTAAATCACTTTCCACTAAATGTCATGTTACTGGACTGGACTGGACTGGACTAAATCACCACCCACTAAATGTCATGTTACTGGACTGGACTGGACTAAATCACCACCAACTAAATGTAATGTTACTGGACTGGACTGGACTAAATCACCACCCACTAAATGTCATGTTACTGGACTGGACTAAATCACCAGCAACTAAATGTCATGTTACTGGACTGGACTAAATCACCACCAACTAAATGTAATGTTACTGGACTGGACTGGACTAAATCCCCACCAACTAAATGTTATGTTACTGGACTGGACTGGACTAAATCACCACCCACTAAATGTCATGTTACTGGACTGGACTGGACTAAATCACCACCAACTAAATGTCATGTTACTGGACTGGACTAAATCACCACCCACTAAATGTCATGTTACTGGACTGGACTAAATCACCACTCACTAAATGTCATGTTACTGGACTGGACTAAATCACCACCCACTAACTGTCATGTTACTGGACTGGACTAAATCACCACCCACTAAATGTCATGTTACTGGACTGGACTAAATCACCACCCACTAAATGTTTTGTTACTGGACTGGACTAATTCACCACCCACTAAATGTCATTTTACTGGACTGGACTAAATCACCACCCACTAAATGTCATGTTACTGGACTGGACTAAATCACCACCCACTAAATGTCATGTTACTGGACTGGACTAAATCACCACCCACTAAATGTAATGTTACTGGACTGGACTAAATCACCACCAACTAAATGTCATGTTACTGGACTGGACTGGACTAAATCACCACCCACTAAATGTTATGTTACTGGACTGGACTAAATCACCACCCACTAAATGTCATGTTACTGGACTGGACTAAATCACCACCCACTAAATGTCATGTTACTGGACTGGACTAAATCACCACCAACTAAATGTCATGTTACTGGACTGGACTGGACTAAATCACCACCCACTAAATGTCATGTTACTGGACTGGACTAAATCACCACCAACTAAATGTAATGTTACTGGACTGGACTAAATCCCCACCAACTAAATGTTATGTTACTGGACTGGACTGGACTAAATCACCACCCACTAAATGTCATGTTACTGGACTGGACTGGACTAAATCACCACCAACTAAATGTCATGTTACTGTACTGGACTAAAATCACCACCAACTAACTGTCATGTTACTGGACTGGACTAAATCACCACCCACTAAATGTCATGTTACTGGACTGGACTAAATCACCACCCACTAAATGTCATGGTTACTGGACTGGACTAAATCACACCCACTAAATGTCATGTTACTGGACTGGACTAAATCAACCACCCACTAAATGTCATGTACTGGACTGGACTAAATCACCACCCACTAAATGTCATGTTACTGGACTGGACTAAATCACCACCCACTAAATGTCATGTTACTGGACTGGACTAAATCAACCACCCACTAAATGTAATGTTACTGGACTGGACTAAATCACCACAACTAAATGTCATGTTACTGGACTGGACTTGACTAAATCACCACCCACTAAATGTTATGTTACTGGACTGGACTAAATCACCACCCACTAAATGTCATGTTACTGGACTGGACTAAATCACCATCCACTAAATGTCATGTTACTGGACTGGACTAAATCACCACCAACTAAATGTCATGTTACTGGACTGGACTAAATCAACCACAACTAAATGTCATGTACTGGACTGGACTAAATCACCACCCACTAATGTCATGTTATACTGGACTGGACTAAATCACCACCAACTAAATGTCATGTTACTGGACTGGACTGGACTAAATCACCACCCACTAATGTTATGTTACTGGACTGGACTAAATCACCACCCACTAATGTCATGTTACTGGACTGGACTAAATCACCACCAACTAAATGTCATGTTACTGGACTGGACTAAATCACCACCAACTAAATGTCATTGTCACGATCGTCGGGAACAGAGGAGGACCACGGCGCAGCGTTGCAGACGAACATACTCTTTATTAGTGATTCACGATCAAAACAACAAAACGATAACGTGACAGTCAACGGTTCTAACACAAACCAACTAGAACAAGATCCCACAACTATTGTGGGAAAAACAGCCTCTAATAAATATGGCTCCCAATCAGAGACAACCAGCAACAGCTGACACTCGTTGCCTCTGATTGGGAACCACTCTGGGCCAACACAGAAATACAATACATAGATCTACACACCCTGGCTCAACATAACAGTGTCCCCAGAGCCAGGGCATGACAGTCATGATACTGGACTGGACTAAATCACCACCAACTAAATGTCATGTTACTGGACTGGACTGGACTAAATCACCACCAACTAAATGTCATGTTACTGGACTGGACTAAATCACCACCAACTAAATGTCATGTTACTGGACTGGACTAAATCACCACCCACTAAATGTCATGTTACTGGACTGGACTAAATCACCACCCACTAAATGTCATGTTACTTGGACTGGACTAAATCACCACCAACTAAATGTCATGTTACTGGACTGGACTAAATCACCACCAACTAAATGTCATGTTACTGGACTGGACTGGACTAAATCCCCAGCAAATAAATGTCATGTTACTGGACTGGACTGGACTAAATCACCACCAACTAAATGTTATGTTACTGGACTGGACTAAATCACCAGCAACTAAATGTCATGTTACTGGACTGGACTAAATCACCACCAACTAAATTAATGTTCGGACTGGACTGGACTAAATCCACCACCAACTAAATGTTATGTTACTGGACTGGACTGGACTAAATCACCACCAACTAAAATGTAATGGTTACCTGGACTGACTAAATCACCACCAACTAAATGTAATGTTACTGGACTGGACTGGACTAAATCACCACCAACTAAATGTTATGTTACTGGACTGGACTAAATCACCAGCAACTAAATGTCATGTTACTGGACTGGACTAAATCACCACCAACTAAATGTAATGTTACTGGACTGGACTAAATCACCAGCAACTAAATGTTATGTTACTGGACTGGACTAAATAACCAGCAACTAAATGTCATGTTACTGGACTGGACTAAATCACCAGCAACTAAATGTCATGTTACTGGACTGGACTAAATCACCACCCACTAAATGTCATGTTACTGGACTGGACTAAATCACCAGCAACTAAATGTCATGTTACTGGACTGGACTAAATCACCACCACTAAATGTCATGTTACTGGACTGGACTAAATCACCACCCACTAAATGTCATGTTACTGGACTGGACTAAATCACCACCAACTAAATGTCATGTTACTGGACTGGACTGGACTAAATCCCCAGCAACTAAATGTCATGTTACTGGACTGGACTAAATCATCACCACCCACTAAATGTCATGTTACTGGACTGGACTAAATCACCACCCACTAAATGTTATGTTACTGGACTGGACTAAATCACCACCCACTAAATGTCATGTTACTGGACTGGACTAAATCACCACCCACTCAATGTCATGTTACTGGACTGGACTAAATCACCACCCACTAAATGTTATGTTACTGGACTGGACTAAATCACCACCCACTAAATGTCATGTTACTGGAGTGGACTAAATCACCACCCACTAAATGTCATGTTACTGGAGTGGACTAAATCACCACCCACTAAATGTCATGTTACTGGACTGGACTAAAACACCACCCACTAAATGTCATGTTACTGGACTGGACTAAATCACCACCCACTAAATGTAATGTTACTGGACTGGACTGGACTAAATCACCACCAACTAAATATCATGTTACTGGACTGGACTGACTAAATCACCACCCACTAAATGTCATGTTACTGGACTGGACTAAATCACCACCCACTAAATGTCATGTTACTACACTGGACTAAATCATCACCAACTAAATGTATGTTACTGGACTGGACTAAATCACCACCAACTAAATGTTTATGTACTGGACTGGACTGGACTAAATCACCACCCACTAAATGTCATGTTACTGGACTGGACTAAATCACCACCCATAAATGTCATGTTACTGGACTGGACTAAATCACCACCCACTAAATGTCATGTTACTGGACTGGACTAAATCACCACCCACTAAATGTCATGTTACTGGACTGGACTAAATCACCAGCAACTAAATGTCATGTTACTGGACTGGACTAAATCACCACCCACTAAATGTCATGTTACTGGATGGACTATAAAATTCACCACCCACTAAATTTAAATGTTACTGGACTGGACTAAATCACCACCACAAATTCATGTTACTGGACTGGTACTAAATCACCACCACTAAATGTCATGTACAGACTGGACTGGACTATCCCCAGCAACTAAATGTCATGTTACTGGCTGGCCTAAATCACCACCCACTAAATGTCATGTTACTACTGGACTGACTCAATCAAATCACCACCCACTAAATGTTATGTTACTACTGGACTGGACTAAATCAACGCACCGCACTAAATGTCATGTTTCTGGACTGGACTAAATCACCACCCCTCAATGTCATGTTACTGGACGTGACTAAATCACCACCCCCTAAATGTATGTTACTCTGGACTGACTACATCACCACCCCTAATGTCATGTTCTGGAGTGGACTAAATCACCACCCCCTAAATGTGCAAGGGGGGGGGGGGGGGGGGGGGGGGGGGGGGGGGGGGGGGGGGGGGGGGGGGGGGGGGGGGGGTGGGGGGTGTTACTGGGTGGACTAAATCACCACCCACAAATTTCATGTTACTGGAACTGGACTACAACAGGAACCACCTCACTAAATGTCTGTTACTGGACTGGACTAAATCACACCCACCCCGCGCCCTACATTTCCTTTTCACTATTCTCTTGTTTCCTTTGCCTCCCTCCCCCCCCCCCGTCCGCGTTATTTACTGTTTCGCTTGAACAAGTAAGCAAAAACACGAATGAAAGATTCCATGGACTGGACAAAATCACACCACCACTCAAATAATTGTTCTGGACCTGGACTAAATCAATCCCAACTAATGTAGTTTGATGTTACTTGACTGGACAAATCAAACCACCCTTAAATGGGTTATTTCTGGACTGGAACTGGACTAATCACCACCCACTAAATGTCATGTTACTGGACTGGACTAAATCGCCACCCCCTAATGGTCATGTTTCGGACTGACTAAATCACCACCCACAAATGTCATGTACTGACTGGACGCCTAAATCACCACCAACTAAATGTCATGTTACGGACGGCTAAATCAACACCCACTAAATGTCATGTTACTGGACTGGACTGGACTAAATCACCACACCTAATGTCATGGTTACTGGACCTGGACTAATCACCACCACTAATGTCATGTTACTGGACTGGACTAAATCACACCAACTAAATGTCATGTTACTGGACTGGACTGACTAAATCACACCACCAACTAAATGCATGTTACTGGACTGGACTGGACTAAATCCCACCAACTACATGTCATGTTACTCTCTGGACTGGACTAATCACCACCAACTAAATGTCACGTTACTGGACTGGCTGGAACTAAAACACCAGCACTAAATGTCAGTTCCTGGACTGACTAATCCCAGCAACTAGAATGTCCATGTTACGGGACTGGACTAAATCCCACCAACTAAATGTCATGTTACTGGACTGGACTAAATCCCACCCCACTAACTGTCATGTTACTGGACGGGACTAAATCACCACCACTAAATGTCATGTTACTGGACTGGACTGGACTAAATCACCACCACTAAATGTCTGTTACTGGACGGACTAATCATCACCACCAACTAAATGTCTGGTTACTGGACTGGACAAATCACCACCCACTAAATGTCATTTTACTGGACTGGACTAAATCAACCACCCACTAAATATCATGTACTCGGACTGGACTGAAATCAATCACCACCCCAAATGTCATGTTACTGGAGCTGGACTGGACTAAATCACCCACAACTAAAGCGCATGTTACTGGACTGGACTAAAATCACCACCAACTAAATGTCATGTCCCTGGACTGGACTGGACTGGATCTAAATCACCAGCAACTAAATGGTCATGTTACTGGACTGGACTAAATCCCGGCAACTAAAGTCATGTTACTGGACTGGACTAAATCACCACCCACTAATGTGCCTGTTACTGGACTGGACTAAATCACCACCCCACTAAATGTTATGTGTTACTGGACTGGACTACATCACCACCAACTAAATGTCATGTTACTGGACTGGACTAACTCACCACAACCCCCACTAACTGTCATGTTACTGGACGGACTAAATCACCACCAAAAATGTCATGTTAGCTGCACTGGACTAAATCACCACCACTAACTGTCATGTTACTGGACTGAACTAAATCACCACCAACTAAATGTCAGTTCTGACTGGACTGGACTAAATCACCACCACCTAAATGTCATGTTTACTGGACTAGACTAAATCAACCACCACTAAATGTCTGTTACTGGACTGGACTACATCACCACCCACTAAATGTCAGGTTATACTGGACTGGACTAAATGCACCCACCCCTAAATGTCTGTTACTGGACTAGGACTAAATCACCACCCACTAATGTCATGTTACTGACTGGACTGGACTGGACTAAATTCACCACCCCGAAATGTTATGTTACGGGACTGGACTAAATCACCACCAACTAAATGTAATGTTACTAAATGGCTAAATCTCCACCAAACTAAATATCATGTTACTGGACTGGACTAAATCACCAGCAACTAAATGTCATGTTACTGGACTGGACTAAATCCCCAGCAACTAAATGTCATTTTACTGGACTGGACTAAATCACCACCCACTAAATGTCATGTTACTGGACTGGACTAAATCACCACCAACTAAATGTTATGTTAATGGTCTGGACTAAATCACCACCAACTAAATGTCATGTTACTAGAATGGACTAAATCTCCACCAACTAAATGTTATGTTACTGGACTGGACTGGAATAAATCACCACCAACTAAATGTCATGTTACTGGACTGGACTAAATCACCACCAACTAAATGTCATGTTAATGGACTGGACTAAATCACCACCAACTAAATGTTATGTTACTGGACTGGACTAAATCACCACCAACTAAATGTCATGTTACTGGACTGGACTGGACTAAATCACCACCAACTAAATGTTATGTTACTGGACTGGACTAAATCACCACCAACTAAATGTCCTGTTTACTTGGACTGGACTAATCACCACCAACAATGTCATGTTAACTAGAATGGACTAAATCTCCACCAACTAATATAATGTTACTGGACTGGACTAAACCCACCAACTAAATGTCTTGTTAGCTGGACTGGACTACAATCACCACCACTAAATGTCATGATTTTAACTGGAACTTGGACTGGACTAAATCACCACCAACTAATGTTATGTTACTATACTGGACTGGACTAAAATCACCCCAACTAAATGTCATGTTACTGGACTGGACTAAATCACCACCCACTAACTGGTCATGTTAATGGACTGGGCCTAAATCACCACCACCCCCCCCAACAACTAAATGTCATGTTACTACTGGGAACTGTGGACTAATCACCACCCCCTAACTGTCATGTTTTACTCCAGGACTGACTAAATCACCCACCAAGCTAAATGTCATGTTACTGGACTGGACTGGACTAAATCACACACCAACAAATGTCATGTTACTGACTAGAATAAATCACCACCAACTAAATGTCATGTTACTGGACTGGACTAAATCACCACCCACTAAATGTCATGTTACTGGACTGGACTAAATCACCACCCACTAAATGTCATGTTACTGGACTGGACTAAATCACCACCCACTAAATGTCATGTTACTGGACTGGACTGGACTAAATCACCACCCACTAAATGTTATGTTACTGGACTGGACTAAATCACCACCAACTAAATGTAATGTTACTAGAATGGACTAAATCTCCACCAACTAAATATCATGTTACTGGACTGGACTAAATCACCAGCAACTAAATGTCATGTTACTGGACTGGACTAAATCCCCAGCAACTAAATGTCATTTTACTGGACTGGACTAAATCACCACCACTAAATGTCATGTTTACTGGACTGGACTAAATCACCACCAACCTAAATGTTATGTTAATGGTCTGGACTAAATCACCACCAACTAAATGTCATGTTACTAGAATGGACTAAATCTCCATCCAAACTAAATGTTATGGTTACTTGGATGGACGGGAATAAATCACCGACCACTAAATGTCCATGTTACGGACTGGAACTAAATCACCAACCACAATTTCATGTTAATGACTGGACTAAATCAACCACCGAACTAAATGTTATGTTACTGACTGGACTAAATCACCACCAACTAAATTTCATGTTACTGGACTGGACTGACTAAATCACCACCAACTAAATGTTATGTACTCGGACTGGACTAAAATCACCACCACTAATGTCTGTTTACTGACTGGACTAAATCACCCCCAACTAAATGTCATATTTACTATAATGGACTAATCTCCACCAACTAAAATCATGTTACTGGACTGGATAAATCTCCACGCAACTAAATGTCTTGTTACTGACTGGACTAAATCACCCACCAACTAAATGTCATGTTACTGGACTGGGACTGGACTAAATCAACCACCAACTAATGTCATGTTACTGGACTGGACTAAATCACACCAACTAAAATTCATGTTACTGACGACTAAAATCACCACCCACTAAATGTCACGGGGGGATGTTACTGGACTGGAACTAATCACCACCACTAAATGTCCATGTTACTCTGGACTCGACTAAATTACTACCCCACTAAATGTCATGGTACTTGGACTGGACTAACTGAATCAGAACCACACAAACTAAATTAGCTTCATTGGTGTGGTCACAGAGCTGCTGGAGCAGGCACCAAATTACTCCTAGAGTTTCCCCCCACTGTAACCCACTGTTCTATTGAAGTCCACTTTCCTTAGACTTCATATTCTCTCATAAAATGTATGATTTTCATAGATTTACCATCCGTTGTCCTCCTAAGTTAGCTAATGCTCTGCTCTGCCGGAATACAAATGCATGGCACACCACACTATACACAGTACATAACATAGCATTAGTCGGTGTCATTATGTCTGTGGATGTCGATTCTATTTGATGAGATGGCATAGTCTCTCCGCATCAACATCAGTTGAGAGGATTCCTCTGGATAAGATATAGAGAGAGAATCGAGAGAGAGAGAGAGAGAGCAGAGAGAAGAGTCACTGCTGAGATGAGAGAAGATAGCTATCCTCTCAGTTATTTTATCTTATTATCTCTCTTGAGAGCTCCTCTCGTCCTCTGCTTTCTTGTTCTTTTTTTTTTGTTTGTGAATTGATGTGACATGTGTGGAAGAGCAATGCATTGTACACTGAACCAAAATATAAATGTAAACATGTAAAGTGTTGGTCCCATGTTTCATGAGCTGAAATAAAAGATCCCAGAAATGTTCCATACGCACAAAAAGCTTATTTCTCTCAAAATATGAGCACAAATTTGTTTACATCCCGCTTAGTGAGTGTTTCTCCTTTGCCAAGATAATCTATTAACCTGACAGGTGTGGCATATCAAGAAGCTGATTAAACAGCATGATCATTACACAGGTATACCTTGTGCTGGGGACAATAAAAGGCCACTCTAAAATGTGCACATTGTTGAATACTTGTTTCTGATTGGTTTGAAAGGAATGTTAGGTTGTGCATTATTTCTCTGTAATGCACGGCAATAACCAACAGAACTATGAAGTAGTTCCAACAAAACCATACCAGTAGTTAGTTCTATTTGCACGGCTGCTACACAAAAAAACACTTGTTAGCGATTCTACATGTTTCTCATTGGCTTGAAGGTCATTCTAGAGTGTGCATCATAACAGACGTCTCCTCGGCGACCTCCTGCTGTTCGAAGGATTTGATCTGGTCCATAACTAGCACACCTGATTCAACGCGTTAACTAATCATCAAGCCCTTGACAACTTCAATCAGGTGAGCTAGTTCAGAGCTACAACACAGTGAAACGTCTAGGGGACATGGGGGGTCGCCGAGGAGAGGTTTGAGAACACCTGCATTACAATAAAATATAATCAAGCTTTATTTATACAGCACATTTCAGACATGGAATGCAACACAATGTGCTTCACAGGAAAAAAACTAAATAAAAACAATAAATATCAACATAAGAGAATAAAAAAAATGAAAGAATAACTGTAATCATATTATACATTTTGACCACCTCCTGTCTTAGTTACTATGGATTTGAATGTAGATGTACATTATGTGTGATAGGAATGTCAGGTCCACATTTAAGGGGTGATCAATGACCTGATAGAAATGAAACCAATGGCATGTTTCATGTCAGACAGTACTGTACGGCTGCATTCCAAATGGAACCCTGTCACCTTTATAGGGCACATTCCAAATGGAACCCTGTTACCTTTATAGGGCACATTCCAAATGGAACCCTGTTACCTTTATAGGGCACATTCCAAATGGAACCCTGTTACCTTTATAGGGCACATTCCAAATGGAACCCTGTTACCTTTATAGGGCACATTCCAAATGGAACCCTGTCATCTTTATAGGGCACATTCCAAATGGAACCCTGTTACCTTTATAGGGCACATTCCAAATGGAACCCTGTTACCTTTATAGGGCACATTCCAAATGGAACCCTGTTACCTTTATAGGGCACATTCCAAATGGAACCCTGTCACCTTTATAGGGCACATTCCAAATGGAACCCTGTCACCTTTATAGGGCACATTCCAAATGGAACTCTGTTACCTTTATAGGGCACATTCCAAATGGAACCCTGTTACCTTTATAGGGCACATTCCAAATGGAACCCTGTTACCTTTATAGGGCACATTCCAAATGGAACCCTGTCCCTTTATAGGGCACATTCCAAATGGAACCCTGTTACCTTTATAGGGCACATTCCAAATGGAACCCTGTTACCTTTATAGGGCACATTCCAAATGGAACCCTGTTACCTTTATAGGGCACATTCCAAATGGAACCCTGTTACCTTTATAGGGCACATTCCAAATGGAACCCTGTCACCTTTATAGGGCACATTCCAAATGGAACCCTGTTACCTTTATAGGGCACATTCCAAATGGAACCCTGTTACCTTTATAGGGCACATTCCAAATGGAACCCTGTCACCTTTATAGGGCACATTCCAAATGGAACCCTGTTACCTTTATAGGGCACATTCCAAATGGAACCCTGTCACCTTTATAGGGCACATTCCAAATGGAACCCTGTTACCTTTATAGGGCACATTCCAAATGGAACCCTGTCACCTTTATAGGGCACATTCCAAATGGAACCCTGTTACCTTTATAGGGCACATTCCAAATGGAACCCTGTTACCTTTATAGGGCACATTCCAAATGGAACCCTGTTACCTTTATAGGGCACATTCCAAATGGAACCCTGTCACCTTTATAGGGCACATTCCAAATGGAACCCTGTTACCTTTATAGGGCACATTCCAAATGGAACCCTGTTACCTTTATAGGGCACATTCCAAATGGAACCCTGTTACCTTTATAGGGCACATTCCAAATGGAACCCTGTCACCTTTATAAGGCACATTCCAAATGGAACCCTGTCACCTTTATAGGGCACATTCCAAATGGAACCCTGTTACCTTTATAGGGCACATTCCAAATGGAACCCTGTTACCTTTATAGGGCACATTCCAAATGGAACCCTGTTACCTTTATAGGGCACATTCCAAATGGAACCCTGTTACCTTTATAGGGCACATTCCAAATGGAACCCTGTTACCTTTATAGGGCACATTCCAAATGGAACCCTGTCACCTTTATAGGGCACATTCCAAATGGAACTCTGTTACCTTTATAGGGCACATTCCAAATGGAACCCTGTTACCTTTATAGGGCACATTCCAAATGGAACCCTGTTACCTTTATAGGGCACATTCCAAATGGAACCCTGTTACCTTTATAGGGCACATTCCAAATGGAACCCTGTCACCTTTATAGGGCACATTCCAAATGGAACCCTGTCACCTTTATAGGGCACATTCCAAATGGAACCCTGTCACCTTTATAGGGCACATTCCAAATGGAACCCTGTTACCTTTATAGGGCACATTCCAAATGGAACCCTGTCACCCTTTATAGGGCACATTCCAAATGGAACCCTGTTACCTTTATAGGGCACATTCCAAATGGAACCCTGTTACCTTTATAGGGCACATTCCAAATGGAACCCTGTCACCTTTATAGGGCACATTCCAAATGGAACCCTGTTACCTTTATAGGGCACATTCCAAATGGAACCCTGTTACCTTTATAGGGCACATTCCAAATGGAACCCTGTCACCTTTATAGGGCACATTCCAAATGGAACCCTGTCACCTTTATAGGGCACATTCCAAATGGAACCCTGTTACCTTTATAGGGCACATTCCAAATGGAACCCTGTTACCTTTATAGGGCACATTCCAAATGGAACCCTGTCACCTTTATAGGGCACATTCCAAATGGAACCCTGTTACCTTTATAGGGCACATTCCAAATGGAACCCTGTTACCTTTATAGGGCACATTCCAAATGGAACCCTGTCACCTTTATAGGGCACATTCCAAATGGAACCCTGTCACCTTTATAGGGCACATTCCAAATGGAACCCTGTCACCTTTATAGGGCACATTCCAAATGGAACCCTGTTTACCTTTATAGGGCACATTCCAAATGGAACCCTGTTACCTTTATAGGGCACATTCCAAATGGAACCCTGTCACCCTTTATAGGGCACATTCCAAATGGAACCCTGTCACCTTTATAGGGCACATTCCAAATGGAACCCTGTCACCTTTATAGGGCACATTCCAAATGGAACCCTGTCACCTTTATAGGGCACATTCCAAATGGAACCCTGTCACCTTTATAGGGCACATTCCAAATGGAACCCTGTCACCTTTATAGGGCACATTCCAAATGGAACCCTGTCACCTTTATAGGGCACATTCCAAATGGAACCCTGTCACCTTTATAGGGCACATTCCAAATGGAACCCTGTTACCTTTATAGGGCACATTCCAAATGGAACCCTGTTACCTTTATAGGGCACATTCCAAATGGAACCCTGTTACCTTTATAGGGCACATTCCAAATGGAACCCTGTCACCTTTATAGGGCACATTCCAAATGGAACCCTGTCACCTTTATAGGGCACATTCCAAATGGAACCCTGTCACCTTTATAGGGCACATTCCAAATGGAACCCTGTTACCTTTATAGGGCACATTCCAAATGGAACCCTGTCACCTTTATAGGGCACATTCCAAATGGAACCCTGTTACCTTTATAGGGCACATTCCAAATGGAACCCTGTTACCTTTATAGGGCACATTCCAAATGGAACCCTGTCACCTTTATAGGGCACATTCCAAATGGAACCCTGTTACCTTTATAGGGCACATTCCAAATGGAACCCTGTTACCTTTATAGGGCACATTCCAAATGGAACCCTGTCACCTTTATAGGGCACATTCCAATGGAATGGAACCCTGTCACCTTTATAGGGCACATTCCAAATGGAACCCTGTCACCTTTATAGGGCACATTCCAAATGGAACCCTGTTACCTTTATAGGGCACATTCCAAATGGAACCCTGTTACCTTTATAGGGCACATTCCAAATGGAACCCTGTCACCTTTATAGGGCACATTCCAAATGGAACCCTGTTACCTTTATAGGCACATTCCAAATGGAACCCTGTTACCTTTATAGGGCACATTCCAAATGGAACCCTGTCACCTTTATAGGGCACATTCCAAATGGAACCCTGTCAACTTTATAGGGCACATTCCAAATGGAACCCTGTCACCTTTATAGGGCACATTCCAAATGGAACCCTGTTACCTTTATAGGGCACATTCCAAATGGAACCCTGTTACCTTTATAGGGCACATTCCAAATGGAACCCTGTTCACCTTTATAGGGCACATTCCAAATGGAACCCTGTCACCTTTATAGGGCACATTCCAAATGGAACCCCTGTCAACCTTTATAGGGCACATTCCAAATGGAACCCTGTCACCTTTATAGGGCACATTCCAAATGGAACCCTGTTACCTTTATAGGGCACATTCCAAATGGAACCCTGTCACCTTTATAGGGCACATTCCAAATGGAACCATGTTACCTTTATAGGGCACATTCCAAATGGAACCCTGTCACCTTTATAGGGCACATTCCAAATGGAACCCTGTTACCTTTATAGGGCACATTCCAAATGGAACCCTGTCACCTTTATAGGGCACATTCCAAATGGAACCCTGTTACCTTTATAGGGCACATTCCAAATGGAACCCTGTTACCTTTATAGGGCACATTCCAAATGGAACCCTGTTACCTTTATAGGGCACATTCCAAATGGAACCCTGTTACCTTTATAGGGCACTACTTATGACTGGGGCCATAGGGAATAATAGGATACCATCTGGGACACAGAACCTGTATAAAACTCCCTCGTCAACAGACAGTGGGAACTAAGGCCGAGCTGAAGCATTTCAGTCAAATCATTTCTGATTTGGTCCAGAGAAGCTTCAATCTGCTTTATCCGGCAAGTGTGAAAAGGGTTTTATATGACATCATTGTTTTCTCTGTTCTGTCTTTGACTCGTAGACACAAGAGGACCTCTCACCCTCATCCCAGACTGGAAAAACCAAGGATACACAGAGGAAGCTTTGAAGAGGGAGCGCTCAATGAAGGAGGCTTTAAATCTTAATCTGGATCACCTCTGTCTTTGTGTTGTCCTCATAAAGAGACCATCAGAGGCAGTCAGAATGATGATGCAAGATCTAGAACTTCCTTCTCACAATCACACCCACAGAGAGTGATCTATTACATTTAATTACATTGAATTTAACCACAACACAAAGGGCCATAACCACCATTTTACAGCATGGAGCTACAACAATCTTGAACACGGATAGAACAAAGAATAGTTATATTATCCATGCTCCCGAGATCTACAACCACCCTCTCACAAACACAAGTCAGAGCGACGGGCCCCCCCCCAAGGTGAAGAATAAATCATACTCTGACCACTACTCTTGAGTACTACCACCACTAGTTTGATTCTGGTAGCCAGGCGTGGTTCTTATTACCGGGGTTGTCATGGAAGCAGGCTCCACTCCCCAGATCAAGGTGTATAGTGTCTGGGACCAGGTGGAGGAGACAGACCAGGTGAGAAACAGTCTGTCCCTAATGACCACACCCGGTATACAGCCAAAAGAGAATGGGCCTCCCATCTGAGCCTGGTACCTCTCTGGGTTTCTTCCTTCTAGGGAGCCACACTGATCTTGCGAGCTTCATACACGTAGCACATATTTACGTCAGCTCGTGACATTAGAGTGTGGCTCGCGAGACTAGCTTTCCACCGTGCTTTCGCTTCTGCTTTGGTTTGCTCTTTGGGGTCTAGGCCGGGTTACTGTAAAGCACAAAGACTGAATTAAAACGGGCTTAATAAAACACATTTGTTTGTTTTGTTTGATTGATTGATTGATTGATTGATTGATTGACCAGGTGGAGGAGGAGAAGAAGGTGGGTTCGGCTTCAGACGACCATCTGATGACTCTGAAGGCCCTGACGCAGAAGCTGAGGCTGGAGACACGGAGGCCGTCCTACCTGGGGTGGAAGGCCCGTTTAGACACCCCCCATAGCACCAAAGGCCTTGTCATACCACAGCAGAGCATCAGGGACTTAGTGGGGCCAGAAGAGCAACGGGTAGTGGGCCAAAGTGAGGCCAGGTTAGACAGCCAGAGCACCCAACGCCTGGCTGTCCCACAGCTACAGCAGGACAAGGAGGAGGAGGAGGAGGAGGAGGAGGAAGAGGCCAAACAACAGCCAGGGGAGCCCAGAGAGAGCCTCCTGACCTCAGGTTTGATCTGGCAGCACAGTCTGCCCTCGGGAGTGCTGAAGAGATTTGAGAACATCGATGAGGCTCTGGGGTGGCTCAGGAAAGAACTGGTGAGAGCAACAGAGGTATTGGTGACTGTTTCCTGGTTTAGTACTGTATCTCCAATACAACTGAATTGAAGTGAGAAGAGCTTCCTGTCAATGCTAGGGAGAGGGGCTTCTTGTCAATGCTAGGGAGAGGGGCTTCTTGTCAATGCTAGGGAGAGGGGCTTCCTGTCAATGCTAGGGAAAGGGGCTTCCTGTCAATGCTAGGGAAAGGGGCTTCCTGTCAATGTTAGGAAATGAGAGTTGAAAAATCCAGTCACTTTCTCAAAATTCCAAGGTTTTCCAGAAATCCTGAATGTAGAGTCGGGAGGTAATAAGCAGCACAAATTCCGGAATGTTCCAACCAGGACTTCTGGAAAACATGGGAATTGGGGGAAATTTACTGGAATTTTGTGACCCTACTAGAGTTTGTTGACTCATCAACATACTGCAGCATCATCTACTACACCCTCTGTTAAGACCAGACTACACCCTCTGTTAAGACCAGACTACACCCTCTGTTAAGACCAGACTACACCCTCTGTTAAGACCAGACTACACCCTCTGTTAAGACCAGACTACACCCTCTGTTAAGACCAGACTACACCCTCTGTTAAGACCAGACTACACCCTCTGTTAAGACCAGACTACACCCTCTGTTAAGACCAGACTACACCCTCTGTTAAGACCAGACTACACCCTCTGTTATTAAGACCAGACTACACCCTCTGTTATTAAGACCAGACTACACCCTCTGTTAAGACCAGACTACACCCTCTGTTAAGACCAGACTACACCCTCTGTTAAGACCAGACTACACCCTCTGTTAGGACCAGACTACACCCTCTGTTAAGACCAGACTACACCCTCTGTTAAGACCAGACTACACCCTCTGTTATTAAGACCAGACTACACCCTCTGTTATTAAGACCAGACTACACCCTCTGTTAAGACCAGACTACACCCTCTGTTATTAAGACCAGACTACACCCTCTGTTATTAAGACCAGACTACACCCTCTGTTATTAAGACCAGACTTCACCCTCTGTTATTAAGACCAGACTACACCCTCTGTTATTAAGACCAGACTTCACCCTCTGTTATTAAGACCAGACTACACCCTCTGTTAAGACCAGACTACACCCTCTGTTGTTAAGACCAGACTTCACCCTCTGTTATTAAGACCAGACTTCACCCTCTGTTATTAAGACCAGACTTAACCCTCTGTTATTAAGACCAGACTACACCCTCTGTTAAGACCAGACTACACCCTCTGTTAAGACCAGACTACACCCTCTGTTATTAAGACCAGACTTCACCCTCTGTTATTAAGACCAGACTACACCCTCTGTTAAGACCAGACTTCACCCTCTGTTATTAAGACCAGACTTCACCCTCTGTTATTAAGACCAGACTACACCCTCTGTTAAGACCAGACTACACCCTCTGTTAAGACCAGACTACACCCTCTGTTGTTAAGACCAGACTTCACCCTCTGTTATTAAGACCAGACTTCACCCTCTGTTATTAAGACCAGACTTCACCTAGGGCTGTTGCGTATTACAGCCACACTGGCATTACCATCTACTTGTCAACAGTAAAAACGATCTCTGTAGTCTAAGGACTTGATTCAATCCGACCGCTCCTTTTAAAGGCAGTTTTTCTGCGTTCACAGAGACCACATTCACAGTAAACTCTGCATCTGTCGGCTCAATCGGAAATTACCGTTAAATGTCAATAGATCTTCCGCGGTCCGGATTGAATCTAGGGCTAAATCTCTTTATCTCCCCCCAGAAGGAAATGCCTCTCCAGGACCAGCAGTTGGCCCATCAGCTGATCCGTCTCCATAGCGACATCAACAAACTGAAGATCGAGCAGACGTGTCACCAGCACCGCCGCATGCTCAACGACGCCACCTACGGGCTGGAGGAGAGAGACGAGTTGAGCAACCTGCTCTTTGACTCCCCCGTCACCCCCGGGTTCGGACTCTCCACCCCACTGAGACTCATAGGGGTCACAAAGATGAACATCAACTCTCGACGCTTCTCCCTTTGCTAGCATCAGAGAGAGAGAGAGATAGAAAGAGAGCGGAGAAGGGAAAGAGATAAGCAGAGGAAGGAGAAGAGAGAGAGAAGAGAGAGAAGAGAGAGAAGAGATAGAAATAGAGAGAGAGAGCTATAGAGAGAGAGAGAGACGATAGCGAGAGAGCGAGAGAGACGCATCGAGATAGATGAGCCTACCCTCTCTCTCTCATCTGCATCGCCCTCTCTCTCCCATCGCCCTCTCTCCACTCGCCGTTCGCTTTCGCCTGACCTTCTCGCTCCTCTCTCTTCATCTGATCCTCTCGCTCTCTTCTCGCTCTTGCTCCTCCATCTCTGCTCTCTCGCCTTCCCCTCCCCGCTTCTCCCTTTATCTTCCATCCCCTCTCTCTCTCTCTCTCAGGAAGAAAGAAGAAGAACAGAGAGGAACAGAGAGATCTGCGAGAGAGAGAAAGCTCTGCTAGCCACATCTCTGCTAGTAGTGCCAGATTAGGATTCCTGGTTGGAGACTGGGAATGTACAAACCAGGATGTCAGTGTGATGAACATATATATTGTTTTCTATGTCAGTGTGATGAGCATATATATTGTTTTCTATGTCAGTGTGATGAACATATAGATTGTTTTCTATGTCAGTGTGATGAGCATATAGATTGTTTTCTATGTCAGTGTGATGAACATATATATTGTTTTCTATGTCAGTGTGATGAACATATATATTGTTTTCTATGTCAGTGTGATGAACATATAGATTGTTTTCTATGTCAGTGTGATGAACATATAGATTGTTTTCTATGTCAGTGTGATGAGCATATATATTGTTTTCTATGTCAGTGTGATGAACATATAGATTGTTTTCTATGTCAGTGTGATGAACATATAGATTGTTTTCTATGTCAGTGTGATATATAATAATAAGCCATTTAGCAGACGCTTTTATCCAAAGCGACTTACAGTCATGCGTGCATACATTTTTTTTTTTTTTGTGTATGGGTGGTCCCGGGGATCGAACCCACTACCCTGGCGTTACAAACGCTGTGCTCTACCAGCTGAGCTACAGAGGACCACATGAACATATATATTGTTTTCTATGTCAGTGTGATGAACATATAGATTGTTTTCTATGTCAGTGTGATGAACATACAGTGGGGGAAAAAAGTATTTAGTCAGCCACCAATTGTGCAAGTTCTCCCACTTAAAAAGATGAGAGAGGCCTGTAATTTTCATCATAGGTACACGTCAACTATGACAGACAAATTGAGGGAAAAAAAATCCAGAAAATCCCATTGTAGGATTTTTAATGAATTTATTTGCAAATTATGGTGGAAAATAAGTATTTGGTCACCTACAAACAAGCAAGATTTCTGGCTCTCACAGACCTGTAACTTCTTCTTTCAAAGGCTCCTCTGTCCTCCACTCGTTACCTGTATTAATGGCACCTGTTTGAACTTGTTATCAGTATAAAATACACCTGTCCACAACCTCAAACAGTCACACTCCAAACTTCACAATGGCCAAGACCAAAGAGCTGTCAAAGGACACCAAAAACAAAATTGTAGACCTGCACCAGGCTGGGAAGACTGAATCTGCAATAGGTAAGCAGCTTGGTTTGAAGAAATCAACTGTGGGAGCAATTATTAGGAAATGGAAGACATACAAGACCACTGATAATCTCCCTCGATCTGGGGCTCCACGCAAGATCTCACCCCGTGGGGTCAAAATGATCACAAGAACGGTGAGCAAAAATCCCAGAACCACACGGGGGGACCTAGTGAATGACCTGCAGAGAGCTGGGACCAAAGTAACAAAGCCAACCATCAGTAACACACTACGCCGCCAGGGACTCAAATCCTGCAGTGCAAGACGTGTCCCCCTGCTTAAGCCAGTACATGTCCAGGCCCGTCTGAAGTGCATTTGGATGATCCAGAAGAGGATTGGGAGAATGTCATATGGTCAGATGAAACCAAAATATAACTTTTTGGTAAAAACTCAACTCGTCATGTTTGGAGGACAAAGAATGCTGAGTTACATCCAAAGAACACCATACCTACTGTGAAGCATGGGGTTGGAAACATCATGCTTTGGGGCTGTTTTTTCTGCAAAGGGACCAGGACGACTGATCCGTGTAAAGGAAAGAATGAATGGGGCCATGTATCGTGAGATTTTGAGTGAAACCCTCCTTCCATCAGCAAGGGCATTGAAGATGAAACGTGGCTGGGTCTTTCAGCATGACAATGATCCCAAACACACCGCCCGGGCAACGAAGGAGTGGCTTCGTAAGAAGCATTTCAAGGTCCTGGAGTGGCCTAGCCAGTCTCCAGATCTCAACCCCATAGAAAATCTTTGGAGGGAGTTGAAAGTCTGTGTTTCCCAGCGACAGCCCCAAAACATCACTGCTCTAGAGGAGATCTGCATGGAGGAATGGGCCAAAATACCAGCAACAGTGTGTGAAAACCTTGTGAAGACTTACAGAAAACGTTTGACCTGTGTCATTGCCAACAAAGGGTATATAACAAAGTATTGAGAAACTTTTGTTATTGACCAAATACTTATTTTCCACCATCACATGCCAATAAATTCATTAAAAATCCTACAATGTGATTTTCTGGATTTTTTTTCCTCATTTTGTCTGTCATAGTTGACGTGTACCTATGATGAAAATTACAGGCCTCTCTCATCTTTTTAAGTGGGAGAACTTGCACAATTGGTGGCTGACTAAATACTTTTTTTCCCCACTGTATATATTGTTTTCTATGTCAGTGTGATGAACATATATATTGTTTTCTATGTCAGTGTGATGAACATATAGATTGTTTTCTATGTCAGTGTGATGAGCATATAGGGGTTCAACATTCTCATCCAGTCCTTGGCTGGGGTTCAATCAAATGCGCACTGCACTTGACTTTAAAAGGTAATTAATGCATGAGCCGACACCCACAGCGTTGATCATGAACGCACTCTGCACACTTTGGGGAAAATTGACTTTAGAAGGTACATTGTCGACAGTGCAGTGCGTTTAGCGACAACACGCCTTTGATTTAATCCCGGCCCTAGCCTTGTAACAACCTCCTCTGCCTGCTTTCAGCTCAATGACTGTATTCTGTTTTTCTCCTGAAGGTAAATCTACGTGTCTGTGTTGTACATGTACGATAATGCCTTAATATTGTTTCATACAGAAAGTGATTCAGTCTATTTGACATGGATAGTAACTAAATAATGAATTAAAGTAGTGATGCCTTCTGTTATATTTACATGGTACTGTTATATATAGACCAGGGGTGTCAAACACATGGCCCGTGATACACTTTAAAATGACTAAAAACACATTGAAACTGTGTAGAAAATGATCACGGACGTTAATAGTCACCTAAATGAAAGCTAGACAGTCAGGGAGTGTAAAAAGGTGGGTATAAAATTTTTGACAGCGAGAACGTATAACCAATTTTCAGTGGTCCTTCAGACCTCGTTGAAGATCGAATGCAGCCCCCCGGGGCAAAGTGAGTTTGACAGCCCTTATATAGACCATACATAAAAGAGGTTAAGTAGTGTTGAGCTTTATTTCTCTGTTGTTACTCTTGTGAATGGTTAACCTAGCCATAGCCAGTCGGCTTCTAGCAGGTTCCGTTACAGAAGGTAGAAGAGATACTCACTCAGAGGTGTAGATGACAACATTTACATTTTAGTCATTTAGCAGACGCTCTTATCCAGAGCGACATACAGTTAGTGAGTGCATACATTATTTATTTATTTTTCATACTGGCCCCCCGTGGGAATCAAACCCACAACCCATGCTCTACCAACTGAGGTACATCCCTGCCCGCCATTCCCTACCCTGGGCCAATTGTGCACCGCCACATGGGTCTCCTGGATTGCGGCCGGCTACGACAGAGCCTGGATTCGAACCAGGATCTCTAGTGGCACAGCTAGCACTGGGATGCAGTGCCTTAGACAACTGCGCCACTCGGGAGGCCGACAAGACAACAGATACAGGGTTTAATAATCTGGGTTTGCTAACAGGGTGCTGTACAGTCGTGGTCAAAAGTTTTGAGAATGACACAAATATTAATTTTCACAAAGGTCTGCTGCCTCAGTTTTTATGATGGCAATTTGCATATACTTCAAGAGTGATCAGATGATTTGCAATGAATTGCAAAGTCCCTCTTTGCCATGAAAATGAACTTAATCCCCCAAAAAACATATCCACTGCATTTCAGCTCTGCCACAAAAGGACCAGCTGACATCATGTCAGTGATTCTCTCGTTAACACAGGTGAGAGTGTTGACAAGGACAAGGCTGTAGATCACTCTGTCATGCTGATTGAGTTAGAATAACAGACTGGAAGCTTTAAAAGGAGGGTGGTGCTTGAAATCATTGTTCTTCCTCTGTTAACCATGGTTACCTGCAAGGAAACACGTGCCGTCATCATTGCTTTGCACAAAAAGGGCTTCACAGGCAAGGATATTGCTGCTAGTAAGATTGCACCTAAATCAACCATTTATCAGATCATGAAGAACTTCAATGAGAGAGGTTCAATTGTTGTGAAGAAGACATCAGGGCGCCCAAGAAAGTCCAGCAAGCGCCAGGACCATCTCCTAAAGTTGATTCAGCTGTGGGATCGGGGCACCACCAGTGCAGAGCTTGCTCAGGAATGGCAGCAGGCAGGTGTGAGTGCATCTGCACGCACAGTGAGGCAAATACTTTTGGATGATGGCCTGGTGTCAAGAAGGGCAGCAAAGAAGCCACTTCTCTCCAGGAAAAACATCAGGGACAGACTGATATTCTGCAAAAGGTACAGGGATTGGACTGCTGAGGACTGGGGTAAAGTCATTTTCTCTGATGAATCCCCTTTCCGATTGTTTGGGGCATCCGGAAAAAAGCTTGTCCGGACAACACAATGTGAGCGCTACCATCAGTCCTGTGTCATGCCAACAGTAAAGCATCCTGAGACCATTCATGTGTGGGGTTGCTTCTCACAATTTTGCCTAAGAACACAGCCATGAATAAAGAATGGTACCAACACATCCTCCGAGAGCAACTTCTCCTAACCATCCAAGAACAGTTTGGTGACGAACAATGCCTTTTCCAGCATGACGGAGCACCTTGCCATAAGGCAAACGTGATAACTAAGTGGCTCTGGGAACAAAACATCGACATTTCGGGTCGATGGTCAGGAAACTCCCCAGACCTTAATCCCATTGAGAACTTGTGGTCAATCCTCAAGAGGTGGGTGGACAAACAAAAACCCACAAATTCTGACAAACTCCAAGCATTGATTATGCAAGAATGGGCTGCCATCAGTCAGGATGTGGCCCAGAAGTTAATTGACAGCATGCCAGGGCGGATTGCAGAGGTCTTGAAAAAGAACGGTCAACACTGCAAATATTGACTCTTTGCATAAACTTAATGTAATTGTCAATAAAAGCCTTTGACACTTATGGAATGCTTGTAATTATACTTCAGTATACCATAGTAACATCTGACAAAAATATCTCAAAAAAACACTGAAGCAGCGAACTTTGTGAAGACCAATACTTGTGTCATTCTCAAAACTTTTGACCACGACTGTACAGAACTGATGATCCAGTATCAATACCAGCACACACCATATTGTTTTATCTTTTAGTCATTTTAGCAGACGCTCTTATCCAGAGTCGACTTTTAGTGAGTGCATAAATTTTTCATACTGGCCCCCCCCCGTGGGGAAACGAACCCACAATCCTGGCGTTGCAAACGCCATGCTCTACCAACTGAGCTACATCCCTGCCGGCCATTCCCTCCCCTACCCTGGACGACGCAGGGCCAATTGTGCGCCGCACCATGGGTCTCCCGGTCGCGGCCGGCTTCGACAGAGCCTGGATTCGAACCAGGATCTCTAGTGGCACAGCTAGCACTGCGATGCAGTGCCTTAGACCACTGCGCCACTCGGGAGGCTACCAGGTTAAGGGGCTCAACCCCCCCGGAAGGAGAGTAACAAACATGACAACATACAATAGTTTTATTCTGTTTTCCTTAGGAGACATTTGAATATTAAAACCATAGAGATTCCAACATTGAGATACATAAACTGAGTGTACAAAACATTAAGAACACCTTTTGCCATCAGAACAGCCTCAATTGGTCGGGGCATGGACTCTACAAGGTGTCGAAAGCGTTCCACAGGGATGCTGGCCCATGTCGACTCCAGTGCTTCCCACAGTTTTGTTAAGTTGGCTGGATGTCCTTTGGGTGGTGGACCGTTCTTGATACACACAGGAAACTGTTCAGCGTCAAAAATCCAGCAGCGTTGCAGTTCTTGACACACTCAAACCGGTGTGCCTGGCACCTACTACCATACCCCATTCAAAGGCACTTCAATATTTTGTCTTGCCCATTCACCCTCTGAATGGCACACATACATAATCCATGTCTCAGTTGTCTCAAGGCTTAAACATCCTTCTTTAACCTGTCTCCTCCCCTTCATCTACACTGATTGAAGTGGATTTAACAAGTGACATCAATAAGGGGTCATAGCTTTCACCTGGTCATTTTGAAGGAAACAAGTTCAATTCTGAGGAGCCATGTCGGCTTGTTACTAACTTACTGAATCAATTCCAATTTCACATTTTTACCTTAACGAGTACCAAACAACTATATCTAGCTATCTATGCACTGTGGTAGAGTACCCAGTTACCATTTTGTAGGCAATTACTTTTAATTGGTCTGACCTTTTACATTAAGAATTGGAGCAGAGCCAAAGTTTTCCTGGAAGAGTCCCAAATGGCACCCTATTCCTTACATAGTGCACTACTTTAGACCTAATAAATATATAAATATAAGGGAGCTTAGTGGTTAAGAGCGTTGTGCCAGTAACCGAAAGGTCGCTGGTTCTAATCCCCGAGCTGACTAGGGGAAAAATCTGTCGATGTGCCCTTAAAGCAAGGCACTTAACCCTAATTGCTCCTGTAAGTCACTCTGGATAAGAGCGTCTGCTAAATGACTCAAATGTATATAGGGAATAGGATGCAGTTTCCCAGCATTTTTTAAAATGGTAGTCAACCAGATATGGTTAAAATTATGTGCACTCACACACAAACATGTGTACTGTATATCCATCACACATGCATCACAACAACATTCAACATGAGGTCTTTTTAAGAAAGTACAGTATATCATGACCAAGCCCTGGAGCCCTGGAGAAAATGGAGCCTTGGAGCCTATTTAAACAGGCCTATTTACATAATGAATATGAATTTGGAGGGCAGAATTACATTTTAAAGCCTTAGATCTATCACTAAAGGCTTCAGTGAAACAAAAACTACTATATTTAAATTCAAACTGGTTCTCTAGAAGATTATTAAGAATGTCTCACCCCATGTTCAAGAATGGCCTTTTTCCCTTTATTCAGATTACAACCTCTCAAAAATAAATCTACAAAATATCACTATTTTTTCAAAACAAGACATAGAAAGCTGGTTGCAATTTCAGTTTAATCCACCAGAAAAGACAGAACAAATATTACAACAAATATTATGGTTAAACTCAAATATATATATTTTAGAGTAAAAAACAAAAACGGTATAATCTTTGTAAATTACATCATAAATAGGACTGGTGGGGCTGTCACACAGAAATACACTACTGCCAAGGCACACCTGCATTCCAGGTGATTACCTCATAAAGCTGGTTGAGAGAATGCCAAGAGTGTGCAAAGCTGTCATCAAGGCAAAGGGTGGCTACTTTGAAGAATCTCAAATATAAAATATATTTTGATTTGATTAACACGTTTTTGGTTACTACATGATTCCATGTGTCATTTCATAGTTTATGAACTGATAAAATAGTTGGGAAGAGACCTTCGATGTGTTGATTCCATGGCACATGGCTTATGAACTGATACACAAAACAACATTATTGCAACCAATTGAATAATTGTATATATATACATACAGTGAGGGAAAAAAGTATTTGAGCCCCTGCTGATTTTGTACGTTTGCCCACTGACAAAGACATGATCAGTCTATAATTTTAATGGTAGGTTTATTTGAACAGTGAGAGACAGAATAACAACAAAACAATCCAGAAAAACGCATGTAACTTGGGGTCATAGGCAGCATTCCTCCTCCTCCAAACACGGCGAGTTCAGTTGATGCCAAAGAGCTCGATTTTGGTCTCATCTGACCACAACACTTTCACCCAGTTCTCCTCTGAATCATTCAGATGTTCATTGGCAAACTTCAGACGGGCCTGTATATGTGCTTTCTTGAGCAGGGGGACCTTGCGTGCGCTGCAGGATTTCAGTCCTTCACGGCGTAGTGTGTTACCAATTGTTTTCTTGGTGACTATGGTCCCAGCTGCCTTGAGATCATTGACAAGATCCTCCCGTGTAGTTCTGGGCAGATTCCTCACCGTTCTCATGATCATTGCAACTCCACGAGATGAATCTTGCATGGAGCCCCAGGCAGAGGGAGATTGACAGTTATTTTGTGTTTCTTCCATTTGCGAATAATCGCACCAACTGTTGTCACCTTCTCACCAAGCTGCTTGGCGATGGTCTTGTAGCCCATTCCAGCCTTGTGTAGGTCTACAATCTTGTCCCTGACATCCTTGGAGAGCTCTTTGGTCTTGGCCATGGTGGAGAGTTTGGAATCTGATTGATTGATTGCTTCTGTGGACAGGTGTCTTTTATACAGGTAACAAACTGAGATTAGGAGCACTCCCTTTAAGAGTGTGCTCCTAATCTCAGCTCGTTACCTGTATAAAAGACACCTGGGAGCCAGAAATCTTTCTGATTGAGAGGGGGTCAAATACTTATTTCCCTCATTAAAATGCAAATCAATTTATAACATTTTTGACATGTGTTTTTCTGGATTTTTGTTGTTGTTATTCTGTCTCTCACTGTTCAAATAAACCTACCATTAAAATTATAGACTGATCATGTCTGTCAGTGGGCAAACGGACAAAATCAGCAGGGGATCAAATACTTTTCTCCCCTCACTGTATGTATGTACATATGGATACAACCATCCCAGCTCTGAAGATTTTGCTATGAAGAAACCGAATAATTTAAATCACTTGTTTTGGTACTGCCCATATGTATACTGAACAAAAATATACTGAACTAAAATAAAACGCAACATGCAACAATTTCATTGATTTTACTGAGTTAGAGTTCATATGAGGAAATCAGTCAAGTGAAATACATTCATTCGGCCCTAATCTATGGATTTCATGACTGGGAATACAGATATGCATCTGTTGGTCACAGATACCGAAAAAAAAAAAAAATGGGCCTCAGGATCTCGTCACTGTATTTTTGTGCAATCAAATTGCCATAGATAAAATGCAATTGTGTTCGTTATCCGTAGCTTATGCCTGCCCATACCATAACCCCACCGCCACCACAGGGCACTTTGTTCACAACATTGACATCAGCAAACCGCTCTCCCACACAACGCCATACACCTGGTCTGCGGTTGTGAGGCCGGTTGGACGTAAAACAAATTATGGTCGAGAAATGAACATTCAATTCTCTGGCAACAGCTCTGGTGGACATTCCTGCAGTCAGCATGCCAATTGCACGCTCCCTCAAAACTTGAGACATCTGTGGCATTGTGTTGTGTGACAAAACTGCACATTTTAGTGTGGCCTTTTATTGTCCCCAGCACAAGGTGCACCTGTGTAATGATGATGTTTAATCAGCTTCTTGATATGCCACACCTGTCAGGTGGATGAAATATCTTGGCGAAGGAGAAATGCTCACTAACAGGGATGGAAACAAATTTGTGCACAAAATTTGATAGAAATAAGCTTTTTGTGTGTATGGAACATTTCAGCTCATAAAACATGGGACCAACACTTTACATGTGTTTATATTTTTGTTCAGTGTACAAAAAATATATGGGGGATTGGAAATGATGCAGATAATCAATGGCATTGATAGAAGCCACAATATATCTGCAATATTAAAGCTGATCTACTCCCAAATTAAAAAAAAAACAAAAAAAACATTCTGAATGTCCTTTGGGTGGTGGACCATTCTTGATACACACGGCAAACTGTTGAGCGTGAAAAACCCAGCAGAGTTGCAGTATTTGACACAGACTGATGCGCCTGGCACCTACTACCATACCCTGTTCAAAGGCACTTCAATATTTTGTCTTGCCCATTCACCCTCTGAATGGCACACATACATAATCCTTATTTAACCCGTCTCCTCCCCTTCACCTACACTGATTGAAGTGGATTTAACAAGTGACATCAATAAGGGATCATAGCTTTCACCTGGTCAGTCTGTCATGAAAGAGCTATGTGTTCTTAATGTTTTGTATCGTTCTTTTTTGTAAAGGGGGGGGTGTGGTAATTTTTTTTTTTATATACTCTTGGGTTTCCAAATGTTTTTTTAACTGCACTGTTTTGTCTTTCATTTGTCTTGTTTATGTTAATAAATACTCCAAACTAGTCCAAGATCTTCATGGTGTCACCATCCCAGTCTCCTGTGCTTCTAATCCTACATATTCTGAAATCAGTCAGCTAAACACTACTGGCATAAAATTATAATCTGGACCCCCCCCCCCCCCCCAAGCCAGGTCAATAGCTTTTTATTTGATTTGATTCCTTCCCTTTAAAAATCAGGGACTGACTTAAGACCTGGGAAACCAGGTGGGTACAATTATTTATCATCAGGTGGAACAGGAAAAACATCAGTAGTCCGGATCTCGTAGGCGTAGGGTAAAGATTTAAATACCCCTGTACTACACTGTATCACGCTGCCTTCACTGTGCACGATACCACCATCAGGGAGCTAGTGGACAGGCAACTCAATGCCAGTGTTGGTTAGAACCTCAATATTGCCAAAGTGTAGAGGAGAAAGAATCACATTAGTAATAGCCAAATAGAAAAGCCAACTCCTGTATGTTAAAAGTATATGTTGTTATTTAATAACGCAAGAGCTGTACAGTACAAGTCAGAATGACATCATCACAAGGGGACAGAGACTGGGCAGCAGTAGCTACTTTATGGCTGTGTCCAAAAAATTACACCTTATTCTGTATTTAGTGCACTATTTTTTGACCAGGGCCCATAGGGTGCCATTTGGGAGGCAGAATGTATCTGAAGACACCAATGACTGGTGAAAGGGGAAGGAGGTCAGAGAGGAAACGCATCTCAATGATCGACGGCCGCCATTTAATTTTCCAGACGATTATACATGATTGACAGTTCTTTCTCCGGACGATTCTACATGTTGAATCGTAAACCTTTGTCAACGCCCAGCAGGTGATCTAGTATGCATGGCTGAAGGTACGGTTGGTTTGGTCTGTCTGCGCTATGAGAAGAGATTGTAAGTCGCTCTGGATAAGAGCGTCTGCTAAATGACTAAAAAATTTTTAAAAAAAAAAATTGGGCATGGAATTGTTAAATCAGCCAGAAACTGGCTTTGTCAGATATGTTCTCCATCCAGATATTCTGAATGGGAGTGTTCAGTTTTACAATACAAAGTCACATTTTATCAACAGCTCTCGTTGATTGAGATAAGACAAAGGTAAACGTTAATAGAATGTTAGGCTAAGGCTAAATGCTAGGCTAAATGCTAGGCTAAGGCTAAAGCCACATGCTAGGCAAAATGCTAAGGCTAAATGCTAAGGCTAAGGCTAAGTGTAAAACATAAAACCACAACAAAATAATAAGTATACAAAACACAAATTCCGAACCCCAAAGAGCACTCTATTCCCTATTTAGTGCACTACTTTTGACGAGGGGCCCATAGGGCTCTGGTAAAAAGTAGTGCACTATATAAGGAATAGGGTGCATTTGGAACGCACACAAACGAAAGCAGTAAATATGCAGAGGAGAAAATACTTGGTGGATTAAGTTACCCCCCCCTCCCCATCAAAATCCATCAGTTTAAACTAGAGATATCCGTTTTCTTCCATTGAACCACAATCCACCGCATCTGCCGATGTTGCACTTCCACATCTGCGGTGAAAGGTGACAGCTGGAGCGGTGTTCGTCAGACCATGAGACATCCTGAAAATCAAGTCTTCTCGCGAAAAACGTCTGTAGCGTCCGAACGGTTTGGCCTGCAAACTATTATGATAAAAGATGACTCTCACGATGGTG
Organism: Coregonus sp. 'balchen'; assembly: GCA_902810595.1. Classification (NCBI taxonomy): domain Eukaryota; kingdom Metazoa; phylum Chordata; class Actinopteri; order Salmoniformes; family Salmonidae; genus Coregonus; species Coregonus sp. 'balchen'. The sequence goes on along the minus strand of LR778288.1, from coordinate 2,844,582 downwards.
TTCTCGGTTTTGCTCTACGACCCCCACAAGCATCGAACCCGGTACCAGTTGCGAAAAATGCATGGAAGTATATATGGAGATAGTTTAGTGCCGAAAATAAGGGGTCAAATACATAAACAAATAATACAAAAACAAAAAAATCTTTCTTATATCTCTCAGATATAGAACAGACACTTCAGAACAAACTTCCTTTAGATCGTTTTATTACTATCTGTTATTCAATGCTTTTGTATGGGGCTAATGGAAGTAAGGCCAAATTCACCGTTTCATCAAATCATTTAAAATATATATTTTTTTATACTTCAAGGGGTCTTAAAATTCAAAATCAAATAGCTAAAATGTCCTTGGTATGACCTTCTGAAAACAATTTCATATGTCAGCTTAGTAGAACCCCACATCGCCCCCCCGTCTTAGACAGGGGCTGAGGCTGTAGAAGGTTAAATTACCTTAAAGAATAAATATTAGTTAGAAATACAGGCTAACTACATACGTTAACCTAAGTCATTATATAATATTCAATATTCCATGTCCAGGCACATCTTTTGGTGATTCTGTCTGCGTCTCAAATGGCACCCTATTTCCTAGATAGTGCACATGTGACTGACTGACCTACACAATAATATTGAGTCGTTAATTATTAATGATCCAAGGTGATTTGTAGATCAGTCAGTCTCGACTCGCCTTTAAAGGTCGGCTGCAATGTGGAACGCACCCATTGCGAAACGAGACACCAGACAGAGCATTTTGGGTATTCATGACGGCTGCCCTCAGGAGGGTGACTCAGCTTCATCCTGGTCACTGATGGCAGATACTGCCAATAACGATACAAACCCCAGAGACTGAAAAGGCTGCCATTCAGTCAGTTCCTAAAAACCACTATGAACGGATCAATAAAGTTATTTGAATGGACGAGGAAAACAACAAATGGCTCACAGAGAGCGAATCGGTCCACTGGCTCATACTGAGAGTTGATTGGCCCGCTGGCTCACACTGAAAGCTGATTGGCCATGATGCACAGCATGTCATCATCAGGGGGTTGGATCTGGGCTGGATGGATCGTCCTCTATGTAGGTTCAGGACGAGTTAGGGACAAGGGGGGACGAGTTAGGGACTAGGGGGGACGAGTTAGGGACTAGGGGGGACGAGTTAGGGACTAGGGGGGACGAGTTAGGGACTAGGGGGGACGAGTTAGGGACTAGGGGGGACGAGTTAGGGACTAGGGGGGACGAGTTAGGGACTAGGGGGGACGAGTTAGGGACTAGGGGGGACGAGTTAGGGACTAGGGGGGACGAGTTAGGGACTAGGGGGGACGAGTTAGGGACTAGGGTGTGACCCCCTCTTGGTCCATACTAACGCCCAGAGCCTCTATATCATTACTGATATCAGAGATCATGCGGTCCCACTCGTCTCCTTCGGAGGGCGCCAACCCTTCGTCAGACCCGCCTCCGTCCCCTCCCGCCGCCCCGTTCCCATTGGTGGTTGAGTCGGAGGCGGAGCTGGCGGTGCGGCGGTAGCGTCCGAAGCTGTCGGTGATGATGCCACGGCCGTCCTTAACGCCGATGGTCTCCAGGAAGTTCTCAAAGTGTTGGCTGTCCTTCTCTGGGATGAACGGCCTCAGACCTGGATGGACATGGGATCGGACGGGGAAAAAGGACAATGCACAGACAGTCTGAATCACAGAGCCAGGGCTCTACGCTGACCTATTTTTAAAGTTGAAAAATGTAGGCGCACACAACGAAATTTAGGAGCACAATGAAAAATATGAAGTTATAAAGCTAGAATCCTTAATTTTTCTAGGCTCACTGGTGCGCCCAAATAAATATTCCAAGTCACACACCAAATATTTAGGCGCATGTGCGAGTAAAATGGTCGCCCTGTAGAACCCTGACAGCATATGCTTGTGTGAACTGAAATAGCGGAGACTCATTTCACAGTCAAGCTGAAACAGCAGGGTCCTGATCAATAAGGCACAACGTAGCAAAAATAGGGATTGGGAAACACAAAATAAGCATTCTCATTGGTCAAGCTCAGGTAAAAACCTCCCGTTCGTTTTCACTCCATTTCCTGCTGCTCGGCTTGACCTCTAAACACAGCCCCATGTTTGACCTTTCACCCTGTGACCCCAGACAGGAAGTAGTTCTCACCCAGTAGGAGGAACTTCCTGCTGTCCCCGTAGAGCTGACGGAGGTTGATACAGAACTCATGGACGGACGCTCCGTTACGGTATTCGTGAAGAAGAGTAGCAAACTGCTGGATCTCCTGAGACGACAACTTGGTACGCAGCTAATAGAGGAGGAGAGAGAGACAGAGCGAGAGACACAGAGACACAGAGAGAGACACAGAGAGAGACACAGAGAGAGAGAGAGAGAGAGAGAGAGAGAGAGAGAGAGAGAGAGAGAGAGAGAGAGAGACACAGAGAGAAATGAGTGAAAACATGGAGGTGAAATGTCACAACCTGTAGGATATAGCAGTAAAGCTCTGATAGAAGAGAATGTAGTTGAGCATTGTGATTGTAAATGTTTTTAATGCATCGTGTTCTTGCGTAATGTGTACACACTGGCTACTTCCTGCTGACCTCTTTGACAGGTCCCCCTCCAAAAAGAGGTTTCTAACCTCAAGGGTCTTCTCCTGGTTAAATAAAATGAGACGGTGCTCTATAAAATATGTTGCATGCTCTTTTAAGCCAAAGCCCCAACCTCATAGTTACATGCATGCACCCACCCTACCGTGGTCATGTAGTCTTGTAGCAGCTCTGTGGCGGTGGTGCTCAGCTCTCCTTCGCTGGCCGTCTTGGTCTGAGGGGAGGCTGGGGTGGAGGAAGGGGACGGAGAGTCACCCCCTGCCTCCAGCGAACCCTGGAAAGAACTATAGGACAAACAGAACCACATCAATAGAACCCTACAGAACCTCAGAAAGCTGTCATGGTCAAAACATATGGATGCTAAAATGGGAAGAGGTCTGTCCATGATGGGGCATTGCTCTGCCTTCTTGTTGTCCCAGTCGACCAGACAGGTCCTACAGGCCCTAGTTTTGTCCCACCTGGACAACTGCCCAGATGTGTGGTCATGTGCAGCAAAGAGGAACATAGGTAAATAGCAGTTGGTCCTGAACAAAGCAGCACGTATCGCACCTACAGTGCATTCGGTAAGTATTCAGACCCCTTGACTTTTCCCACATTTTGTTACGTTACAGCCTTATTCTAAAATTGATTAAATAGTTTTTTCCCCCCATCATCAATCTACACACAATACCCCATAATGACAAAGCAAAACAAGGTTTTTAGAAATGTTTGCAAATGTATTAAAAATAAAAAACAGGTGTGCCAAGCTTGCAGCGTCATACCCAAGAAGACTCGAGGCTGTAATCGCTGCCAAAGGTGCTTCAACAAAGTACTGAGTAAAGGGTCTGAATACTTATGTAAATGTGATGTTATTTTTTTTGTGAGAAACAATTCTGAAAACATGTTTCTGTTTTGTCATTATGGGGTATTGTGTGTAGATTGATGATGGGGGGAAAAACAATTGAATCAAGTTTAGAATAAGGCTGTAACGTAACAAAATGTGGAAAAAGTAAAGGGGTCTGAATACTTTCCGAATGCACTGTAAATGCATAACACAGACATAATTCCAGCTACTTACAAGGTGCTGGCCTCTGCTTCGAAGGCTTCCTTAAGGTCCACCTTACTTGAAGAGTCGTCTTCACAATTAGAAAACATAAATGGATTCATATTAATAATAAATAAATTAACATTTTTTGTTCAACATATTCAACTGCTTTTATTTCTTGTATTTATTGCTGCTCTTAGTATGAAAAAGTGAAAACATTTTGAGCTGGGCAGAGCCTCATCACTGTAGAGAGCACAGGAGGCTGGTGCCACCTTAATTGGGGAGGACGGGCTCGTGGTAACGACTGGAGCGGAATCAGTGGAATGGTATCAAATACATCAAACACATGGTTTCCAGGTCTTTGATGCCATTCCATTTGCTCCGTTCCAGCCATTATTATGAGCCGTTCCCCACTCAGCAGCCTCCACTGGCAGAGAGAGGTGTCAGTGTCTGTGTGGGATTGATAATTGATTGATTGGTTAACTGATTGATTATTGATTGATTGGTTAACTGATTGATTGATATTGATTGATTGGTTAACTGATTGATTGATAATTGATTGATTGGTTAACTGATTGATTGATAATTGATTGATTGGTTAACTGATTGATTGATAATTGATTGATTGGTTAACTGATTGATTGATAATTGATTGATTGGTTAACTGATTGATTGATAATTGATTGATTGGTTAACTGATTGATTGATAATTGATTGATTGGTTAACTGATTGACGTCCTCACCACTGTAGAGAGAGAGGTGCCTGGTGGGGGTGGTGGCTCCGTCAAAGATGGCCCTGTCCAGGAAGTCTATAGTGGACTCAGTGTAAACGATCTGGAACACCTGGGAGAGCAGGAGACACAACTCCTCTGCTGCCGCCTGCAGACCACAGGAAACAGAGGAAGAAGTTCAAATAACATATTCCATTTGTTTTGCGTTAGTCATGAACATTCGCTGATGTTAGCTAACAGTCTGACAAGGTAGTGAGTGTTGTCTACAGCCAGTAGGAGTGTTAGTTACCTTGTTGTCTACAGCCAGTAGGGAGTGTTAGTTACCTTGTTGTCTACAGTCAGTAGGGAGTGTTAGTTACCTTGTTGTCTACAGCCAGTAGGGAGTGTTAGTTACCTTGTTGTCTACAGTCAGTAGGGAGTGTTAGTTACCTTGTTGTCTACAGCCAGTAGGAGTGTTAGTTACCTTGTTGTCTACAGTTAGTAGGGAGTGTTAGTTACCTTGTTGTCTACAGTCAGTAGGAGTGTTAGTTACCTTGTTGTCTACAGCCAGTAGGGAGTGTTAGTTACCTTGTTGTCTACAGTCAGTAGGGAGTGTTAGTTACCTTGTTATCCACAGCCAGTACTAGCAGACAGCAGACCTCTACCAGTACAGCTCCACTCTCAGACAGGTCAGGACAGGTACTGGGGCACGGGGACACACCTGCCTCCTGGGCTGGAGAACAACACAGAGAGAGAGAGAGAGAGCACACCATCAACATTACACTCATAATAATTTGGGACGTGCATATTTCCCTTTCAAGATGACTCTAATCGTATCTAGATACACGGGCTCCGATACGATACAGGAACCATTCGTTTTAGCTTGAAACGATTCGGTTTGATTAGAGGAACGAATTGATGCGATTTGGTTCGATACGAGTCGATGCACTAACATTTGTTGCATTAAAACATTACATTTTCCATTCTACATTAAAACTACTGCTGACCTGGGCCTCTCTGAGCTGGATCGGTCTGCTATATTTCCTCATGTATGTTTTCATGGAAAACAAGGACATTTCTAAGTGACCCCAAACTGTTGAACAGTAGTGTAGGTGGTTAGGTACCTGTCTTGAGCACCACCAGGTGTAGTGAGGTATTTACCTGTCTTGAGCACCACCAGGTGTAGTGAGGTATTTACCCGTCTTGAGCACCACCAGGTGTAGTGAGGTATTTACCCGTCTTGAGCACCACCAGGTGTAGTGAGGTATTTACCCGTCTTGAGCACCACCAGGTGTAGTGAGGTATTTACCCGTCTTGAGCACCACCAGGTGTAGTGAGGTATTTACCCGTCTTGAGCACCACCAGGTGTAGTGAGGTATTTACCCGTCTTGAGCACCACCAGGTGTAGTGAGGTATTTACCCGTCTTGAGCACCACCAGGTGTAGTGAGGTATTTACCCGTCTTGAGCACCACCAGGTGTAGTGAGGTATTTACCCGTCTTGAGCACCACCAGGTGTAGTGAGGTATTTACCCGTCTTGAGCACCACCAGGTGTAGTGAGGTATTTACCCGTCTTGAGCACCACCAGGTGTAGTGAGGTATTTACCCGTCTTGAGCACCACCAGGTGTAGTGAGGTATTTACCCGTCTTGAGCACCACCAGGTGTAGTGAGGTATTTACCCGTCTTGAGCACCACCAGGTGCAGTGAGGTATTTACCCGTCTTGAGCACCACCAGGTGCGGTGAGGTATTTACCCGTCTTGAGCACCACCAGGTGAGGTATTTACCCGTCTTGAGCACCACCAGGTGAGGTATTTACCCGTCTTGAGCACCACCAGGTGCGGTGAGGTATTTACCCGTCTTGAGCACCACCAGGTGCGGTGAGGTATTTACCCGTCTTGAGCACCACCAGGTGCGGTGAGGTATTTACCCGTCTTGAGCACCACCAGGTGCGGTGAGGTATTTACCCGTCTTGAGCACCACCAGGTGCAGTGAGGTATTTACCTGTCTTGAGCACCACCAGGTGCGGTGAGGTATTTACCCGTCTTGAGCACCACCAGGTGCAGTGAGGTATTTACCCGTCTTGAGCACCACCAGGTGTAGTGAGGTATTTACCTGTCTTGAGCACCACCAGGTGTAGTGAGGTATTTACCTGTCTTGAGCACCACCAGGTGTAGTGAGGTATTTACCTGTCTTGAGCACCACCAGGTGTAGTGAGGTATTTACCTGTCTTGAGCACCACCAGGTGTAGTGAGTCGTCTCGTATGTAAGACACGGCAGCGATATCGTGGATGGGAACACGCAGGATGATATCCTCTCCGTCCCGCCACACCAGCTTCACGTTATAGGCCGACAGACTGACCACCGCATCCTGCTCCGAAGTCAGCTGACCCGCCAACTGGTGGGACTTCTAGGTAACCAGAAAAATTACGTGACAGTTTCACCCATGTTGTTCCCATGGCAACACAATACATCCCATGACTCTACCGTTTATAATAATTCTAAAATTCTAAGTCTAAAATGTAGTATTTTCTTTGTAAAGTCATGGCAAAGCAAAATATCAGAGGCTTTATTAAAAATGACAAAAAATAAAAGATGACACTTTTTTATTTTACCTCTGAGTAAAATCTTGACTTTTAAAATGATTTAGTGCACTATACAGGGAGCCATTTGAGATGCGGCGAAACAGCTTACCCTGGCATTGTCGATGAGCTGTAAGACCTCCGTTCGACTGGAGGGGTTCAGGTATCCCGGTACTGACGTCAGCTGGCCCAAGTACTACAGAACACACCGGTAACCATTGGAAACACAGGTTAAACATAGACAAACCTGGGATGCGTAGCTGTCACCAACACTAGTCAGTCAAGGGCCTTGACCTCTGACCTCTCACCTTGACTTCCTTCTCTACGTAGTCATTGAGCAGGATGTCAGGGTCGATGCGGTGGTCGGGGAGGGAGAAGGTGTGGAGGGCACGGCGTTCTGTAGCCTTCTCCTGAGCCTTCTTATCCCGACCCTTCTCTCCCTTCAGAAACACACGCTTGAAGGGAGACACGATACCCGGCTGCAGGGGGGGGAGGTATCGTATTAATTCATTCACAGCAACAAAGTATCCATTACATATTAATAACATAAAGTCGACCTATAAGCTAAACCAACAAATCCGCATAGGCTAAGCCTACAAAGCCTATGTTACCCAACCACAGCATGTTCCGAAAATATTAACCATTAGCATTTAACAGCTAAAAATAAACACAAATCCAAAACACGACATTAGCTATGTGGTTTTATATGACGCTGTGAACGTTACATAGATGAATAATGATGACGTCATCAACATTTACTGTAAAAAGCTGCTGTTGTATACACACACACACACACACACACACACACACACAGTTGGCCAGTCCATGGTCTTAAGTAACTAACCACACAGACACTGATTCCGTCTAAGAAACAGAAACATCCACACTTTCCTTCCTTTCTCCAAAATGTAAAAAAAAAAGTTCACATTAAACTAAAGTAGAACACACGTTTATGCTCCACTTACAATGTAGACCGAGCAACGTTGTTCCTGTTCAGGCTATCTGCTGAAGAACGCTGCTACAGCACCACTAAATACAGCAGCAAGAGTAGCAGCAAAATGAAGAGCTCCATCAGCGCGTTGACCACGTCACCCATGATGACAGATCACACAACTAATAAACAAAGGAAACAAACTTGACGCAGAGCGTTACCAACACCATCTATTCCTACCTCAGTCTCCATGTAGCCTCACTGAAGGAGGACCTGTCTGTGTCTGCCTGTTCTCTGTTTGAGGCGGTCACTAGGATGGTGTGTGACGGAGATAGTCTAGTCACTGGCTGGTGTGTGACGGAGATAGTCTAGTCACTGGCTGGTGTGTGACGGAGATAGTCTAGTCACTGGCTGGTGTGTGACGGAGATAGTCTAGTCACTGGCTGGTGTGTGACGGAGATAGTCTAGTCACTGGCTGGTGTGTGACGGAGATAGTCTAGTCACTGAGTGGTGTCCGACAGGTTTCTTTTTTTTTTTAACCCCTGCTAAATTCCCAATCTGACCATCTTCCATCACGGCCACCTAATCAACCCCTCCTCTCCCCTGTAACTATTCCCTAGGGTCGTGGCTGTAATGAGAATGTGTTCTCAAGACAAATTACCTGGTAAAATAAAAAACGATACAAAAAAAACTGGGCAGTATCTGACTGATAGCCTGGTCACTGGGCAGTGTCTGGCTGATAGCCTGGTCACTGGGCAGTATCTGGCTGATAGCCTGGTCACTGGGCAGTATCTGGCTGATAGCCTGGTCACTGGGCAGTGTCTGGCTGATAGCCTGGTCACTGGGCAGTATCTGGCTGATAGCCTGGTCACTGGGCAGTATCTGGCTGATAGCCTGGTCACTGGGCAGTATCTGGCTGATAGCCTGGTCACTGGGCAGTGTCTGGCTGATAGCCTGGTCACTGGGCAGTGTCTGGCTGATAGCCTGGTCACTGGGCAGTATCTGGCTGATAGCCTGGTCACTGGGCAGTATCTGGCTGATAGCCTGGTCACTGGGCAGTGTCTGGCTGATAGCCTGGTCACTGGGCAGTGTCTGGCTGATAGCCTGGTCACTGGGCAGTATCTGGCTGATAGCCTGGTCACTGGGCAGTATCTGGCTGATAGCCTGGTCACTGGGCAGTGTCTGGCTGATAGCCTGGTCACTGGGCAGTATCTGGCTGATAGCCTGGTCACTGGGCAGTATCTGGCTGATAGCCTGGTCACTGGGCAGTGTCTGGCTGATAGCCTGGTCACTGGGCAGTGTCTGGCTGATAGCCTGGTCACTGGGCAGTGTCTGGCTGATAGCCTGGTCACTGGGCAGTGTCTGGCTGATAGCCTGGTCACTGGGCAGTATCTGGCTGATAGCCTGGTCACTGGGCAGTGTCTGGCTGATAGCCTGGTCACTGGGCAGTATCTGGCTGATAGCCTGGTCACAGGGCAGTGTCTGGCTGATAGCCTGGTCACTGGGCAGTATCTGGCTGATAGCCTGGTCACTGGGCAGTATCTGGCTGATAGCCTGGTCACTGGGCAGTGTCTGGCTGATAGCCTGGTCACTGGGCAGTATCTGGCTGATAGCCTGGTCACTGGGGCAGTGTCTGGCTGATCGCCTGGTCACTGGGCAGTGTCTGGCTGATAGCCTGGTCACTGGGCAGTGTCTGGCTGATAGCCTGGTCACTGGGGCAGTGTCTGGCTGATAGCCTGGTCACTGGGCAGTATCTGGCTGATAGCCTGGTCACTGGGCAGTATCTGGCTGATAGCCTGGTCACTGGGCAGTGTCTGGCTGATAGCCTGGTCACTGGGCAGTGTCTGGCTGATAGCCTGGTCACTGGGCAGTGTCTGGCTGATAGCCTGGTCACTGGGCAGTGTCTGGCTGATAGCCTGGTCACTGGGCAGTATCTGGCTGATAGCCTGGTCACTGGGCAGTATCTGGCTGATAGCCTGGTCACTGGGCAGTATCTGGCTGATAGCCTGGTCACTGGGCAGTATCTGGCTGATAGCCTGGTCACTGGGCAGTGTCTGGCTGATAGCCTGGTCACTGGGCAGTGTCTGGCTGATAGCCTGGTCACTGGGCAGTGTCTGGCTGATAGCCTGGTCACTGGCAGTGTCTGGCTGATAGCTGGTCACTGGGCAGTGTCTGGCTGATAGCCTGGTCACAGGGCAGTGTCTGACTGATAGCCTGGTCACTGGGCAGTGTCTGGCTGATAGCCTGGTCACTGGGCAGTATCTGGCTGATAGCCTGGTCACTGGGCGTAATGCCTGCTTACATGTAGCAGTTGGTAGGTGAAGACTGACACACAGTGTGTGTGGCTTTCCCCAGAGGAAAGGAAGTGTGTTTCTGCTTTTCTATGCTGACACACAAGAACAGGAAGTATATCAACCGCCAACTTCCTGTGATGACACGCGCTGCACAAGCCGACAGTTACGAGTAACTTTAAAATGGCAGTGAACGTACAAGTCCTGAACTCCTCCGCACAACTCGTTTTCAGTCAGCATGAACTCCTCCGCACAACTCGTTTTCAGTCAGCATGAACTCCTCCGCACAACTCGTTTTCAGTCAGCATGAACTCCTCCACACAACTCGTTTTCAGTCAGCATGAACTCCTTCACACAACTCGTTTTCAGTCAGCATGAACTCCTCCACACAACTCGTTTTCAGTCAGCATGAACTCCTTCACACAACTCGTTTTCAGTCAGCATGAACTCCTCCACACAACTCGTTTTCAGTCAGCATGAACTCCTCCGCACAACTCGTTTTCAGTCAGCATGAACACCTTCACACAACTCGTTTTCAGTCAGCATGAACTCCTTCACACAACTCGTTTTCAGTCAGCATGAACTCCTCCACACAACTCGTTTTCAGTCAGCATGAACACCTTCACACAACTCGTTTTCAGTCAGCATGAACTCCTCCGCACAACTCGTTTTCAGTCAGCATGAACACCTTCACACAACTCGTTTTCAGTCAGCATGAACTCCTTCACACAACTCGTTTTCAGTCAGCATGAACTCCTCCACACAACTCGTTTTCAGTCAGCATGAACTCCTCCACACAACTCGTTTTCAGTCAGCATGAACTCCTCCGCACAACTCGTTTTCAGTCAGCAACAAGACAGAGGCCTGACAATGAGCAGTCCCATCTGGCACATGATCCTCCACTAACCAGACTAGAAGGTAGTGCATTATTTAAAAAAGGCCTCTCATCTCACCAGTAGGCCTACCAGACTAGAGGACAGATGCATTAACACTGCATGAGACATGTGTAACGAAACACCACACTGTCAAACAGATACAGTCGTATGAAAAAGTTTGGGGGCCCCCCCTCTGAGGCTGCATAATAAATTGACTCTGACGTGACAGAAAATGATCACAGTGGCATGACATTCATTTTCTAATAAATGCTGAGTACTGGGGTATTGTCCAGACAAAGATTTTTTAGCGTGGCAATATTAAGTTGTATGAAATTAAATCAGATGTGAATAATAGGCTATGCAAAAAATTTGGGCACCCTGGTCATTCTGTTGATTTGAATACCTGTAACTACTTAGCACTGATTAATTGGAACACACAATTGGTTTGGTGAGCTCATTAAGCTTTGAACTTCATAGACAAGTGCATCCAATCATGAGAAAGGGTATTTAAGGTGGCCAATTGCAAGTTGTTGTTCTCTTTGACTCTCCTCTGAAGAGTGGCAACATGGGGGCCTCAAAACAACTCTCAAATGACCTGAAAACAAAGATTGTTCAACATTATGGTTTAGGGGAAGGCTACAAAAAGCTATCGCAGAGATGTAAGCTGTCAGTGTCCACTGTGAGGAACATAGTGAGGAAATGGAAGACCACAGGCACAGTTCTTGTTAAGGCCAGAAGTGGCAGGCCAAGTAAAATATCGGAGGGGCAAAGGCGAAGGATGGTGAGAACGGTCAAAAACAGCCCACAGACCACCTCCAAAGACCTACAACATCATCTTGCTGCAGATGGTGTCACTGTGCATCGTTCAACAATTCAGCGCACTTTGCACAAGGAGAAGCTGTACAGGAAAGTGATGCGGAAGAAGCCTTTTCTGCTAAACACGCCACAAACAGATTCGCTTGAGGTATGCAAATGCACATTTGGACAAGCCAGCTTTATTTTGGAATAAGGTGCTGTGGACTGATGAAACAAAGATTGAGTTATTTGGTCATAACAAGGGGCGTTATGCATGGCGGCAAAAGAACACAGTGTTCCAAGAAAAACACTTGCTACCCACAGTAAAATTTGGTGGGGGTTCCATCATGCTGTGGGGCTGTGTGGCCAGTGCCGGTACTGGGAATCTTGTTAAAGTTGAGGGTCGCATGGATTCCACTCAATATCAGCAGATTCTTGGGAATAATGTTGAAGAATCAGTCACAAAGTTGAAGTTACGCCGGGGCTGGATATTTCAACAAGACAACGATCCAAAACACTGCTCAAAATCTACCCGGGCATTTATGCAGAGGAACAAGTACAATGTTCTGGAACGGCCATCCCAGTCCCCAGACCTGAATATCATTGAGAATCTGTGGGATGATTTGAAGCGGGCTGTCCATGCCCGGCAACCATCAAACCTAACTGAAGATGTTTTGTAAGGAGGAATGGTCCAAAATACCTTAATCCAGACACTCATCAGAGGCTACAGGAAGCGTCTAGAGGCTGTTATTTTAGCAAAAGGAGGCTCTACTAAATATTGATGTGTTTTTCTATTGGGGTGCCCAGATTTATGCACCTGTCTAATTTCGTTTTGATGCATATTGCACATTTTCTGTTAATCCAATAAACCTAATTTCACTACTGAAATATTACTGTGTCCATCAGTAATTTGATAGATCAAAATGAAATTGCTGATCCAAAACACCCAATTATTTATAAATGGAAATCATGGAGATTGTCAGGGGTGCCCAAACGTTTTCATACGACTGTACTATGGGTGACCAGGGGGCTCATTTATCAAAAGGTGTGTGATCACAATAAAGACTAAACCGCTAGCCAGTATGAGTAACCTACAGTATTGCTGTTGGATAGGATTAGGAGCATGATATAACAGCCTATTTAATCTCATAACAAGTGGCAAGGCAGGATATAGAAACAATCGTGTTACTCAACAACAGTTTGTATTTTGCATAGAAGTGTGGGCTACAGCATTAAACTTTTAAATTGTTCGAAAGGACAATCGCTCTTGCAGAATGTGCAGCCAGTGTTCGGCCCTCGGTAGGCAGCATGTGTTTTTTTGTTTGGTCAGTGCAACATTCTGCCCACGGCTCTACAGAAATGTGATAGAATTTGCCATCGGTCTTTCTTTTAGGAACAAATCATCATCTCCAAATCTAAACAGCAAACGAGGGCGTTTTTTGTTATCATAAAAAGGTGAATGGAGGGTGTTTTCCAGGCAGGGTTGTACCGCTCGTTTCATGACCGCTCAAATATAATATCAGTGAAAACGTGTATATGTTGTGTGCGACAGTTTGATAAATCCCAATCATTTGTGGCACGCGCAAATCCTAGAATCTCCACGTACACCAGAATTTGGTAAGACAGTTAAGCACAGTTGCTAAATGAGGACACACCCCGCTACTTGCCCGGCCCGTATACAGTCGTGGTCAAAAGTTTTGAGAATGACACAAATACTAATTTTCACAAAGTCTGCTGCCTCAGTTTTGATGATGGCAATTTGCATATACTCCAGAATGTCATGAAGAGTGATCAGATGAATTGCAATTAATTGCAAAGTCCCTCTTTGCCATGAAAATGAACTTAATCCCCCAAAAAACATTTCCACTGCATTTCAGCCCAGCCACAAAAGGACCAGCTGCCATCATGTCAGTGATTCTCTCGTTAACACAGGTGAGAGTGTTGACGAGGACAAGGCTGGAGATCACTCTGTCATGCTGATTGAGTTAGAATAACAGACTGGAAGCTTTAAAAGGAGGGGGCATCTGGAAAACACCTTCTCCGGAGAAGACAAGGTGAGCGCTACCATCAGTCCTGTGTCATGCCAACAGTAAAGCATCCTGAGACCATTCATGTGTGGGGTTGCTTCTCAGCCAAGGGAGTGGGCTCACTCACAATTTTGCCTAAGAACACAGCCATGAATAAAGAATGGTACCAACACATCCTCCGAGAGCAACTTCTCCCAACCATCCAAGAACAGTTTGGTGACGACCAATGCCTTTTCCAGCATAATGGAGCACCTTGCCATAAGGCAAAAGTGATAACTAAGTGGCTCCGGGAACAAAACATCGACATTTTGGGTCCATGGCCAGGAAACTCCCCAGACCTTAATCCCATTGAGAACTTGTGGTCAATCCTCAAGAGGCGGGTGGACAAACAAAAACCCACAAATTCTGACAAACTCCAAGCATTGATTATGCAAGAATGGGCTGCCATCAGTCAGGATGTGGCCCAGAAGTTAATTGGCAGCATGCCAGGGCGGATTGCAGAGGTCTTGAAAAAGAAGGGTCAACACTGCAAATATTGACTCTTTGCATAAACTTAATGTCATTGTCAATAAAAGCCTTTGACACTTATGGAATGATTGTAATTATACTTCAATATACCATAGTAACATCTGAGAAAAATATCTACAAACACTGAAGAAGCAAACTTTGTGAAGACCAATACTTGTGTCATTCTCAAAACTTTTGACCATGACTGTACACACCCTGCTACTGGCCCGGTCTTTATACACACCCTGCTACTGGCCCGGTCTTTATACACACCCTGCTACTGGCCCGGTCTTTATACACCCCCTGCTACTGGCCCGGTCTTTATACACACCCTGCTACTGGCCCGGTCTTTATACACACCCTGCTACTGGCCCGGTCTTTATACACACCCTGCTACTGGCCCGGTCTTTATACACACCCTGCTACTGGCCCGGTCTTTATACACACCCTGCTACTGGCCCGGTCTTTATACACACCCTGCTACTGGCCCGGTCTTTATACACACCCTGCTACTGGCCCGGTCTTTATACACACCCTGCTACTGGCCCGGTCTTTATACACACCCTGCTACTGGCCTGGTCTTTATACACACCCTGCTACTGGCCCGGTCTTTATACACACCCTGCTACTGGCCAGTGAAGGCTACACTGTTTACATCCCAAATGGCAACCTATTCCCTACATAGTGCACTACTTTAGACCAGAGAATGGCACCCTATTCCCTATATAGTGCACTACTTTAGACCAGAGAATGGCACCCTATTCCCTATATAGTGCACTACTTTAGACCAGAGAATGGCACCCTATTCCCTATATAGTGCACTACTTTAGACCAGAGAATGGCACCCTATTCCCTATATAGTGCACTACTTTAGACCAGAGAATGGCACCCTATTCCCTACATAGTGCACTACTTTAGACCAGAGAATGGTACCCTATTCCCTATATAGTGCACTACTTTTGACCAGAGCCCTATTGGTCCAGGTCAAAGGTAGTGGACCTACAATGGGAATCAACACTAACTAGCATTAACATGCCGCTAACACAGTTTACCGGACCGGTAGTCTGAATCTGTACAATGCAACACCACCATCTATAGGACAGTTTCAGACAGTACTGGTTCTGTCTAGTGGATTACATAGCACGGTCTGTTTCTTCACGTCAACACTTCCCTCCCCCCAAGCACAGGGGTTTGTGACCAAGTCCTAGAGAACTACAGGGTATGCAGACCTTTGTTCCTGCTAACTAACTGCTCATAACTAGGCCTAGCCAAGATCTGCCGGCCACCTAGTCGTTCTCCAGGACCAGAGTTGGTGAGGTCTGGTGATGACTCCTGGCTTTCATGCCTGGCATAAACTAAATAAATATAGAGAATAGCATACATGAGAACGAAATAACACTGTGTTCCGCAGGATCAAAAGGGCAGGACAGGAAATGCCCCTCCTGTGGACTCAGATGACCAACACCTAAATGCCTTCCTTGCCTCCAAACGTAGGGCTTAAACCTTCCACACCCTGCTAATCTCAATGCACAAAGGAGGAGAGAGATATGGCTACCGCTAGTTTCTCCAATGAGGGAACAAGACAGGATAAAAACATGGAAGGCAAGTTCCCAGTTGGAGTTCCAGTCCCCAGTTCCCAGTTGGAGTGTAGTGTGGTCAGACTAGAGAAAGGAGTGTAGTGTGGGGAGACTAGAGAAAGGAGTGTAGTGTGGTCAGACTAGAGAAAGGAGTGTAGTGTGGGGAGACTAGAGAAAGGAGTGTAGTGTGGTCAGACTAGAGAAAGGAGTGTAGTGTGGTCAGACTAGAGAAAGGAGTGTAGTGTGGGGAGACTAGAGAAAGGAGTGTAGTGTGGGGAGACTAGAGAAAGGAGTGTAGTGTGGTCAGACTAGAGAAAGGAGTGTAGTGTGGTCAGACTAGAGAAAGGAGTGTAGTGTGGGGAGACTAGAGAAAGGAGTGTAGTGTGGGGAGACTAGAGAAAGGAGTGTAGTGTGGTCAGACTAGAGAAAGGAGTGTAGTGTGGGGAGACTAGAGAAAGGAGTGTAGTGTGGGGAGACTAGAGAAAGGAGTGTAGTGTGGTCAGACTAGAGAAAGGAGTGTAGTGTGGGGAGACTAGAGAAAGGAGTGTAGTGTGGGGAGACTAGAGAAAGGAGTGTAGTGTGGTCAGACTAGAGAAAGGAGTGTAGTGTGGTCAGACTAGAGAAAGGAGTGTAGTGTGGGGAGACTAGAGAAAGGAGTGTAGTGTGGGGAGACTAGAGAAAGGAGTGTAGTGTGGTCAGACTAGAGAAAGGAGTGTAGTGTGGGGAGACTAGAGAAAGGAGTGTAGTGTGGGGAGACTAGAGAAAGGAGTGTAGTGTGGTCAGACTAGAGAAAGGAGTGTAGTGTGGGGAGACTAGAGAAAGGAGTGTAGTGTGGGGAGACTAGAGAAAGGAGTGTAGTGTGGGGAGACTAGAGAAAGGAGTGTAGTGTGGGGAGACTAGAGAAAGGAGTGTAGTGTGGGGAGACTAGAGAAAGGAGTGTAGTGTGGTCAGACTAGAGAAAGGAGTGTAGTGTGGTCAGACTAGAGAAAGGAGTGTAGTGTGGGGAGACTAGAGAAAGGAGTGTAGTGTGGTCAGACTAGAGAAAGGAGTGTAGTGTGGTCAGACTAGAGAAAGGAGTGTAGTGTGGTCAGACTAGAGAAAGGAGTGTAACTTCCTTTCTGTTTTCTGTCCTCCTCCCTTCACCCTCCAGCAGCCTGAGCCAGAGAGGGGAAACATCGGTGTGTGTGTGTGTGTGTGTGTGTGTGTGGTGTGTGTGTGTGTGTGTGTGTGTGTCTGTGTGTGTGTGTGTGTGTGTGTGTGTGTGTGTCTGTGTGTGTGTGTGTGTGTGTGTGTGTGTGTGTGTGTGTCTGTGTGTGTGTGTATACCAGAGGAAAACATGTGCCCTCCTCCTTCAAGTGAAATGAAAACACTTCCTTTTTTCTTTCTTTTTAGGGGGTAGATCAGCTTTAATATTGCAGATAGATTGTAACTTCCATCAATGTAATTGTCTGCATCACTTCCAATCCCCCATGTTTGTTTATATATATATATACAGTGGGGAAAAAAAGTATTTAGTCAGCCACCAATTGTGCAAGTTCTCCCACTTAAAAAGATGAGAGAGGCCTGTAATTTTCATCATAGGTACACGTCAACTATGACAGACAAAATGAGAAAAAAGAATCCAGAAAATCACATTGTAGGATTTTTAATGAATTTATTGGCATATGATGGTGGAAAATAAGTATTTGGTCAATAACAAAAGTTTCTCAATACTTTGTTATATACCCTTTGTTGGCAATGACACAGGTCAAACGTTTTCTGTAAGTCTTCACAAGGTTTTCACACACTGTTGCTGGTATTTTGGCCCATTCCTCCATGCAGATCTCCTCTAGAGCAGTGATGTTTTGGGGCTGTCGCTGGGCAACACAGACTTTCAACTCCCTCCAAAGATTTTCTATGGGGTTGAGATCTGGAGACTGGCTAGGCCACTCCAGGACCTTGAAATGCTTCTTACGAAGCCACTCCTTCATTGCCCGGGCGGTGTGTTTGGGATCATTGTCATGCTGAAAGACCCAGCCACGTTTCATCTTCAATGCCCTTGCTGATGGAAGGAGGGTTTCACTCAAAATCTCACGATACATGGCCCCATTCATTCTTTCCTTTACACGGATCAGTCGTCCTGGTCCCTTTGCAGAAAAACAGCCCCAAAGCATGATGTTTCCAACCCCATGCTTCACAGTAGGTATGGTGTTCTTTGGATGCAACTCAGCATTCTTTGTCCTCCAAACATGACGAGTTGAGTTTTTACCAAAAAGTTATATTTTGGTTTCATCTGACCATATGACATTCTCCCAATCCTCTTCTGGATCATCCAAATGCACTTCAGACGGGCCTGGACATGTACTGGCTTAAGCAGGGGGACACGTCTCGCACTGCAGGATTTGAGTCCCTGGCGGCGTAGTGTGTTACTGATGGTTGGCTTTGTTACTTTGGTCCCAGCTCTCTGCAGGTCATTCACTAGGTCCCCCCGTGTGGTTCTGGGATTTTTGCTCACCGTTCTTGTGATCATTTTGACCCCACGGGGTGAGATCTTGCGTGGAGCCCCAGATCGAGGGAGATTATCAGTGGTCTTGTATGTCTTCCATTTCCTAATAATTGCTCCCACAGTTGATTTCTTCAAACCAAGCTGCTTACCTATTGCAGATTCAGTCTTCCCAGCCTGGTGCAGGTCTACAATTTTGTTTTTGGTGTCCTTTGACAGCTCTTTGGTCTTGGCCATTGTGAAGTTTGGAGTGTGACTGTTTGAGGTTGTGGACAGGTGTATTTTATACTGATAACAAGTTCAAACAGGTGCCATTAATACAGGTAACGAGTGGAGGACAGAGGAGCCTCTGAAAGAAGAAGTTACAGGTCTGTGAGAGCCAGAAATCTTGCTTGTTTGTAGGTGACTAAATACTTATTTTCCACCATAATTTGCAAATAAATTCATTAAAAATCCTACAATGGGATTTTCTGGATTTTTTTTCCTCAATTTGTCTGTCATAGTTGACGTGTACCTATGATGAAAATTACAGGCCTCTCTCATCTTTTTAAGTGGGAGAACTTGCACAATTGGTGGCTGACTAAATACTTTTTTTCCCCACTGTATGTATGTATGTATGTATATATATGTATATATATATATATATATATATATATATATATATATATATACACACACACACACACACACACATACATACATATACATATCCTTTAAAAATATATATATACTCCCCTTTATTACTTTCCAACCCTGCCACCCTTTCCCTACTTGGAGTAAACTAGTGAAAAACAATGCTTAGGCCTCTACTTCCAGCTTATACTTACTATCTACATTTTATGGACACAATAATTACATTTTGTTTGTTCTTTCTCCTGAACTTCTTCTACCCTCAACCTCTCCGATCATTTTCATGATGTCCATCCGGTTTGCTTCTATATGCCATATCTTTCTAACTGTGCTCTTTCCCAAAAGCTCCCAACATACAACCCATACACTTATTATGGACACAGCGTGCCTACATTATTAGTTATCTTGTTATTGTTAGTTGCTATTAGTCCCATCCTTCAATTCCATTCAGCACTTTCTTATTTCATTTGAGGATAAACCAACTGATTAAAAAATAAATAATGAAAGGACTCCTCTCAGCTTCTTCCTTACTCCAGAGTCGTCCATTTTAACAGTTACAGTCAGTGTGTGACAGAGATAAATATTCAGAGGAAGAAACTCTGCCCCCCTATTGTGAGTGACACTGCAGACCAGGGATGGAATTATTCACTGATCCGCATCAGTCCCGATTCAAATGTTTAAGATATGAGTGCATCGGTCAGCAAAACCGATCTAAACGTAGCATGCATACGCCAGAAAATCAATTCTAAATATTAGGAATTGCCAATTCACCATTTTTTGTTGTTGTTGATCTCACTACATTATTTCTACCTTAATGAAAATACCTCATCTTTTGTGACAACTGATGCGTCCTCTCATTCAGAGTCTAACTGCATGTACCAGTGTTGATGAAAAATGTATGCACTCACTAAGTGTAAGTCGCTCTGGATAAGAGCGTCTGCTAAATGACTAAAATGTAAATATAAAATGTTGATAGTCATTGATCTACAAGTCATTTTGCCGAACAACCCCAGAGAATATCAGTGGCCTAGTCAAACTGGGCACGTAAAAACACCATATTAGAACCATAATGGAGACTAGCCATCTACCACCCCACTATGAGATTAGAGCCATAATGGAGACTAGCCATCTACCACCCCACTATCAGATTAGAGCCACAATGGAGACTAGATATCTACCCCCCCACTACCACTATCAGATTAGAGCCATAAAGGAGACTATACATCTACCACCCCACTACCACTATCAGATTAGAGCCATAAAGGAGACTAGACATCTACCACCCCACTACCACTATCAGATTAGAGCCATAATGGAGACTAGACATATACCACCCCACTATCAGATTAGAGCCACAATGGAGACTAGACATCTACCACCCCACTACCACCATCAGATTAGAGCCATAAAGGAGACTAGACATCTACCACCCCACTACCACTATCAGATTAGAGCCATAATGGAGACTAGACATCTACCACCCCACTACCACTATCAGATTAGAGCCATAATGGAGACTAGACATCTACCACCCCACTACCACTATCAGATTAGAGCCATAAAGGAGACTAGACATCTACCACCCCACTATCAGATTAGAGCCATAAAGGAGACTAGACATCTACCACCCCACTACCACCATCAGATTAGAGCCATAATGGAGACTAGACATCTACCCCCCCACTACCACTATCAGATTAGAGCCATAAAGGAGACTAGACATCTACCACCCCACTACCACCATCAGATTAGAGCCATAAAGGAGACTAGACATCTACCACCCCACTACCACTATCAGATTAGAGCCATAATGGAGACTAGACATCTACCCCCCCACTACCACCATCAGATTAGAGCCATAAAGGAGACTAGACATCTACCACCCCACTACCAGATTAGAGCCATAAAGGAGACTAGACATCTACCACCCCACTACCAGATTAGAGCCATAAAGGAGACTAGACATCTACCACCCCACTACCACCATCAGATTAGAGCCATAATGGAGACTAGCCATCTACCACCCCACTACCAGATTAGAGCCATAAAGGAGACTAGACATCTACCACCCCACTATCAGATTAGAACCACAATGGAGACTAGACATCTACCCCCCCACTACCACTATCAGATTAGAGCCATAATGGAGACTAGACATCTACCACCCCACTACCACTATCAGATTAGAGCCATAATGGAGACTAGACATCTACCACCCCACTATCAGATTAGAGCCATAATGGAGACTAGACATCTACCCCCCCACTACCACTATCAGATTAGAGCCATAAAGGAGACTAGACATCTACCACCCCACTACCACCATCAGATTAGAGCCACAGTGGAGACTAGACATCTACCCCCCCACTACCACTATCAGATTAGAGCCATAAAGGAGACTAGACATCTACCACCCCACTACCACCATCAGATTAGAGCCATAAAGGAGACTAGACATCTACCACCCCACTACCACTATCAGATTAGAGCCATAATGGAGACTAGACATCTACCCCCCCACTACCACCATCAGATTAGAGCCATAAAGGAGACTAGACATCTACCACCCCACTACCAGATTAGAGCCATAAAGGAGACTAGACATCTACCACCCCACTACCAGATTAGAGCCATAAAGGAGACTAGACATCTACCACCCCACTACCACCATCAGATTAGAGCCATAATGGAGACTAGCCATCTACCACCCCACTACCAGATTAGAGCCATAAAGGAGACTAGACATCTACCACCCCACTATCAGATTAGAACCACAATGGAGACTAGACATCTACCCCCCCCACTACCACTATCAGATTAGAGCCATAATGGAGACTAGACATCTACCACCCCACTACCACTATCAGATTAGAGCCATAATGGAGACTAGACATCTACCACCCCACTATCAGATTAGAGCCATAATGGAGACTAGACATCTACCCCCCCACTACCACTATCAGATTAGAGCCATAAAGGAGACTAGACATCTACCACCCCACTACCACCATCAGATTAGAGCCACAGTGGAGACTAGACATCTACCCCCCCACTACCACTATCAGATTAGAGCCATAATGGAGACTAGACATCTACCACCCCACTACCACCATCAGATTAGAGCCATAAAGGAGACTAGACATCTACCACCCCACTACCAGATTAGAGCCATAAAGGAGACTAGACATCTACCACCCCACTATCAGATTAGAGCCATAAAGGAGACTAGACATCTACCACCCCACTACCACTATCAGATTAGAGCCATAATGGAGACTATACATCTACCACCCCACTACCACTATCAGATTAGAGCCATAATGGAGACTAGACATCTACCCCCCCACTATCACTATCAGATTAGAGCCATAATGGAGACTAGACATCTACCACCCCACTACCACTATCAGATTAGAGCCATAATGGAGACTAGACATCTACCACCCCACTACCACCATCAGATTAGAGCCATAAAGGAGACTAGACATCTACCACCCCACTACCAGATTAGAGCCATAAGGGAGACTAGACATCTACCACCCCACTACCAGATTAGAGCCACAATGGAGACTAGACATCTACCACCCCACTATCAGATTAGAGCCACAATGGAGACTAGACATCTACCACCCCACTACCACTATCAGATTAGAGCCACAATGGAGACTAGACATCTACCACCCCACTATCAGATTAGAGCCATAATGGAGACTAGACATCTACCACCCCACTACCACTATCAGATTAGAGCCATAATGGAGACTAGACATCTACCACCCCACTACCAGATTAGAGCCATAATGGAGACTAGACATCTACCACCCCACTACTAGATTAGAGCCATAATGGAGAATAGACATCTACCACCCCACTATCAGATTAGAGCCACAATGGAGACTAGACATCTACCACCCCACTACCACTATCAGATTAGAGCCACAATGGAGACTAGACATCTACCACCCCACTATCAGATTAGAGCCATAATGGAGACTAGACATCTACCACCCCACTACCACTATCAGATTAGAGCCATAATGGAGACTAGACATCTACCACCCCACTACCAGATTAGAGCCATAATGGAGACTAGACATCTACCACCCCACTACTAGATTAGAGCCATAATGGAGAATAGACATCTACCACCCCACTATCAGATTAGAGCCATAAAGGAGACTAGACATCTACCACCCCACTATCAGATTAGAGCCATAATGGAGACTAGACATCTACCACCCCACTACCACTATCAGATTAGAGCCATAAGGGAGACTAGACATCTACCACCCCACTACCAGATTAGAGCCATAATGGAGACTAGACATCTACCACCCCACTACCACCATCAGATTAGAGCCATAATGGAGACTAGACATCTACCACTTTATGGCCCTAATCTGATAGTGGGGTGGTAGATGTCTAGTCTCCATTGTGGCTCTAATAGTGGGGTGGTAGATGTCTAGTCTCCATTATGGCTCTAATCTGATAGTGGTAGTGGGGTGGTAGATGTCTAGTCTCCATTATGGCTCTAATCTGATAGTGGGGTGGTAGATGTCTAGTCTCCATTATGGCTCTAATCTGATAGTGGTAGTGGGGGTGGTAGATGTCTAGTCTCCATTATGGCTCTAATCTGATAGTGGTAGTGGGGTGGTAGATGTCTAGTCTCCATTGTGGCTCTAATCTGATAGTGGGGTGGTAGATGTCTAGTCTCCATTGTGGCTCTAATCTGATAGTGGGGTGGTAGATGTCTAGTCTCCATTATGGCTCTAATCTGATAGTGGTAGTGGGGTGGTAAATGTCTAGTCTCCATTGTGGCTCTAATCTGATAGTGGGGTGGTAGATGTCTAGTCTCCATTGTGGCTCTAATCTGATAGTGGGGTGGTAGATGTCTAGTCTCCATTATGGCTCTAATCTGATAGTGGTAGTGGGGTGGTAGATGTCTAGTCTCCATTATGGCTCTAATCTGATAGTGGTAGTGGGGTGGTAGATGTCTAGTCTCCATTATGGCTCTAATCTGATAGTGGGGTGGTAGATGTCTAGTCTCCATTATGGCTCTAATCTGATAGTGGTAGTGGGGTGGTAGATGTCTAGTCTCCATTGTGGCTCTAATCTGATAGTGGTATTTTAGAATGGAAAATGAATGTGTTTATGCAACAAATGTTAGTGCATGGAATCATATCGATTCGTTTTCCAATCAAACCGTATCACACCGAATCGTTTCAAACTAAAACGTATCGTTCCATTATCGTATCGGAGCACATGCAGATGTGTATCCAATTGTCTTGAAAGGGAAAGACGCACATCACTACCGCCAATCCTTCTCTACGACAGCTGACACTAAAAACACATCCCTAACTCCAATCCTTCTCTACGACAGCTGACACTAAAAACACATCCCTACCGCCAATCCTTCTCTTCGACAGCTCACACCAAAAACAAATCCCTTCCTTTCAGAGAGTGAGAAAAAAAGAAAAGCCCCTCCCCACTGTGACCCTGCCCAATGACAGCTGGCAACAAGAGCCACATCTTCCCCCATAACAATAAGATGGAGATCACAGGAAACATGGACCCAGATTCACATTACAGTAGGCTTGGGCGGTATCCAGATTGTCATCCCTTCATAATGACCTTGTGCCATACTCGGTAATACCGCTGTTTTCATACCTCACTGTAGCTCTGTAATCCGATGGTTAGCAATGCTAACATGTGCATGTCAAATCCGATAGAGAATTCTAACTGAATGCTAACGAGCGCACTGCACACATTTTATAGTCTCTGCCCTAAACTATACAAGTAATGCAAAAAATGCTACTTACAGTTTGCTGCACGCACAAAACAAATATTAAACTGCAAAGCTCTTTAGGATCCGAGGGCCAATGCCAAATCTTTCCATCCTCCTGTTGGGGAAACGACTCTGTGCTGGTGTGTGTGGACCATGTTTAGTCCTTGGTGATGTGGACGCCAAGGAACTTGAAACTTTAAGACCCGCTCCACTACAGCCCTGTTGATGTGGACGGGGGCATGCTCTCCCCTCTTTATCCTGTAGTCCACGATCAGCTCTTTGGTATTACTTAAATTGAAGCCACAACCAATTGGAATTCATAACATATCATACAAACTGTCATTCGTAACATGATGAAATGGACGAGGGTCATCCACAAATTAATACATACTAAATAGTAGACGACGAATTTACGTGTACTGTGTTACGTCTACCCTCGAGTCCAGGTTGGTTGAGTATGAATATTGTTTTCAAATGTTAGTTACCAACATTCTTCAGATTTTCCTAACTTTGTGGCCACTGAGATTTTAGCTAGCTAACTAGTTAGCTGAAAGACATCTAACCTTACCGCGCTGGCGGTTTATAAACTGCGCAAAAGTCGTTTATTTCGTATTTTGGAGAAATTACACAAGGCGCATGAAGAGATATGTTCGCCAGAATTGTAGCAACATATGCGCTTTGGTCAGTTCAGAAAGCATAATGAAGACAGTCACTAAAAAACGACGAACGACGCCCTGAAACCAAGATAGTTAATGTGGTAGAAACAGGCTAACTAGCTAGCTAACAAAGTTTCAAGCCGCTTACCTTTTTCACTTTTTTCACATCCTCCTCCATCTCTATGTGCAGATCCTCTTCATGCTCACTTCAACAGGGGATTTCTTCAACAACTATATTAGGCATCTAGAGGCACAGCGACAATCTCTGACATTTCCACCCAAATTAAAAGCTAGTTAGTTAGCATAGTAGCTAGCCAATTCGCCAAGGTGGCCGTCAGTCCTCATAAAAGGTGTGGAATAACAACCGTTTGTAACTTCGATAACATTCAATTCTAGCGTTGTCAAAAGCACTTATGTCGGGTGGCAGTGAGTTGGTATTATTAAAACAACTACATTGAAAAGATAAGGGGCAAACAAACAGACAAAACACCATCAACTTTTCAATCGTGTCGCCATTTTGGGGTGTTCTTCTTCGGTATCATGGTGTTTGTGCATGCCGCCACCTACTGGGCGGTAGTGTGTGATCAATCACGTTACATTTTGTGATACAAAAATAAAAACCCATGGGGGGAAAATAGAAAAATTGCACCACCAACTAACCCTACACGTATATACCACTATTTAATTAACCCTAACTGATCTTATACAAGGCCCACGGTCTGAGAGGACGGGACTCTTTCATTCAATACACCTTGTAACTCATCTGCAGTAAAACCAAGTACGTCTCTGCAGCTGCCACCACGACATCTATTTTCTGTGATTTACGTTCCATTTCTGCAGTAGAGTTGATAACCATGGCAATGAAGATTAAGAATCCAACCTCACTGAAGCACAAATTCGTATCACAGACATTTAATCCTAGTAAAAAATTCCCTGTCTTAGGTCAGTTAGGATCACCACTTTATTTTAAGAATGTGACATGTCAGAATAACAGTAGAGATAATTATTTATTTCAGCTTTTATTTCTTTCATCACATTCCCAGTGGGTCAGAAGTTGACATACACTCAATTAGTATTTGGTAGCATTGCCTTTAAATTGTTTAACTTGGGTCAAACGTTTCGGGTAGCCTTCCACAAGCTTCCCACAATAAGTTGGGTGAATTTTGGCCCATTCCTCCTGACAGAGCTGGTGTAACTGAGTCAGGTTTGTAGGCCTCCTTGCTCGCACATGCTTTTTATGTTCTGCCCACAAATGTTCTATAGGATTAAGGTCAGGGCTTTGTGATGGCCACAACAATACCTTGCCTTTGTTGTCCTTAAGCCATTTTGCCAGAACTTTGGAAGTATGCTTGGGGTCATTGTTCATTTGGAAGACCCATTTGCGACCAAGCTTTAACTTCCTGACTGATGTCTTGAGATGTTGCTTCAATATATCCACATCATTTTCCTTCCTCATGATGCCATCTATTTTGTGAAGTGCACCAGTCCCTCCTGCAGCAAAGCACACCCACAGCATGATGCTGCCACCCCTGTGCTTCACGGTTGGGTTTGTGTTCCCCGGCTTGCTACCCCCCCCCCCCCCCCCCATTTTTCCTCCAAACATAACGATGGTCATTATTGCCAAACAGTTCTATTTTTGTTTCATCAGACCATAGGACATTTCTCCAAAAAGTACGATCTTTGTCCCCATGTGCAGTTGCAAACCGTAGTCTGGCTTTTTTATGGCGGTTTTGGAGCAGTGGCATCTTCCTTGCTGAGTGGCCTTTCAGGTTATGTCGATATAGGACTCGTTTTCTGTGGATATAGATACTTTTGTACCGGTTTCCTCCAGCATCTTCACAAGGTCCTTTACTGTTGTTCTGGGATTGATTTGCACTTTTCACACCAAAGTACGTTCATCTCTAGAAGACAGAACGCGTCTCCTTCCTTAGTGGTATGACGGCTGCGTGGTCCCATGGTGTTTATACTTGCGTACTATTGTTTGTACAGATGAATGTGGTACCTTCAGGCGTTTGGAAATTGCTCCCAAGGATGAACCAGACTTGTGGAGGTCTACCATTTTTTTTCTGAGGTCTTGGCTGATTTCTTTTGATTTTCCCATGATGTCAAGCAAAGAGGCACTGAGTTTGAAGGTAGACCTTGAAATACATCCACAGGTACACCTCCAATTGACTCAAATGATGTCAATTAGCCTATCAGAATCTTCTAAAGCCATGACATCATTTTCTGGAATTTTCCAAGCTGTTTAAAGGCACAGTCAACTTAGTGTATGTAAACTTCTGACCCACTTGAATTGCGATACAGTGAATTATAAGTGAAATAATCTGTCTGTAAACAATTGTTGGAAAAATTACTTGTGTCATGCACAAAGTAGATGTCCTAACCGACTTGCCAAAACTCTAGTTTCTTAACAAAAAATGTGTGGAGTAGTTGAAAAACGAGTTTTAATGTATGTAAACATCAGACTTCA
Organism: Coregonus sp. 'balchen'; assembly: GCA_902810595.1. Lineage (NCBI taxonomy): Eukaryota > Metazoa > Chordata > Actinopteri > Salmoniformes > Salmonidae > Coregonus > Coregonus sp. 'balchen'. The sequence continues at coordinate 2,816,661 of LR778288.1, read as the reverse complement.
ACTGTAGCCTTCACCTGGATTCACCTGGTCAGTCTATGTCATGGAAAGAGCAGGTGTTCATAATGTTTTGTACACTCAGTGTAGATCACTTTATATAATCGGATCCGTTTTATTTCCTTCAAAATCTTAAGCCTGTGCTTTGTGCCATTTTCTTTAATAAAAGGTAGGCCTGTGGCATACTCTCATACCCCCTCAATTTGAGTCTTGGTTTTAACTTAACAGCCCTTCACTGACACGGAGGTAGGCTATTCAAAGAGTGCATGGTGGGTGGAGGAATTGACCAACACATCTATGGATATATCAGCCAAAAGCCTAATTCCATCTGTCAAACAGGTAGGGCTACCACTTATTTCTTAAATAGAAATAAATACTTATGGTTGTCTATGACAACACAGAGGGTAGCCTATAGTAAGGCTCGATGGAGGGATAGAGAGAGAGGGAGGGAGGAAGGGAGGGATTAGAGAGAGAGGGAGGGAGGGATAGATGAGAGCTGGGGGGAGGTGGGATGGAGAGCAGAGGATGGGCAGTGCGAGGGGACTCAGACGAGGCGAGAGGGCTGGCTGAGCAGTCAGAGAGAGGGAGGGTAGGGAGGGGACGGAGGGAGGAGGTCGTGTGGTGATACCGAGCTAGAGAGGATGGGAGGGTGGGATAGTACGTACGATCGATGTGGAGGGAGGGACTGGTATCAGAGAGAGTTGGGGGGAGGTGTGGGATGGGAGAAGAGGGAGGGAGGGAGGGATAGAGAGGAGAGATTGGACAGAAGGAGAGTATGGGATGGGAGGTAGGGTCTTGGGCTCGGAGAGGGGAGGGAGGGAGGAGGGATAGAGAGAGATGGAGGGAGGATCCAGAGAGAAGGTAGGGATGGGAGGGAGGTTGTCGGGGGGGGCGGGTATGAGAGAGGGGGAGGGGTTTGGGTTTGGGCGGAGGGTGGGCGGGGGGTGGGGTAGGGGATGGGGGGTGGGATAGAGTGGAGGGGGGGGCGGGTTTAGAGAGAGGGGAGGGAGGGAGGTATGAGAGGGGGAGGAGGAATTAGATAGGGTTGGGAGGGATGGAGAAGGTGGAGGAGCGATAGAGAGGGGGGGGAGGGGGGGGTAGGAGGGGCGGGAGGGAGGGTGGGAGTATCGGGGCGGGGGGGTGGCGGGGGGTGGAGGGGGTGGCGAGGGGGGGGGTTGAGCGGGGGGGGTTTTTAAGGAGGGTGGGGGGTGGGAGGCGGAGGGGAGGCGGGTTTGGGGGGGGAGGGGGGGTAGGGGGGAGGGGTGAGGGGGCGTGGGAGGGGGGTGGGGGGTGGGGGGGGGGGGGGGAGGAATAAAGAAAAACAAAGCGAGGGACGGGCGGGTGTCTCCTGTGTCCGTCTCCTTTGGGCCCGGTGCCATTGAGATGGCAGTGCTCAATTGAATATGAAACCCAGCACTGCTTTACAAACCAAATAACTCCTTCAGCGCAGGAAAAGCTGCTTGCCTGGTAGTTTTCCTGGTAAAGTGGGACGATGTGAGGGAAAAGAGCCTCCAAAGCAAAACTTCACATCATGGTGGTGGAAGACATGTTTTATTCAACAGGCTGCTCAGACAGTCAGACAGACAGATATACAGACAGAGAGAGAGAGACAGACAGACAATCGTTTTTCCACCATTCATTTTTCCCATAGGGGATTTTAGAAACACTTAAAATAAGGGCTGTGTTTCGTGTAGGCTTACCCTGGCATGACGTTTGATAACCGTGTAAATCACTCTAGGACAAGGTGACTTTTATTAATCAGTCAGGCTGTAGTCTTTACAAAGCCAAAAAGGGAACATGAGTCAACGTATTTTTGACTGGCACTGTGTATATATATTGGCAGCGATTACAGCCTCGAGTCTTCTTGGGTATGACGCTACAAGCTTGGCACACCTGTATTTGGGGAGTTTCTCCCATTCTTCTCTGCAGATCCTCTCAAGCTCAGGATGGATGGGGAGCGTCGCTGCACAGCTATTTTCAGGTCTCTCCAGAGATGTTAGATCGGGTTCAAGTCCGGACTCTGGCTGGGCCACTCAAGGACATTCAGAGACTTCTCCCGATGCCACTCCTGCATGGTCTTGGCTGTGTGCTTAGTGTCATCGCCCTGTTGGAAGGTGAACCTTCATCCCAGTCTGAGGTCCTGAGCGTTCTGGAGCAGGTTTACATCAAAGATCTCTCTGTACTTTTCCCCGTTCATCTTTCCCTCGATCCTGACTAGTCTCCAAGTCCCTGGCGCTGAAAAACAGCCACAGAGCATGATGCTGCCACCACCAGGCCAATCTTGGTTTCATCAGACCAAAGAATCTTGTTTCTCATGTTGTGAAAGTCCTTTAGGTGCCTTTTACTGAGGAGAGGCTTCCGTCTGACCACTCATAAAGGCCATATTGGTGGAGTGCTGCAAAGATTTTTTATTTTTTTCACCTTTATTTAACCAGGTAAGCCAGTTGAGAACAAGTTCTCATTTACATTTACAACTGCGACCTGGCCAAGATAAAGCAAAGCAGTGCGATAAAAACAACAACAACACAGAGTTACATATGGAATAAACAAAACGTACAGTCAATAACACAATAGAAAATATATATACAGTATTTGTAAATGTAGTAAGTTATGGAGGTCAGGCAATAAATAGGCCATAGTGAAAAATAATTACAATTTAGTATTAACACTGGAGTGATAGATGTGCAGAAGATGATGTGCAAATAGAGATACTGGGGTGCAAATTAGCAAAATAAATAACAATGTAAATACAATATGGGGATGAGGTAGTTGGGTGGACTAATTACAGATGGGCTGTGTACAGGTGCAGTGATCGGTAAGCTGCTCTGACAACTGATGCTTAAAGTTAGTGAGGGAGATAAGAGTCTCCAGCTTCAGAGATTTTTGCAGTTCATTCCAGTCATTTGCAGCAGAGAACTGGAAGGAATGGCGGCCAAAGGAGGTGTTGGCTTTGGGGATGATCAGTGAGACATACCTAGTGACCAATGATCTAAGATAAGGCAGGGATTTGCCTAGCAGAGATTTATAGATGACCTGGAGCCAGTGGGTTTGGTGACTAATATGAAGTGAGGGCCAGCCAACGAGAGCGTACAGGTCACAATGGTGGGTAGTATATGGGGCTTTGGTGACAAAACGGATGGCACTGTGATAGACTACATCCAATTTTCTGAGTAGAGTGTTGGAAGCTATTTTGTAAATGACATCGCCGAAGTCCAGGATAGGTAGGATAGTCAGTTTTACGAGGGCATGTTTAGCAGCATGAGTGAAGGAGGCTTTGTTGCGAAATAGGAAGCAGATTCTAGATTTAACTTTGGATTGGAGATGCTTAATGTGAGTCTGGAAGGAGAGTTTACGGTCTAACCAGACACCTAGGTATTTGTAGTTGTCCACATATTCTAAGTCAGACCCGCCGAGAGTAGTGATTCTAGTCGGGCGGGCGGGTGCATGCAGCGTTCGATTGAAGAGCATGCATTTAGTTTTACTAGCGTTTAAGAGCAGTTGGAGGCTACGGAAGGAGTATTGTATGGCATTGAAGCTCATTTGGAGGTTTGTTAACACAGTGTCCAATGAAGGGCCAGATGTATACAAAATGGTGTCGTCTGCGTAGAGCTGGATCTGAGAGTCACCAGCAGCAAGAGCGACATTATTGATATACACAGAGAACAGTCGGGCCAGAGAATTGAACCCTGTGGCACCCCCATAGAGACTGCCAGAGGTCCAGACAACAGGCCCTCCGATTTGACACACTGAACTCTTATCTGAGAAGTAGTTGGTGAACCAGGCGAGGCAGTCATTTGAGAAACCAAGGCTATTAGTCTGCCAATAAGAATGCGGTGATTGACAGAGTCAAAAGCCTTGGCCAGGTCAATGAAGACGGCTGCACAGTACTGTCTTTTATCGATCGCAGTTATTATATCGTTTAGGACCTTGAGCGTGGCTGAGGTGCATCCATGACCAGCTCGGAAACCAGATTGCATAGCGGAGAAGGTACTGTGGGATTCAAAATGGTCGGTAATCTGTTTGTTAACTTGGCTTTCAAATACTTTCAAAAGGCAGGGCAGGATGGATATAGGTCTGTAACAGTTTGGATCTAGAGTGTCACCCCCTTTGAAGAGGGGGATGACCACGGCAGCTTTCCATTCTCTGGGGATCTCAGACGATACGAAAGAGAGGTTGAACAGGCTAGTAATAGGGGTTGCGACAATTTCGGCGGCTAGTTTTAGAAAGAAAGGGTCCAGATTGTCTAGCCCAGCTGATTTGTAGGGGTCCAGATTTAGCAGCTCTTTCAGGACATCAGCTGTCTGGATTTGTGTGAAGGAGAAGCGGGGGGGGGGCATGGGCAAGTTGCAGTGGAGGGTGCAGAGCCGGTGGCCGGGGTAGGGGTAGCCAGGTGGAAAGCATGGCCAGCCGTAGCAAAATGCTTATTGAAATTCTCGATTATCGTAGATGTATCGGTGGTGACAGTGTTTCCTAGCCTCAGTGCAGTGGGTAGCTGGGAGGAGGTGCTCTTATTCTCCATGGACTTTACAGTCCCCCAAAACTTTTTGGAGTTAGTAATACAAGATGCAAATTTCTGTTTGAAAAAGCTAGCCTTTGCTTTCCTAACTGATTGTGCATATTGGTTCTTGACTTCCCTGAAAAGTTGCTTATTGCGGGGGCTGTTCAATGCTAATGCAGTACGCCACAGGATGTTTTTTGTGCTTTGTCTTTATGGGGTATTGTGTGTAGATTGATGATAAAAATACATATTTCATCAATTTTAGAATTACGCTGTAAAGTAACAAAATTTGAAAAAAATGAATGTGTCTGAATACATTTCCGAATGCACTCTAGGTCAGTATACTCTTCATCTTTGACTACAATCAACATGTCACTGGTCTCACATTTTTTGGCTTTGCTGTCCACTTTCATATCAGACTCCAAAATAGAGGAGTCTTACATGCTTATTTTCAGGTCAGAACCAGCTGTCCAAGAGCCAATGCGACGTGAAAAGCCAGGTAACCTAGATAGATAGTAAGTCTGCGAATGCTATTTCCAAAAAGTTGAGGTTTAGTCACCTCAACTTGCTCAATTTCCACTTTATTCATTACAAGATTTAGTTGTAATTTTTTTTTAGTTTTTTTAGTTGTAAAAATGTTTAAATGCAGTCATTTCAGTCGCTTTGGTAGCTGACATTTATAGTGTTGACTCATCCACATACATAGACACACTGGCTTTACTCAAAGCCAGTGGCATGTCATTAGTAAAGATTGAAAAAAGTAAGGGTCCTAGACAGCTGCCCTGGGGAATTCCTGACTCTACCTGGATTATGTTGGATAGGCTTCCATTAAAGAACATCCTTTGTGTTCTGTTAGACAGGTAACTCTTTATCCACAATATAGCAGGGGGTGTACAGCCATAATACATTCGTTTTTCCAGCAGCAGACCTTGATTGATAATGTCAAAAGCCGCACTGAAGTCTAACAAAACAGCCCCCACAATCTTTTTATCATACATTTCTCTCAGCCAATCATCAGTCAAATAAAATAAAATAAAATAAAATGTTATTGGTCACATGCGCCGAATACAACAGGTGCAGACATTACAGTGAAATGCTTACTTACAGCCCTTAACCAACAGTGCATTTATTTTAAACAAAAAAAGTAAGAATAAAACAACAACAAAAAAAGTGTTGAGAAAAAAAGAGCAGAAGTAAAATAAAGTGACAGTAGGGAGGCTTTATATACAGGGGGGTACCGTTGCAGAGTCAATGTGCGGGGGCACCGGCTAGTTGAGGTAGTTGAGGTAATATGTACATGTTGGTAGAGTTAAAGTGACTATGCATAAATACTTAACAGAGTAGCAGCAGCGTAAAAAGGATGGGGTGGGGGGGCAGTGCAAATAGTCCGGGTAGCCATGATTAGCTGTCATTTGTGTAAGTGCTGTGCTTGTTGAATGTCCTTCCCTATAAGCGTGCTGAAAGTCTGTTGTCAATTTGTTTACTGTAAAATAGCATTGTATCTCGTCAAACACAATTTTTTCCAAAAGTTTACTAAGGGTTGGTAACAGGTTGATTGATCGACTATTTGAGCCTGTAAAGGGGGCTTTACTATTCTTGGGTAGCGGAATGACTTTTGCTTCCCTCCAGGCCTGAGGGCAGACACTTTCTAGTAGGCTTAAATTGAAGATATGCCAAATAGGAGTGGCAATATCGTCCGCTATTATCCTCAGTAATTTTCCATCCAAGTATATATATATATATATATATATATATATATATATATATATATATATATAAACATGGGGGATTGGAAGTGATGCAGACAATTACATTGATGGAAGTTACAATCTATCTGCAATATTAAGCTGATCTACCCCCCCCCAAAAAGAAAGTGCAGCTGTGTGTGTGATCTACAAAGACCTTATCAATTTATTATGGAGCAGAGTTCCGGCGGTTCTCCGCGGACCGTTTCAAACCGGGGAAGTTGGAGGAGCTCTATAAGCTCATCATGCACGTTCACCGCATCGCCAACATGGAGGTCATGATTGGCTACGCTGACATCAATGGAGACCTGCTGCCAATCAACAATGACGACAACTTCTGCAAGGCGGTGTCTACGGCCCACCCACTAGTCTTCATTCAGAGACAAGAGGAGGTTGACTACAGCAGCTATGAAAAAAATATATAATAATAATAAAAAAATATATATATAAAAAAAATATTAAAAGAAATTCATCCAAGTTGTTAGACCCTGGTGGCTTGTCATTGTTGATAGGCAGCAATGCTTTTTTCAGCTCTTCCACACTCACTTTACGGAATTAAAAATTACAACGCTTGTCTTTCATAATTTGTTCAGATATATTTGGATGTATAGTGTCAGCGTTTGTTGCTGGCATGTCATGCCTAAGTTTGCTAATATGTGTCTTAGAAATTTAAAACAAACAGCTAAGTGTGTTTTTAAGTCTTGAAGCGTTGTATCGCCACCAAACTCTTCTAGCCAATAAGGAGTAGTTAGAAATATGACAACACCAAACTGTGCTATATGTAGCCAATAAGGAGTAGTTAAGAGAGAGAGACACGTGGGCAATTTGGCGGGAAATGGGAGGGCGGGAGCCTTGTACTCCCAAAGGTGGGGAAGGCAGATGAGCTCCGCCTCCACGGGTGGTGGATTCAATCCCAGTGCTAGGCACAAATCTTTTGTTTTAAGCCTTTGTGCATGTGTGTGCGTGCGTGTGTGTGCGTGTGCGTGCGTGTGCGTGCGTGCGTGCGTGCGTGTGTGCGTGCGTGTGTGTGTGTGTGCGTGCGTGTGTTTGCTTATAGGACTGTGTAATGTTGCAGTGTGTGTGTGTGCGTGTGTTTGCCTATAGGACTGTGTAATGCTTCTGTTGCAGTGAGCTAATCCAGGTAATTCCTCCTCTAGTGAGGGTGCAGGTGTTGATCATTTAGACTGCTTACCAAACGGTACCCTGTTCCCAATTTAGTGCATTACTTTTGACCAGATGGGCTGTCATTTGGGACACATCTGTAGACTAGCAGCAGAGGAGGAGGAGGAGGAAACCAGGAAGAACAGACATTCTAAGATGAATGGAAACAGTCTCCCAACAGTCCTAGCCTGGCTTTAATTCAACAACAAAAAAGCAGCGGAGAAAACTCTAATTATGTGCATGTGTAAGGAATGTAAGGAAGGGAGGGGAGGGCTGTAAGGAGGTGAGGGCGGAGGGGAAGGAGGTTCGGGCGGGAGGCAGTAGGAGGACGGTGAGGGAGGTTGGAAGGAGGACCGGGCGGGAGGGTCTTATTTCCTGCTTGCTTTCAGTTATTGAGGGCGGGCCGGCGTTCTCATGTGTTTTCGTTCTCTTTACTTCGTTCGTGCGTGCCGTCGTTTCTTTGCTTCTTTCCCTTGTCTTTGCGTGCTTTCTGTCTCCTGCGTCCCTTGCTTGCTCTCTGTCGTTCCTGTCCTTTCTTTCTTTCCTTCTTCTTTCTTGTTTTCGGTCGTCTTCGGGGCGTTTCTTTCCCCTGCTTCCTTGTTCTGTCGTTTCCGTCTTCTGTCTTTTCTTGCCTTCTTTTTGCCCTCCGTCTTGTCTTTCTTTGCTTTCCTTCTCTCTGTCCGTTCCTTCGTTCGTTCCATTTCTTTCGTTCGGCCTGGCGTCTTGCTTTCGTTCGGTCGTACTTCTTCTTCCTTCTTTCCCTTGCTTTGCTTATCTTTCTTCTTGCCTCTTATCTTTCTTTCTCCTCGCCTCCCCTCTCCCCCCTCCCCCTTCTCCCCTTTTCAGCACCACTTTCAATCACTTGGACAGCTCCTTCCCAACACGCTTCACATCAGTGTACCTCTCCCTTTCGGCACCCCCACCACTTCAACGCATGTGGAACAGCTCCCTTCAGACCACTCACATCAGTGGACAACGCTTCCCTTTCACCACTTCAGCAGTGGACAGCTCCCTTCAACACGCAGCACTCAGCGTGGAGATGAGACGTTCACTGGCACAAAATAAACAGTTTGTCTCATGTCTCATAATCACAGCATTCCTGTCTGGAACGCCACAAACTTTACCTGCCACCAGGGTAGCATCTACAGGGATGAACGTCGCTTTCAGCCAAGGCTTTAATGCCATCAGCACACAGATGAGATGTAATGTTTAAAGCCTAACTGCAGAAATGCCACAAAAAAATATAACTTAATGGTGTTTCTCAACTAGAGAACTGTTCTAATATATTATTTATTCACCAAATTATTGATCAATATATTTCTGAAATAATTACATTTGATTGGATTAATTTTAGCCTACGCCCTGTGGCTCTTCTCTCACTTCAGCTTACGCCATAAATGTCAAATTAACATGAACTCTTTAGCCATATGTTCCAAGCCTTGTCAACCGTGGACTCTTCATGATTGGTTCATCATATCAGACAGAGAGCTCATTGGACCCTATCATTTGATCCATGTGAACAGAACACAGGGGTTAATAAATACACACACCCCGTGCCAAACGCAGCACTACATCATGCAGCACTCTTCTTCCATATTTGGGGCTTTAAACAAAACACTAGGTGGCAACCACGTTTAGCAGAGGGAGAGGGAGAGAGAGAGAGTGAGAGCGAGGGGGGGAGAGAGAGAAAGAGAGAGGGACAGAGAACAAGAGAGCGAGAGAGGGGACAGAGTAAGAGGAGAGAGAGAGAGAGAGAGAGCGAGAGAGGAGGGGAGAGAGAGAGAGAGAGGGGGACAGGGAACGAGAGTCGAGAGAGAGAGAGACAGAGAGAGAGAGAGAGAGGGGGGGAAGAGAGAGGAGGGACAGAGAAGCAGAGAGAGAGAGGAGAGAGAGACAGAGGAAGAGAGAGAGAGAGAGCGAGAGAGAGCGAGAGAGAGCGAGAGAGAGAGAGAGACAGAGAGAAAGAGGAAGAGAAAGGGAGAGAGGGAGGGGGATGAATTACGTAGTCGTGGGACAGAGAGTTAGGAAGGACGGTCAGCTCGTAGCATTCAGCGCTGCAGCTGGGGAAGGAAGGAGGGAGAGGGAGAGCTGCTGCAGAATTTTCGGAAAACACTGGATGATGAGGCTGTGAGAGGCTCTAGTAGATAGATAGATAGATGGATTATTATGTACAGGTAAGGAATACACCAGCGTAGTAGCGGCCTATTTGATTTAACGGTGGATTAACCCGTTGTAGCCAGGCGAAGCCAGGCTGCCTCCTCTCCTCTTCAGCCGTAACAGACTACACACCAGGAGAGAAGATGGGTTGTGTCCGTGACGCTACCGCCTGGACACAGTCTGGGGACCGACCCGGTGACGCTGCCGCACTGCCTCCCCGCTTTTAGATGGCTCACACATTTGACACTCGGAAAAACAGGTGTCAGGGAAGTGTCGTCACGAACCCCGGAAGCCGGAGGTGTGAGACGCTTCAGCAGAGAGAAAGATGGCAGCAAAATCCGATGGTCGGGGGGTCGTCCGGGGATTCGCCCAGCTGCACAACCTGGACGAGGTGGTGGGGACCGGCGAGGGCGACCCGAGGGAAGGCAGCTCCTTCCACATCTGCCACTGCTGCAACACCTCGTCCTGTTACTGGGGCTGCCGGAGCGCCTGTCTGCATTACCTCCACGACAAGAGGAGAGGCGGGGGAGGACAAGGGGACGCAGGGCCGGGGCGGCCGCCGCAGGAGGAGCGCCTCTGGCTGGACTGTCTGTGGATCATCCTGGCCCTGTTCGTGTTCTTCTGGGACGTGGGGACAGACCTGGCGCTGGCCATCGACTACTACCACAAGCACGACTACCTCTGGTCCGGACTCACCCTCTTCTTGGTGCTGGTGCCCTCGGTGCTGGTCCAGATCCTGAGCTTCAGGTGGTTCGTGCAGGATTACACCGGGGGCGGTCTGGGCTCTGTGGAGGGGCTGAGCAACCGGAGAGCTACGGCAGGGCTGAGAGCGCAGGGAAGGGACAGGTGCTGCCTGCTCTCTGTGTGGCTGTGGCAGACCCTCATACACATCTTCCAGATGGGACAAGTATGGAGGTAAGATGGTGACGAACTAGGGGATGAAGAACTAGTCTGAAACCCCTCCTCTTCCTCTTTCTCACCCACCCTATGAAACCCATCTCCTCTTTTCTCCTCCTCTCGTCCTCCTCTCCTCTGCTCACCTGTTTCTCTGTGTCACCTGGTATAACCCCCTGGTACATGACCAACAGTGAATCTGTCCGTCTGGTCTCATGTGTGTGTCTGGTTTCACCAGTAGTCTTATCGTTTTTTTTTTTTTTTTTCTGTCAGCTTTTCACGAGGGATTGTTTTGCTTACACTTTCCCACCAGTTCAGTATCCGCTCTGAGATTACAAGGTTGTGAGTTCGATCCCTGGCTGAGTCATACCAAAGACTGTAAAAATAGGGCCCGATGTGTCTCAGCATTAAGGAGATAGATTTGGGGCTGTGATGAACTAGCTTCCTGTCCAGGGGATGAACTTCTACATCAAGCTACCTCACACTCCAAAAAAGTAGATCTGCTCCTATGAACTGTTTCCGGCTTTTCGCACAAGGCCAAGGCCAACTGGCCCTTTTCCCTTGCTTTACAACCCTCATTAACTTAACACCAAAATAAAACCTCAAATCCCTTCCCTACACACAGTTATACCCACGCACCCCCCTCTCCACTCCAACACCACACCCCCCCCTTCACTTTCCCACCCCCTGCACCACTCTCCCACCTATCTTACCGACAACCTTTTTACCCCAGTCTCACGTCATTGCTTCTCAATAGCTTCAGGACTTCATGAGTTGATGTCTCCTCTATTGTAGTGTGGCACCATAGCTTGGGTATATGGCGGGCGCGGCTTTTTGTGGCCGCTCCTCGCCGGCCCGCCCGCCCGCCCGCACGCCCGCCCGCCCGCCCCTCCGACCGCCCGCCCGCCCCGCACGCCCCCCCCGCCCGCCAGACCGCCCGCCCGCCCGCCCGCCCCCCGCCCGCGGCCGCCCCCGCGCGCCCGCCCGCCCGCGCGCACCAGCGCTCGCGCCTGTCTGGCCGTGCGCGCTGCTTCCGGCGTGCCGTTCTCTTTCCTTGGCTGCTTCTCCCCGGCGCCCCGCCCCCCCACTGTTCTCCACACGCTGCCCTCACAAAACAGCAAAACACCCCGGCGGGGGCCGGCGAGACCAGCGTCTGTTTTCATGGCTACCGCTACGTATAAAAAATATTTTCCACTCTCACAGACGTGATGTCATCCAATCCTGGCTTGGACTTCGTTCACATTTCACTGCTGGGCTAATATTCGAAACGATAACGTGGGCCGGTGAGACCCGAGCGCATCTGTCCAGGCAAGGCTAGCCTACTCAAGGTCCAATTTGTGTAACAGCTAGTAGTAGTAGCGTTGCTGTAAACTGGCGTTGCACACTGAGCCGGAGCCGATCCGTTGATTTAGACTGAGGTTCTCAGAAGCCAGAGTTTTTTTTTTCTTTTTTTTTTCTTTTTGGTGCAGACAGACGCAGTGCCTGACATTTAATGGGAAATGTAGACTGGTTGTAACGGGGAAAATGTAGCCTGGCTGTAATGCATGACGGCTGTTTCAGTGTGTGGCCAGTGTTAGCGGACACTGGCAGCTCAGTTTATTTGAGATTAGCTGCATACATGGTCTCAGTGTTTATAATTTTCATGCATGTAGCCTATTTATGCATCCAGTGAAGGCAAAATGCATTTGACCTTTTTTACCTGACCCATGGAAAGATAAAATATGTGTCTGTATCGTGTAGTGGTGTGTGTGTTTTTCGGTGTGTCTTCACACTCGACAGCTGCCTCTCTCTCATCAGCCAGATGGGTTTTAAAGCTGTTTTGATGTTGTCGCCAGTCCCCACACATATTTAATTTAAGAGTACCTTCCGTCCCTCCCCAAATCTAGCACATCCAAAATTACCCATCTGAAAAAAATGAGAGTCAAATAAGAGTCAAATAACAAAATTAAATCAAATCGATGTTTATTGGTCACGTACACAGATTTGCAGATGTTATCGCAGGCGCAGCAAAATGCTTGCATGTCTAGCTCCAACAGTGCAGTAATATCTAACAATAAAAAATTATAAACATATAATCCAGAAAAAATACATTAAGAAAATAAGAAATATCAGAACTAGCAATGAGACCAGAATTTTTTTTAAAATAATATAATAATAATAATAATATATATATATTTATATATATTATATCTATATTCATATATATTAATATTATATATATATATATATAGTAATGGTGTGTCTAAGACAGTGTATGCGACAGTGATTGACTAGAAAAGGTTGTGTGTACAGGCAGTAGTTATATAGGATGGACTAGAATTACCAGTATCACCCCCGTGACTTATACAGTATTTCGCCTTCAGGAAGTATTCACACCACCGTGACTTATACAGTAGTTCAGAGCCTTCAGAATATTCACACCCGTTACTTATACAGTATGTTCAGAGCCATCAGGAAGTATCCACACACCGTGACTTATACAGTATGTCAGAGCCATCAGGAAAGTATTCACACCCCAGTGATTATACATATTTCAGAAGCCTTCAGGAAGTATTAACCACTGTGACATTATAAGTAGTCAGAGCCTTCAGAAGTATTCAACCCCGTGATTATAACAGTATGTAGAGCCATATAGGAAGTAATTCACACCCAGTGGACTTATACATATGTTCAGAGCCATCAGGTAGTAATCACTTACCACCGTACTTATGACAGTAGGATTCAATAGGGCCTTCGGAGTAGTTAACACGTGACTATACAGTATGTTCAGAGCCATCAGGAAGTATTCACACCCCGTGACTTATACAGTATGTTCAGAGCCTTCAGGAAGTATTCACACCCCGTGACTTATACAGTATGTTCAGAGCCATCAGGAAGTATTCACACCCCGTGACTTGTGGTCCTCTGTAGCTCAGCTGGTAGAGCACGGCGCTTGTAACGCCAAGGTAGTGGGTTCGATCCCCGGGACCACCCATACACAAAAATGTATGCACGCATGACTGTAAGTCGCTTTGGATAAAAGCGTCTGCTAAATGGCATATTATATTATTATTATATTATTATACAGTATGTTCAGAGCCTTCAGGAAGTATTCACACCCCGTGACTTATTCAGTATGTTCAGAGCCTTCAGGAAGTATTCACACCCCGTGACTTATTCAGTATGTTCAGAGCCTTCAGGAAGTATTCACACCCCGTGACTTATTCCACATTCTGTTGTGTTCCAGCTTGCATTTAAAATGGATTACATGAAATTGAGATTTTGTGTCACTGATCAACACACAATACCCCATAATGGCAAAGTGGAATTATGTTTTTAGAAGAAGAAGAAGTTAATTAAAAATGAAAAGTCAATAAAACATTCAACCCTTTTGTTATGGCAAATCACATAATAAGTTGCATGGACTCACTCTGTGTGCAATAATAGTGTAACATGCTTTTTTAATGACTACCTCATCTCTGTATCCCACAGATATATAATTATCTGTAAGGTCCCTCAGTTGAGCAGTGAATTTAAAGCGCAGATTAAACTACAAAAAAACGGGAGGTTTTTCCAATGGTTCGCCAAGAAGAGCATCTGTTGGTAGATGGGGAAAGAAAGCAGGCATTACATATCCATTTGATCATGGTGAAGTTATTAATTACACTTTGGATGGTGTATAAATACACCCAGTCACTACAAAGATACAGGCGCCCTTCCTAACTCAGAGGAAAGAAACCGCTCAGGGATTTTACCATGAGGCCAATGGTGATCACAGAGTTTAATGGCTGTGATAGGACATAACTGAGGATGGATCAGCAACATTGTAGTTACTCCACAATACTACCATAAATTACCAACTTGACAGAGCTTGAATAATTTTTTCTACGTAAATATTTTTGTACAATAATATTTTACAATCCAGGTGTGCAAAGCTCTTAGAGACTTACATAGAAAGACTCACAGGTTTAATGGCTGCCAAAGGGGATTCTAACATGTATTGACTCAGGGGGTTGAATACTTACAGTATCTAATCAAGATATATTTGTGTTTATTTTCCATGAATACAAAAAAGTTTTTTTAAATGTATCTTCCAACTTTGACTTTACAGAGTATTTTGTATAGATCGTTGACATTTTGTAAAAATGTAATCCATTTTAATCCCACTTTGCAACACAACAAAATGTGGATGCATTGGGCTCCCTCTGGAGAGCCCTGCGGTGCAGTTGCCGTACCAGGCGGTGATACAGCCCGACAGGATGCTCTCAATGGTTCATCTGTAGAAGTTCATGAGGGTCTTAGGGGCCAAGCCAAATTTCTTCAGCCTCCTGAGATTGAAGAGGCTCTGTTGCGCCTTTTTCACCGTGCTGTCTGTGTGAAGGGACCATTTCAGGTCCTCAGTGATGTGCACGCCAAGGAACGTGAAGATTTTGACCCTCTCCGCGGCCCCGTCGATATGGGTGTTCTCCCTCTACTGTCTCCTCTAATCCACGATCAACTCCTTCATTTTGTTGACGTTGAGTGGGAGGTTATTTTCCTGACACCACACTCCGAGAGCCCTCACCTCCCCTCTGTAGGCTGGTGTCATCGTTGTTGGTAATCAAGCCTACTACTGTTGTGAATATCAGCAAACTTGATGATTGAGATGGTGACGTGCGTGGCCACGCAGTCATGGGTGCACAGGGAGTACAGGAAAGGGGGCTGGGCACGCACCCTTGTGGGGCCCCTGTTGACGATCAGCGTAGTGGAGGTGTTGTTGCCTACCTCCACCACCTGGGGGCGGGCCCCTGTGTTGAGGATCAGCAGAGAAGAGAGGAGGAGAGGAGACAGACTAAGGAAAGGAGATGAGGAAGTAACTGTTCAGACAGACCCATAGGGCAGTTTTCAGGTGTCCAGGAAACCGCCCCGTAGTTTCTATGAGGAAGTGACTTAAGACTGTTGCTGTCTTGCTGGTTCCTGGTTCACCCAAGGAGGCATCATTTCGTTTTAATGTTAGTATTTTATTAGGGTAATCATGTGATTCATATACACTACTAAATGCAAGTGCGACACACAAAAATAAAAATACAATAACAAGGAGGTGTGTTGCAAATAGGCCGACACGTTTAGCTAATTTCAGCTGAAGTGAATATAGCAACCTTGTTTCTATAATTACCGCCCATAATGGGTATCCTGGGGTAAAGTATATACTTTTTACAGTTACCACCCCCAATGGGTTTCCTGGGGTAACATGTAATCTCTTAAACATGTAGGCCTTTTGATTCAGTTACCACCCGCTATGGGTTTTATTAGGTAAAATGCAACATTTAATGAACATGAAATAACCAAGCCTTGAATCTTAATTCTTGTTACAGTCTATCGTGTTACAGTCTACCACCCATGAAGGTATAGAGGTATAGTGTAACTGGTACAGTCTACCATGAGGCTGTTAGCTGAAAGTATTGTGCTAGGCTTTGGACCATGTCAGAAAAATGAAAAATCCCTTTGAATTAATTAATCATTTAAACTATTATCTATTCACACGTTATAAGGTTTAAAGTACAGGCGCAGAGGTTTTATTTTCCACCAAACACAAGGTACGTATAACAACGACGGGACGAAGCCAAAACAAACAATATATATAATATATGTATATAACTCAGGATGTAACCAGAACACAAAAAAGAAAGGTGTAAACCTCTAAATAATACACGGACGAGACCGCGTAATAACAAGAGCTATACACGGTACTCAGGAGACCAACGGACATGGGACAATAATGTAGAGGACAATGGGGAAACAGAGGGCACAAACACAGTTAAGTCGGAGTTTTTCATAACCTTAGCCAAATACATTTAAACTCATTTTTCACCAATTCCTGACATTTAATCCTAGTAAAAATTCCCTGTTTTAGGTCAGTTAGAATCACCACTTTATTTTCAGATTGTAAAATGTCAGAATAATAGTAGAGAGAATGATTTAATTCAGCTTTTATTTCATTCATCACATTCCCAGTGGGTCAGAAGTTTACATACACTCAATTAGTATTTGGTAGCATTGCCTTTAAATTGTTTAACTTGGGTCAAACGTTTCAGGTAGCCTTCCACAAGCTTCCCACAATAAGTTGGGTGAATTTTTCCCCATTCCTCCTGACAGAGCTGGTGTAACTGAGTCAGGTTTGTAGGCCTCCTTGCTCGCACACGCTTTTTCAGTTCTTCCCACACATAGGATTGAGGTCAGGGCTTTGTGATGGCCACTCCAATACCTTGACTTTGTTGTCCTTAAGCCATTTTGCCACAACTCTAGAAGTATGCTTGTGGTCATTGTCCATTTGGAAGACCCATTTGCGACCAAACTTTAACTTCCTGACTGATGACTTGAGATGTTGCTTCAATATATCCACATAATTTTCCTTCCTCATGATGCCATCTATTTTGTGAAGTGCACCAGTCCCTCCTGCAGCAAAGCACCCCCACAGCATGATGCTGCCACCCCCGTGCTTCACGGTTGGGATGGTTTTCTTCGGCTTGCAAGTTTTTTTTTACATTTACATTTTTAGTCATTTAGCAGACGCTCTTATCCAGAGCGACTTACAGTTAGTGAATACATATACAGTGGGGAGAACAAGTATTTGATACACTGCCGATTTTGCAGGTTTTCCTATTTACAAAGCATGTAGAGGTCTGTAATTTTTATCATAGGTACACTTCAACTGTGAGAGACGGAATCTAAAACAAAAATCAAGAAATTCACATTCTATGATTTTTAAGTAATTAATTAGCATTTTATTGCATGACATAAGTATTTGATACGTCACAAAAGCAGAACTTAATATTTGGTACAGAAACCTTTGTTTGCAATTACAGAGATCATACGTTTCCTGTAGGTCTTGACCAGGTTTGCACACACTGCAGCAGGGATTTTGGCCCACTCCTCCATACAGACCTTCTCCAGATCCTTCAGATTTCGGGGCTGTCGCTGAGCAATACAGACTTTCAGCTCCCTCCAAAGATTTTCTATTGGGTTCAGGTCTGGAGACTGGCTAGGCCACTCCATGACCTTGAGATGCTTCTTACGGAGCCACTCCTTAGTTGCCCTGGCTGTGTGTTTCGGGTCGTTGTCATGCTGGAAGACCCAGCCACGACCCATCTTCAATGCTCTTACTGAGGGAAGGAGGTTGTTGGCCAAGATCTCACGATACATGGCCCCATCCATCCTCCCCTCAATAAGGTGCAGTCGTCCTGTCCCCTTTGCAGAAAAGCATCCCCAAAGAATGATGTTTCCACCTCCATGCTTCACGGTTGGGATGGTGTTCTTGGGGTTGTACTCATCCTTCTTCTTCCTCCAAACACGGCGAGTGGAGTTTAGACCAAAAAGCTCTATTTTTGTCTCATCAGACCACATGACCTTCTCCCATTCCTCCTCGGGATCATCCAGATGGTCATTGGCAAACTTCAGACGGGCCTGGACATGCGCTGGCTTGAGCAGGGGGACCTTGCGTGCGCTGCAGGATTTTAATCCATGACGGCATAGTGTGTTACTAATGTTTTTCTTTGAGACTGTGGTCCCAGCTCTCTTCAGGTCATTGACCAGGTCCTGCCATGTAGTTCTGGGCTGATCCCTCACCTTCCTCATGATCATTGATGCCCCACGAGGTGAGATCTTGCATGGAGCCCCAGACCGAGGGTGATTGACCGTCATCTTGAACTTCTTCCATTTTCTAATAATTCCGCCAACAGTGTTTGCCTTCTCACCAAGCTGCTTGCCTATTGTCCTATAGCCCATCCCAGCCTTGTGCAGGTCTACAATTTTATCCCTGATGTCCTTACACAGCTCTCTGGTCTTGGCCGTTGTGGAGAGGTTGGAGTCTGTTTGATTGAGTGTGTGGACAGGTGTCTTTTATACAGGTAACGAGTTCAAACAGGTGCAGTTAATACAGGTAATGAGTGGAGAACAGGAGGGCTTCTTAAAGAAAAACTAACAGGTCTGTGAGAGCCGGAATTCTTACTGGTTGGTAGGTGATCAAATACTTATGTCATGCAATAAAATGCAAATTAATTACTTAAAAATCATACAATGTGATTTTCTGGATTTTTGTTTTAGATTCCGTCTCTCACAGTTGAAGTGTACCTATGATAAAAATCACAGACCTCTACATGCTTTGTAAGTAGGAATACCTGCAAAATCAGCAGTGTATCAAATACTTGTTCTCCCCACTGTATATATATTTTTTATACTGGCCCCCCGTGGGAAACAAACCCACAACCCTGGCGTTGCAAACGCCATGCTCTACCAACCGAGCTACATCCCTGCCGGCCATTCCCTCCCCTACCCTGGGCCAATTGTGCACTGCCCATGAGTCTCCCGGTCGCGGCCGGCTGCGACAGAGCCTGGATTCGAACCAGGATCTCTAGTGGCACAGTTAGCACTGCGATGCAGTGCCTTAGACCACTGCGCCACTCAGGAGTTAAGTGTCAAGTGACCCCCTTTTTCCTCCAAACATAACGATGGTCATTATGGCCAAACAGTTCTATTTTTGTTTCATCAGACCAGAGGATATTTCTCCAAAAAGTACGATCTTTGTCCCCATGTGCAGTTGCAAACCGTCGTTTGGTTTTTATATGGCGGTTTTGGAGTAGTTGCTTCCTCCTTGCTGAGCGGCCTTTCAGGTTATGTCGATATAGAACTCATTTTACTGTGGATATAGATACATTTGTACCTGTTTCCTCCAGCATCTTCACAAGGTCCTTTTCTGTTGTTCTGGGATTGATTTGCACTTTTCACACCAAAGTACGTTCATCTCTCGTAGAACGCGTCTCCTTCCTGAGCGGTATGACGGCAGCGTGGTCCCATGGTGTTTATACTTGCGTACTATTGTTTGTACAGATGATCGTGGTACCTTCAGGCGTTTGGAAATTGCTCCCAAGGATGAATCAGACTTGTGGAGGTCTACCATTTTTTTTCTGAGGTCTTGGCTGATTTCTTTTGATTTCCCATGATGTCAAGCAAAGAGGCACTGCGTTTGAAGGTAGGCCTTGAAATACATCCACAGGTACACCTGCAATTGACTCAAATGATGTCAATTAGCCTATCAGAAGCTTCTAAAGCCATGACATCATTTTCTGGAATTTTCCAAGCTGTTTAAAGGCACAGTCAACTTAGTGTATGTAAAATTCTGACCCACTGGAATTGTGATACAGTGAATTTTAAGTGCACAACATACATACATGCACAAAGTAGATGTCCTAACCGACTTGCCAAAACTATAATTTGTTAACAAGAAATTTGTGGAGTGGTTGAAAAACGAGTTTTAATGACTCCAACCTAAGTGTTTGTAAACGTCCGACTTCAACTGTATACACATACTAATCAGGGGGAATGGGAACCATGTGTGCGTAATGAGACAAGACAGTCCGAGGTTGATGGTAATGATCCATGTCAGTGACGCCTCGAAAGCCGGTAAACGTAGACCTCCGGAACTGGTGAACGGAATGAGCAGCAGTACCGGGGGGGATCCGTGACAGCCTCCTTCCACCACATTCACACCCAGCACCGTCCACCTGTCACAGATCAGTACATACTTAGGTATCAACTCAAGGGCAGAACTACATTTAAAATAAGAATACACGCTTTATACACTTTTAAACCCAACATTCCATACGTCATTAATACTCTGTTCCACGGAGGCAGGCCCTGATATCCTAATGTCACTGCACCAGTGTTCTTTAAACAACCTGAGAGAACCTCACGTCTTGTTAGTCGGTGAGCTGAGCAGAGTATCATGTCACACGCAACACGACTTAAGTCCTTACTCTCCTGAGGCTTTGCTTACAATTGCTTTCTCTAAGCAGGCCACGATATCCTGATGCCAATCTTTAACTTTAACCCGAACACCAGATGTGCTCCGGAGGGAGACGCCACAAGCTATTTAGGTCAGAGTGCGGCTGTGCTGTGATTTTATTAGGCGTTTTAGTCCTTTTTTTAAATTTATTTTTTAAAGCTAAATGTTGCCTCTTGCTTGAGTGATTTAAGATGGCAGGGAGTTCCATGCTATCGCGGCTCTGTGTATTACTGTGCGTTGCCTTGAATTCGTTTTGGCTATCGGGACTGTAAAGAGGCTTCTGGTTGCATGTCTTGTGGAATTTGTATGTCTGTCATAGCGGTATGTTAGTTGATTGAATAGACAGGTTTGAGTTACTAACACATTAATATTTCTTACAAAAAAACGAGAAGTGATATAGACAATATCTCCTCTGTGTTGAGCCAGGAAACATGCATTTTGTTAACATTAGCTCTATGTGATCATTGCAAGGCCAAGACGTGCTGCTCTGTTTTGGCCTGTACCTTTATTAGATCCTTTCTTGCAGCACCTGACCATATTACCGGGCAAGATGGGATACAGCTACAGCCTGTAGGACTTGTTTAGTCAAGTGTAGTTTTAAGAGTAATGAGCATCTCTTTATCGCAGACAGACCTCTCCCCATCTTTACAACCATTTTAATCTATATGCTTTGACCATGACAGTTTTACAATCTAAGGTAACACCGAGTAATTTACTCTCCTCATCTTGCTCAATAGGGAAATGTTTTATTATCAGATCCAGCGGAGGTCTAGACCTTAGGAAATTATTTGTACCAAATACAATGCTGTTAGATTTAGAGATGTTCAGGACCAGTTTATTATTGGCCACCCATTCTAAAACAGACTGCAACTCTTTGTTAAGGGTTGCAGTGTCTTCACTAGCTGTGGTTGCTGACACGTATAGGGTTGAATCATCAGCATACATGGACACACATGCTTTGTTTAATGCCAGTGGCAGGTCATTGGTAAAAATAGAAAAGAGTAGAGGGCCAAGAGAGCTGCCCTGCGGTACACCACACTTTACATGTTTAATATTAGAGAAGGTTCCATTAAAGAAAGCCCTCTGTGTTCTATTGGATAGATGGCTCTCAACCCATGATATGGGAGAGGTTGAAAGCCATAACACATATGTTTTTCCATGAACAGATGATGGTAAATAATATCTATTATTAAGGTTAAGGTTAGGGTTAGGGTTAGGTTTAAGGTTAAGGTTAAGGTTAGGGTTAGGGTTAAGGTTAAGGTTAAGGTTAGGGTTAAGGTTAGGGTTAGCGTTAGCGTTAGGGTTAGGGTTAAGGTTAAGGTTAAGGTTAGGGTTAGGGTTAGGGTTAAGGTTAAGGTTAGGGTTAGGGTTAGGGTTAGAGCTAGGGTTAAGGTTAAGGTTAAGATTAAGGTTAGGGTTAGGGTTAGGGTTAAGGTTAGGGTTAGGGTTAAGGTTAGGGTTAGGGTTAGTAGATAGTTAGTTAAAATGTTACTGACAGTCTGTAGAGCATCTCTCTTCTACACTAACTTGACAAAATTAAAATGTACATCGCTTTTCTTTCATAATTAGGTATTTTATGCATGAATATGATGGCTCACAGTTTGTGGTTGGCATTTCATTCCTGAGTTTGTCCACTTTGCCATTGAAGTAGTCATTGAAGTAATTGGTCACATCAAAGGGTTTTGTGATAAATGAACCATCTGATTCAATAAAGAACGGGGTTGAATTAGTCTTTCTGCCCATAATTTCATTTAAAGTTCTCCAAAGCTTTTTTCCATAATATTTTATATAATTTATCTTAGTTTCATAATACAGTTTCTTCTTCTTTTTGTTGAGTTTAGTCACATCATTTCTCTATTTGCAGTAAGTCAACCAGTCAGATGTGCAGCCAGACTTATTAGCCACTCCTTTTGCCCCGTCTCTTTCAACCAGACAGTTTTTCAATTCCTCATCAATCCACGGAGCCTTAACAGTTCTAACAGTCAGTTTGTTAACAGGTGCCTGTTTATCAATAACTGGAAGAAGCAATTTCATAAATGCATCAAGTGCAGCATCTGGATAATCATCATTACAGACATTACCAATCAATCTTCTTTACATCTTTACTGTAGGAATCACTACATAACGTTTTTGTATGATCTCTTATACACTTTGGGATGTTGGCTTTTTATAGGATACAGTGCAGGCATTGGAAAACCTCACTGGTTGTGTTTTCTAGACAGTCTCTGTGGTCACTACATCCAACGGGTGTGGATAGAGTTCTGCAGCGTTAGTAAAAATATGAATCAATACACGTGAAAGTATTCACACCGCTTTACTTTTTCCACATTTTGTTGTGTTACATGGTGGATTTAATGGATTTAATACTCTTTTTTTTTTTGTCAACGATCTACACCAAATACTCGAATGTCAAAGAAAATTATGAAAAATAAAACACTTAATATATCTTGATTACATAAGTATTCACACCCCTGAGTCAATACATGTTAGAATCACCTTTGGCAGCGATTACAGCAGTGAGTCTTTCTGGGTAAGTATCTAAGAGCTTTGCACACCTGGATTGTACAGTATAAAGTCTAAGGGATTTGGCCTTTACTGCTGTAGACCATAGAAACGCATTGAATAACACATTCATAAATGGGAGAAAAAAATTAATCATAAGGCGGCAGGTAGCTTAGTGGGTAAGAGCGTTGTGCCAGTAACCGAAAGGTCGCTGGTTCTAATCCCCGAGCCGACTAGAGTGTCTGCTGAATAAATGTAAATGAATAAGGTTTTGAAGTGTCTGTCCTCAACCTAGGAGATGTAAGACAGCTCAGGAAGTGTCTGTCCTCAACCTAGGAGATGTAAGACAGCTCAGGAAGTGTCTGTCCTCAACCTAGGAGATGTAAGACAGCTCAGGAAGTGTCTGTCCTCAACCTAGGAGATGTAAGACAGCTCAGGAAGTGTCTGTCCTCAACCTAGGAGATGTAAGACAGCTCAGGAAACATTTTTTTGGACACATGTTTAACCCCTTATTTTTGTTGGCACAAAACTACCTCCATACTTACATAAATTTGTATGGGTTACCGTTAGACAAGTCCCTTGTAGGGGTTGTAGAGCAAAACAGAGAACACCATCATGTTCGTGAGAGTCCCCCCTTTCTACAGTGGGGTCATATTAGTTTGTAGTCCAAACGGTTCGGACTCTACAGACAAAAGTTGGCACATCAACGTTGCCGAATTCAGACGTGTCCCGTGACACTTGTGGGAGTCATAGAGCAAAACGGAGAACCCCATTGTGTTCGTGAGAGTCTCCCCTTTCTATAATTTGAAGGCAAAACTGTTCGGATGCTACAGACGTTTTCGTGAGAAGACCAATATTCGGGATGTCTCCTGGTCTAACAAACAGCGCTGTAGCTCTTCCACTTTCCACCGCAGCTGAGAAAGGGCGACATCGGCAGATGGGGTGGATTGAGACACAGCCATGAAAACCTCCCGATATCGCTAGCTTAAACTTATGAGGATTTTTGTATGATGTTACTTAGATTGGCGCACCGGTGCATCAATAGACTCTAGGGGGTTCTTCAAGCTCTGTAAAGTTGGTTGTTGATCATTGCTTGACAGACATTTTCAAGTCTTGCCATAGATTTTCAAGCCGTTTTAAGTCAAAACTGTAACTAGGCCACTCAGGAACATTCAAAGTCGTCTTGGTAAGCAACGCCAGTGTATATTTGGCCTTGTGTTTTAGGTTATTGTCCTGCTGAAAGGTGAATTTGTCTACCATTGTCTGTTGGAAAGCAGACTGAACCAAGTTTTCCTCTAGGATTTTTCCTGTGCTTAGCTCTATTCAGTTTATTTTTATCCTAAAAAACGACTTAGTCCTTGCCGATGACAAGCATACCCATAACATGATGCAGCCACCACCATGCTTGAAAATATGAAGAGTGGTACTCAGTGATGTGTTGTGTTGGATTTTCCCCAAACATAACACTCTGTATTCAGGACAGTTTTACTTTAGTGTCTTGTTGCAAACAGGATGCATGTTTTGGAATATTTGTATTCTGTACAGGCTTCCTTCTTTTCACTCTGTCATTTAGGTTAGTATTGTGGAGTAACTACAATGTTGTTGATCCATCCTCAGTTTTCTCCAATCACAGCCATTCAACTCTGTAACTGTTTTAAAGTCACCATTGGCCTCATGGTGAAATCCCTGAGCAGTTTCCTTCCTCTCCGGCAACTGAGTTAGGAAGGACGTCTGTATCTTTGTAATGACTGGGTGTATTGATACACCATCCAAAGTGTAATTAATAACTTCACCATGCCCAAAGGAATATTCAATGTCTGTTTAAAAAAAAAAAATTATCTACCCTAGGTGTCCTTCTTTGCGAGGCATTGGAAAACCTTCCTGGTCTTTGTGGTTGAATCTGTGTTTGAAATTCACTGCTCAATTGAGGGACCTTACAGATAATTGTGTGGGGTACAGAGAGGAGGTAGTTATTCAAAGATCATGTTAACCACTATTATTTCATGGGTGTGAAAGGCACTGTAGTTTCTGTAGTGTTTGTAAACACCCTGGTAGGTTGATTAATAACCTGGTTACAGTGAGCAGCTTCTTCTTGAGCGGAACAACCATAAAATAGACCTCTCTGTTAACTTCACGTACACTGTCAAGAATTTCACACATTTCATCCGGATACCAAACGCTAGCGCTTTAGTGGTCGATAGCAGCACCCCGAAAGCAGGTGAAGCTGCAACCACAACACTTCAACAACATTTGACATGAGATCCCACTCTGAGCTTCACATGAATTTGGCCTCTGAATATATACAGTGACACCTTCCTATCTCTTGTATGGGGGGGGGGGGGGGGGGTGACGTGACAGGCAGAGATCAATGTCAGGGACGTAAGTGACCCATGCCGGGTCGCCTAGTGGCTAGCTGGTTGGCTCAGGGTTAGAGGTCAGGGTTCTCAACCTCCAGAGCGCTACAGTGGATCCCACATAGCAGCCAGTGGGATTGAGCTGGTAGCATCACATCATGCGATACATGATCCCAGCATGTCCTATAACAACATTCAATACATGATCCCAGCCTGTCCTATAACAACATTCAATACATGATAACAGCATGTCCTATAACAACATTCAATACATGATAACAGCATGTCCTATAACAACATTCAATACATGATCCCAGCATGTCCTATAACAACATTCAATACATGATCCCAGCATGTCCTATAACAATATTCAATACATGATCCCAGCATGTCCTATAACAACATTCATACATGATAACAGCATGTCCTATAACAACATTCAATACATGATAACAGCATGTCCTATAACAACATTCAATACATGATCCCAGCATGTCCTATAACAACATTCAATACATGATCCCAGCATGTCCTATAACAACATTCAATACATGATCCCAGCATGTCCTATAACAAACATTCAATACATGATCCCAGCATGTCCTATAACAACATTCAATACATGATCCCAGCATGTCCTATAACAACATGCAATACATGATCCCAGCATGTCCTATAACAACATTCAATACATGATCCAGCATGTCCTATAACAACATTCAATACATGATCCCAGCATGTCCTATACACATTCAATACATGATAGCAATGTCTATAACAACATCATACATGATCCAGCAGTCTATAAAATCAAACATGATCAGCTGTTAAACATCTACTGATCAGCTTCCTAGTAAAACATCAACATGTAGATGTTATAAACCTTCTACTGATACAGCTTCCTATACACTTCAACATATCACACCTATAACAACTCAATCATGATAACACATGTCGATAAAACATTCATACGATCCCAGCATGCCTATACTTCAATACATGACCCAAGCAGGTATGAACATCATACAAGACCACAGCATGCCTTAACAACATTACATGAAGACACCCTGATACAACATTCCCTGATAACAGCATGTCTTAGAAAACCCTTCAATCAGTAACGCTGTATAGATGATGAACATGTCCCAGCAGTCCTATATGTCAGGCACTAATGACCCATGCCGTCCTATAAGCGGGTATGGCCAGGGTTAGAAGGTCATGGTCTAAACACTCCAAGTACAGTGATCCCAAAGCAATGGTGCTGTAACAATCATCGATACATGATCCCAGCATGTCCTATAAACACATTCAATACATGATCCCAGCCTGTCCTATAACAACATTCAATACATGATAACAGCATGTCCTATAACAACATTCAATACATGATAACAGCATGTCCTATAACAACATTCAATACATGATCCCAGCATGTCCTATAACAACATTCAATACATGATCCCAGCATGTCCTATAACAATATTCAATACATGATCCCAGCATGTCCTATAACAACATTCAATACATGATAACAGCATGTCCTATAACAACATTCAATACATGATAACAGCATGTCCTATAACAACATTCAATACATGATCCCAGCATGTCCTATAACAACATTCAATACATGATCCCAGCATGTCCTATAACAACATTCAATACATGATCCCAGCATGTCCTATAACAACATTCAATACATGATCCCAGCATGTCCTATAACAACATTCAATACATGATCCCAGCATGTCCTATAACAACATGCAATACATGATCCCAGCATGTCCTATAACAACATTCAATACATGATCCCAGCATGTCCTATAACAACATTCAATACATGATCCCAGCATGTCCTATAACAACATTCAATACATGATAACAGCATGTCCTATAACAACATTCAATACATGATCCCAGCATGTCCTATAACAACATTCAATACATGATCCCAGCATGTCCTATAACAACATTCAATACATGATCCCAGCATGTCCTATAACAACATTCAATACATGATAACAGCATGTCCTATAACAACATTCAATACATGATAACAGCATGTCCTATAACAACATTCAATACATGATCCCAGCATGTCCTATAACAACATTCAATACATGATAACAGCATGTCCTATAACAACATTCAATACATGATCCCAGCATGTCCTATAACAACATTCAATACATGATCCCAGCATGTCCTATAACAACATTCAATACAAGATCCCAGCATGTCCTATAACAACATTCAATACATGATAACAGCCTGTCCTATAACAACATTCAATACATGATAACAGCATGTCCTATAACAACATTCAATACATGATAACAGCCTGTCCTATAACTGCATGCAATACATGATCCCAGCATGTCCTATTACTGCATGCAATACATGATCCCAGCATGTCCTATAACTGTATGCAATACATGATAACAGCATGTCCTATAACAACATTCAATACATGATCCCAGCATGTCCTATAACAACATTCAATACATGATCCCAGCCTGTCCTATAACAACATTCAATACATGATCCCAGCATGTCCTATAACAACATTCAATACATGATCCCAGCATGTCCTATAACAACATTCAATACATGATCCCAGCCTGTCCTATAACAACATTCAATACATGATCCCAGCATGTCCTATAACAACATTCAATACATGATCCCAGCATGTCCTATAACAACATTCAATACATGATCCCAGCATGTCCTATAACAACATTCAATACATGATCCCAGCATGTCCTATAACAACATTCAATACATGATCCCAGCCTGTCCTATAACAACATTCAATACATGATCCCAGCATGTCCTATAACAACATTCAATACATGATCCCAGCATGTCCTATTACTGCATGCAATACATGATCCCAGCCTGTCCTATAACAACATTCAATACATGACAACAGCATGTCCTATAACTGCATGCAATACATGATCCCAGCCTGTCCTATAACAACATTCAATACATGATCCCAGCATGTCCTATAACAACATTCAATACATGATCCCAGCCTGTCCTATAACAACATTCAATACATGATCCCAGCCTGTCCTATAACAACATTCAATACATGATACCAGCAAATCAGACTGTGGCTGCTCAAATCCTCTGTTGTTTCAAAACTAGATGCTAGTGTAGGTTTTGTGATCAACTAATTTCCGCGCACTGTGAAAGAACAATCCAGAATACTTAATACTAGCAGGAGTGTTGGCCCACTAACACGAAGGTTGCTGGTTTGAGTCCCCGAGCCGACAAGGTGAAAAATCTGTCTGTCCCCTTGAGCAAGGCACTTAACCCTAATTGCTCTTGTAAGTCAATCTGGTGAATGACTGAAATGTAAATGTAGCACCTGGAACTTCAGAATGCTGTACGTCAACATCATTACCGAAACCTTTCAAAACCCAAAGCTAGTTGGAAAGAACAGCTTCCTGGTCTGTTTGCAGGAGGGTTCAGTGTGCTGGTGTCTCCTTGAACCCAGCTGTGTGTGTGTGTGTGTGTGTGTGTGCGTGTGTGTGTGTGCGTGCGTGCGTGCGTGCGTGTGTGACGGACAGCTTAATCAGTGGAAGCCCAAATCAGTGTCTGCCTAAACAGGCTCATCTCCCCTGAGGAAATCCATCAGAAAGTTGTGCAGCTCTTTGATTCTGTAAATGCCAACTTCACATCTTTTTACTGTCTTTGTTTGTTCTCTCTCACATAAACTCACACAATAGCACACACATTAACACACACACACACACACACACACACACACACACACACACACACACACACACACACACACACACACACACACACATCCTGTAGCTCCTCCCACCATCCACCTCCGATACACACAGAGCGATGTGGGTGTAAGAAAATACACAGTGAGCAGATTAGTTGCAATGGAAGAGTTTTTGTAAGGAACTGCGTATGTTTTTTTTCTAGTATGGGGAGCTCTGCTGCTGAAACACCTCAGTGTAATGGATGACATACACTACAGAATGTTAGCCTGGTCTAAAGGCTCTGACCATCGGATAACCTCTCACGTTTAACAATTCAGTCAAGCCAAATCATAGTGAACTAGTCATCGGTATAGTACATATGGTATAGTACCTCCCAAGTGGCGCAGTGGTCTAAGGCACTGCATCACAGTGCTAGCTGTGCCACTAGAGATCCTGGTTCGAATCCAGGCCCCGTCGTAGCCGACCGGGAGACCCATGGGGTGGCGCACAATTTCCCCAGGGTAGGGGAGGGAATGGCCGGCAGGGATGTAGCTCAGTTGGTAGAGCATGGTGTTTGCAACGCCAGGGTTGTGGGTTCGATTCCCACGTGGGGCCAGTATGAAAAAAAAAAATGTATGCACTCGCTGTAAGTCGCTCTGAATATCGGAATTTGGTTGGCATGTGTGGTAAGGAAATCATCATGGCAACTGAGGAAGATGTGCTTTGGGGCTTTTTAGCGGTTATTGAAATGCCATAGGCCCATTCACTGCGGTTTACAGCCTATTGCATTGCGTTGTTATAACCTGGTATGATAATTTTCTTGTCCTTAAAAAAAACGTTATAAATTGTGCGTTCCCAGGATGCCCAGAGAGCATCCTGGGAACGCACACAGTGTAGGCTGTCCAAGGCTACCTGTCATTTCACGATCTGATTTGAACAAATCTTTAACTGTATAAATTCTGCAGTATTAGGCCTAATATTTAGCTAATGAATGATGGGTTGCGTTTGCTTCTATCTTAGACTACCAGCTGTTACTGAGTGCAATAGGCAAGCCTCTCCTCTATCCTTCTTCTAATCCCAGGAAAAGCTTTAGTTCACAAAAAGCTTTAGCATGTTTTTATACCAGGCCTGATAACCTATTCAAGGACAGAAGCAGGCTTGCTCTTGATGATTGATTGATTGAATTTATTAGACCATTTTTTAAATGCATACATAAGGGTGGGGGGGATACAGCAAGGTTAGGTGCAATTCTACAGTGTCAACAGAAAATGACAGACAGAATATTTTGTTTGTTCCTAAATTGTTTGCATAGTCAATTTACACACAGCTCTGACACACACACTTACCCCACCAGACATGCCACCAGGGGTCTTTTCACAGTCCCCAAATTCAGAACAAATTCAAGGAAACATACAATATTATACAGAGCCATAAGTGCATTGAACTCCCTTCCATCTTATTTAGCGCAAGTGAACAGAAAACCTGGTTTAAAAAAAACAGATAAAGCAACACCTCACGGCACAACGCCCCTCCCCTATTTTGACCTAGATAGTTTGTGTGTATGTATTGATATGTAGGCTGCGTGTGCCTTTTAAAAAAATTGATGCAGTTCTGTCCTTGAGCTGTTCTTGTCTATTAATGTTCTGTATTAGGTCATGTTTTATGTTTTGGGTGGATCCCAGGAAGAGTAGCTGCTGCTTCACAACAGCTAATGGGGATCCCTAATAAGCCCCAGGAAGAGTAGCTGCTGCTTTCGCAACAGCTAATGGGGATCCCTAATAAACCCCAGGAAGAGTAGCTGCTGCTTTCACAACAGCTAATGGGGATCCCTAATAAACCCCAGGAAGAGTAGCTGCTGCTTTCACAACAGCTAATGGGGATCCTAATAAGCCCCAGGAAGAGTAGCTGCTGCTATAGCAACAGCTAATGGGGAAAAGACACGGATATTCATATTGTAACAAGTTCCAAACACTAGCACATTCAGATCGACCACACGGTTGCACTATAACATGCAC
This sequence comes from Coregonus sp. 'balchen', assembly GCA_902810595.1. NCBI lineage: Eukaryota > Metazoa > Chordata > Actinopteri > Salmoniformes > Salmonidae > Coregonus > Coregonus sp. 'balchen'. The sequence goes on along the minus strand of LR778288.1, from coordinate 2,785,811 downwards.
AAGGTTTACATCTCTTTGATCTGTTTGACTGAGTGATGAAATTTTGCACACAAGCTCAGGGAGGTGTAGAGTATGGTTGAGTTTGGTCGCATGGTGATCCTATTGGACAGGAAAGGCAGACCATATGCTATGCCGGGTATTTCCTTCTCAGCCACGTACTATAATCTTACCACTCACTTTTGAGACATGCTACTATTTAGAAAATTTTTCAGTGAGAACTTGAAACTACCTATGGAGGTTAGAAATTACTATTCCAAATAATGGCAGCTGAGTATAAACACGTTTCTTTCCCCATACCACTATTAAATCTAAAAAGGAACAACGTCAGTTTCCTTCTAGTGGAATAGTTATGGTTATCCCTTACTAAGTTAAAGTAGTTACATAGGTACCTGGGGACCATACAGTGGACAATCTTAAGTACAAGACACCATTTAATCTGAGAGACTTTGAGCCATCTGAGGTCAAGATGAATAAGTGCTGGAAGTTTAAGAATAATCTTGACTAATCTCTTCTGAGATGTCTGCAATTTCTTAATTGTAGGAAGAGCATGCATCGTCAAAGTGGTACTGAACAAGAGCCCCTGCCAATGCCACCATTGCATTCTTATCCAGATATTTGGAGGTTCTTGCCAGAAACCTAATTTTATGGTTCACTTTGGAGATAACATTTTGTGCCATGCTCTCCCCGGTCAGATGGTTATCTAGCACATATCCAAGATAATCAACAGATTATTTTTGCTGTGACTACTCACTTTGGACCTGAACAAGATGGACTCTGTTTTTCCAAGGTGATGTGACAGTTTATTGTCGTATAGCCATTTACTGATATTAAGTAAGTTTCAGCACTGAGGGGTTTCTCAACCACATTTTTTGTCTTTGTGAGAAACCAACAGTGCAGAATCATCTGCATAGAAGAAAAGGTCACATGTACAGGCAGATTTCAGATCATTTACAGTATATACAACAGAAAGAGAAGTGGACCCAGCACACTCCCTTGGGGTACACCCCGCAGTTCACGATTCTGGGATTGGACCCGTCCCCATCCACCATCTGTTTTCTTCCTTGCAGATAAGAGCTAACCCATTTTACGGGCTGTTAGTTTGATTAACAGAATGTCATGATCCACTGCATCAAACCCCTTTTTGGGGGATCTAACATAACCACAACATGTCCCTCCTTCTACTTCCTTCCTGATGTGCTCAGTTAGACATAGTAGGCAAGTGTCGGTGGAATGGGATTTCCTAAAGCCAGATTGGAGCTCATATTGTAGGTTATGTAAGGAGATATAACTGTCAATCTGCTCGAACATAATATTTTCCATGACCTTCGATAGAATACACAGGATTGAGACGGGCCGATAGTTTCCATGATCTAACTTATTCCCCTTTATATATAGAGGAATGACCCTTGTGAGTTTCAGTTCACTGGGAAAAAAATCCCTGCTTCAACAGACAGATTTACAATGTGAGTTACACCAGCGGGGTGATCATTACCGCAGTATCCCTTAGAACTCTGGCAGGAATGTTGTCATGGCCAGTTGCTTTGGAATGGTCAAGTTCTTTCAGCTTCTTTAGCACAGTTGACTCAAGACACCTTTTTCAAACGAAAAAGCATCTACTTGAATCCCCCTGCTGTGAGGAAAACTGCTGGACTTGACTCTCCCCATAGCAACCTGATTGACGAGGTAACTTGCTAACTAATGTATAAGCTATAGTTGTGAAATAGCCATTCAGACTGTCTGCACGCCGTGGTCTTGTCTGATGTAACCTTTCCTCCAATGTCCAAGATTAAGATTTCGAGCTTTTGGTCTTTAATCAGTTACTGTAACCCAAATTAATAATTCACTCGGATTCTTCCTATTCTCAACTATTTTGTCATTAAAATAATATTTATTGGCTTTCTGTATCATCCCTGTTAAAACTCATTTCTTAATGTCTTATAGTCTATAAAAACATAATCTGCCCAGAAAGCGTTCATTTCTACGCTTAATTGCCTTTAAAAAGTGATCATTTATCCATGGTTCTGTTCTGTGCTCAAGAGCCTCCATGTCTACTGCATCTAAAAACAATTATTTAAAATTGCCCCATTTTCCACCTCAATGCAGTTCAATACGGCAGACCAGTCCAATTTGCTCAAACAATTAACAAAAATATCTGCACCATAGTTTCTTCATAGACCTAATTGTTATTGAGTTATGGAAATTAAAAACAGCTTCCTACTACAGAAAATGATGGAATGATCACTGAGCCCATAGTGTACAACCCCCACTGTTTGATATCCTTTCCGACACCAGCACAAGGTCAACGATGGTTTGGGACAAATGACCCTGGTGTAAAGCAAACAGATCACAAAAATATCTTACGAGCTATAAAAGTAGCCCTTTTTGAGCATGTCTGTATTAAAATCACCAGTAACAATAACCTCTGATTTACCAAAGTCTGTACAGTTGGAGCAGCAAGTCTCCTCCAACAATTCATAAAACCTGTACTGGTCTGGTGGTCTGCAACAGGGTTCCGACTGTAACGGGATTGCATTTTGGGAATAGAATGTCCAACGACACAGCTTCAATCTTATCATGGCTTAAATCTGATCAACAGTTGAACCCAATATCTGATCTTACATTTATACAAACTCCCTTCTAATTACTACATAATTTTCAACATCAGTCTCAGCGTTTTTTATCAAAACATCTAGCCATGTTTCAGTTAAGCAAAGCACTCCCACCTTACATTTTACTGGAGAGTAGGGCGAATTTCCTCAATCTAGAGAAGAAGGCTTCTAACGTTGAGAGATGAAGGATGTGTAGTCCTCTCGTAGAAAACACATTTTCTAGAGTCAAGTTCTCCTCATCTGTTGGAACTGTCAGCCGAAATCATTCACTTGAGATGAGTGTTGACTCCCTGCAGTCCAATCGCATCAGTGAAGCACCATCCAGGGATCGCGCTGGCATCTGACCAGGGTTTTGTCTTTCCGGTCCCCTGCCCCCGGGGCCGCTCCACGTCCATCCGGCCCAACAGACTGTCTCGACCGGGGGGCCTGCCTCGTCATCCTCTCCTGGTCTCCCTGCCACGCTCAGACAGCAGATGGAAGCAGGAGGATTAGGTTGGTTGTCATGATCAAGGGGTCTGAAAAGTTATCTGTTTATTACCTGAAAGACAGGGTCATTTCTCCTTCCCTTCTGACCCTCTCTATTACAGCATGCCGCTGCCAAAATGGATTTATCACTAGAAAAACCGGGCACCTATGAACATCTCCAGACAGTAACAGGCGTAGAGGTTTCCACCACCTATTTACCTAATTATTCGCCCCCTTTTGGAAAGGGACTGTGCCAGCTGGGATATACGAACAAGTTAAATAGGGTTTATTTACTGTGGCCAAAATGCTTAGTGCCAATCTGGTCTTCGAGCCTGATCGTCTGATTAAAAACCTTGTCAAAAGGACTTGATGTATTACAAGGGCCAGTATCTATAAACTTTAATATAAAACCGTAAATTAAAACAACAAGCTGTCATCTTGTTCCTCGCTAACTAATGTAAGAAAAAGTTGAGGAGAGAGAGTGTTGTTGTGATCACTTTGGCCGGTGATAATAATATTGCTGCACTGACGTATTGCGAAGGGTTGACAGACAGAAATGAGCACAGTGAAAAAGAATATCCATTTACACTCGCTAGAAAAATGGAAATCACCAGCAAACCACTTGAGCAACGAGGCAAGCACTGACATGCAGTAAAATACGCTTCTACAGCATTTGTTGTTGAATTGCTACGTTTAAATACGAGTTTCTGTATTATTTTCATTTACATGCACATTGAAGTGGTATTTGCAGTTGTCACTATGACAATGAACACACCCTGAAACAGTGAATGGTGTTTGATACTACCTTATTATCTAGGACTACAGCGGAGAGTAGGATGCTTTGATCAGTTGTATTACTAGGACTACAGCGGAGAGTAGGATGCTTTGATCAGTTGTATTATCTAGGACTACAGCGGAGAGTAGGATGCTTTGATCAGTTGTATTACTAGGACTACAGCGGAGAGTAGGATGCTTTGATCAGTTGTATTACTAGGACTACAGCGGAGAGTAGGATGCTTTGATCAGTTGTATTACTAGGACTACAGCGGAGAGTAGGATGCTTTGATCAGTTGTATTACTAGGACTACAGCGGAGAGTAGGATGCTTTGATCAGTTGTATTACTAGGACTACAGCGGAGAGTAGGATGCTTTGATCAGTTGATTGACAGGTGTACTGCAGAACAATAAACAATAAACTTTCCCTATCGTGGATGCTCGCCATTGTCTTATAGTTACAGTGCATTCGGAAAGTATTCAGACCCCTTGACTTTTTCCACATTTTGTTACGTTACAGCCTTATTCTAAAATGGATTAAATTAAATGTTTTTCTTCATCAATCTACACACAATACCACATAATGACAATGCGAAAACAGGTTTTTGGAACATTTTGCAAATTTCTTAAAAAAACCAAAACATAAATAACTTATTTACATAAGTATTCAGACCCTTTGCTATGAGACTCGAAATTGAACTCAGGTGCATCCTGTTCCAATGATCATCATTGAGATGTTTCTACAACTTGATTGGAGTCCACCTGTGGTAAATTCAATTGATTGGACCTGATTTGGAAAGGCACAGACCTGTCTATATAAGGTCCCACAGTTGACAGTGCATGTCAGAGCAAAAACCAAGCCATGAGGTCGAAGGAATTATCCGTAGAGCTCCGAGACAGGATTGTGTTGAGGCACAGATCTGGGGAAGGGTACCAAAAAATGTCTGCAGCATTGAAGGTCCCCAAGAACACATTGGCCTCCATCATTCTTAAATGGAAGAAGTTTGGAACCACCAAGACTCTTCCTAGAGCTGGCCGCCCAGCCAAACTGAGCAATCGGGGGAGAAGGACCTTGGTCAGGGAGGTGACAAAGAACCCAATGGTCACTCTGACAGAGCTCTAGAGTTTCTCTGTGGAGATGGGAGAACCTTATAGAAGGTCCTCTGTAGCTCAATTGGTAGAGCATGGCGCTTGTAACGCCAGGGTAGTGGGTTCGATCCCCGGGACCACCCATAGGTAAAAAAATAAACATGACTGTAAGTTGCTTTGGATAAAAGCGTCTGCTAAATGGCATATTATTATTATTATTATTACAACCATCTTTGCAGCCTCCACCAATCAGACCTTTATGGTAGATGGAAGCCACTCCTCAGTAAAAGGCACATGACAGCCCACTTGGAGTTTGCCAAAAGGCACCGAGAAGACTCTCAGACCATGAGAAACAAGATTCTCTGGTCTGTTGAAACAAAGTTTGAACTATTTTGCCTGAATGCCAAGCGTGACGCGTGGAGGAAACCTGGCACCATCCCTACAATGAAGCATGGTGGTGGCAGCATCATATTGTGGGACTGTTTTTCAGTGGCAGGGACTGGGAGACTAGTCAGGTTCGAGGCAAAGATGAACGGAGCAAAGTACAGAGATATTCTTGATGAAAACCTGCTCCAGAGCGCTCAGGACCTCAGACTGGAGTGAAGGTTTACCTTCCAACAAGACAACGACCCTAAGCACACAGCCAAGACAACGCATGAGTGGCTTCGGGACAAGTCTCTGAATGTCCTTGAGTAGCCCAGCCAGAGCTCGGACTCTGGAGAGACCTGAAAATAGCTGTGCAGTGACGCTCCCCATCCAACCGGACAGTGCTTGAGAGGATCTGCAGATAAGAATGGGAGAAACTCCCCAAATACAGGTGTGCCAAGCTTGTAGCAGCATACCCAAGAAGACTCGATGCTGTAATCGCTGCCAAAAGTGCTTCAACAAGGTACAGAGTAAAGGGTCTGAATAATTATGTAAATGTGATATTTTAGCTGTTCATAAAAAAAAGAGGAAACATTTCAAAATGTCGGTTTTTGCTTTGTCATTATGGTGCATTGTGTGTAGTCAATTTTAGAATAAAGCTGTAACGTAACAAAATGTGGAAAAAGTCAAGGGGTCTGAATACTTACCAGAGGCACTGTATGTAGGCTATAGTTTATGATTATAGTTATCATTTTTACATTTTAGTCATTCAGCAGACGCTCTTATCCAGAGCGACTTACAGTTAGTGAGTGCATACATTATTTATTTTATTTTATTTTTCATACTGGCCCCCCGTGGGAATCGAACCCACAACCCTGACGTTACAAACGCCATGCTCTACCAACTGAGCTACATCCCTGCCGGCCATTCCCTCCCCTAACCTGGACGACGCTGGGCCAATTGTGCGCCGCCCCATGGGTCTCCCGGTCGCGGCCGGCTACTACAGAGCCTGGATTCGAACCAGGATCTCTAGTGGCACAGCTAGCACTGTGATGCAGTGCCTTTAGACCAGAATATACCAGAATATGGCACCATAACGAGGGCCGCCCACCAAAACTCACAGACCAGGCAAGGAGGGCATTAATCAGAGAGGCAACAAAGAGACCAAAGATAACCCTGAAGGAGCTGCAAAGCTCCACAGCGAAGATTGGAGTATCTGTCCATAGGACCACTTTAAGCCGTACACTCCACAGAGATAGGCTTTACAGAAGAGTGGCCAGAAAAAAAGCCATTGCTTAAAAAAAAAAAAAAGAAATCACGTTTGGTGTTCGCCAAAAGCCATGTGGGAGACTCCCCAAACATATGGAAGAAGGTACTCTGGTCAGATGAGACTAAAATTGAGCTTTTTGGCGCAAACCCAACACCTCTCATCGCCCCGAGAACACCATCGACAGGGACTGGGAAACTGGTCAGAATTTAAGGAATGATGGATGGTGCTAAATACAGGGAAATTCTTGAGGGAAACCTGTTTCAATCTTCCAGAGATTTGAGACTGGGACGGACGTTCACCTTCCAGCAGGACAATGACCCTAAGCATAATGCTAAAACAACACTTGAGTGATTTAAGGGGAAACATTTATATGTTTTGGAATGGCCTAGTCAAAGCCCAGACCTCAATCCAATTGAGAATCTGTGGTATGACTTTAAGATTGCTGTACACCAGCGGAACCCATCCAACTTGAAGGAGCTGGAGCAGTTTTACCTTGAAGAATGGACAAAAATCCCAGTGGCTAGATGTGCCAAGCTTATAGAGACATACCCCAAGAGACTTTCAGCTGTAATTGCTGCACAAGGTGGCTCTACAAAGGATTGACTTTGGGGGGGGGGGGTGAATAGTTATGCACGCTCAAGTTTTCAGTTTTTTTTGTCTTATTTCTTGTTTGTTTCACACCCAAAAAATATTTTGCATCTTCAAAGTGGTAGGCATGTTGTGTAAATCAAATTATACAAACCCCCCAAAAATCCATCCAGGTTGTAAGGCAACAAAATAGGAAAAAATTCCAAGGGGGGTGAATACTTTCGCAAGCCACTGTACACTTGCAAATTTCCTGCCCATGATGAAGCAGCATCACAGGCAGTCCAGATCTTGATTCCATATTTTGCGGGTTTAGACGGTATGTACCGCCTGAAGGGGCAGCGGCCCATAAATGGCATATGCTGCTCATCAACAGTAACGTTGGGCCCAGGGTTGTAAAACAGGGGAAGGCGGTCCAGAGACATGATCCTCATATTCTGAAAAATATTCATCTTCCAAAATAGAAGACGTTCCTTCCACACTAGCTTCTCTCTCTGCAAAAGAAAATTCTAAGGCCCTCTGAGCAGAGATTATTTTTGCCATACGGATTGATTGTGGTAAAGAGCCACACCTGCAAAGCTATTTATTTGTTGTGTCCCTCCCCCAATTTGCACCTGAATGGGGTAGAGTGTGGGAAAATGCTGCATTGAATAAAAAAATAAAAAAATAATAATGAATTGAAATAAGGTTTCACACACTACAAAGGGTAAAGAGTGCAAGAAAAGCGGGAGAGAGGCAGACAGACAGGGAGACAGACAGGGAGACCGGCAGAGAGACAGACAGACAGGGAGACAGACAGGCAGACAGACAGGGAGACAGGCAGGGAGACAGACAGGGAGACAGGCAGACAGGCAGACAGACAGGGAGACAGACAGGGAGACAGGGAGACAGACAGGGAGACAGGCAGGGAGACAGGCAGACAGACAGGGAGACAGACAGGGAGACAGGGAGACAGACAGGGAGACAGGCAGGGAGACAGACAGGGAGACAGGCAGGCAGACAGACAGGGAGACAGACAGGGAGACAGGCAGACAGGCAGACAGACAGGGAGACAGACAGGGAGACAGGCAGGGAGTCAGACAGGGAGACAGACAGGGAGACAGGCAGGGAGACAGGCAGACAGACAGGGAGACAGACAGGGAGACAGGGAGACAGACAGGGAGACAGGCAGGGAGACAGACAGGGAGACAGGCAGGGAGAGAGGCAGACAGGCAGACAGGGAGACAGGCAGGGAGACAGGCAGACAGACAGGGAGACAGACAGGGAGACCGGCAGAGAGACAGACAGGGAGACAGGCAGGGAGACAGACAGACAGGCAGGGAGACAGACAGACAGGCAGGGAGTCAGGCAGACAGGCAGGGAGACAGGCAGACAGGCAGGGAGATAAACAGACAGGCGGGGAGACAGGGAGACAGGCATACAGGCAGGGAGACAGACAGACAGGCAGGGAGACAGGCAGACAGACAGGGAGACAGGCATACAGGCAGGGAGACAGACAGACAGGCAGGGAGACAGGCAGACAGGCAGGGAGACAGGCAGACAGGCAGGGAGACAGGCATACAGGCAGGGAGACAGGCAGACAGGCAGGGCAGACAGGCAGGGAGACAGGCAGACAGACAGGGAGACAGACAGACAGACAGGCAGACAGACAGACAGGGAGACAGGCAGACAGACAGGGAGACAGACAGACAGGGAGACAGGCAGACAGGAAGGCAGACAGGCAGGGAGACAGGCCAGACAGGCAGGGAGACAGGCAAACAGGCAGGGAGACAGGCAGACAGGCAGGGAGACAGGCAGACAGGCAGGGAGACAGGCAGACAGACAGGGAGACAGACAGACAGGCAGACAGACAGACAGGGAGAGACAGGCAGACAGACAGGGAGACAGGCAGACAGGCAGGGAGACAGGCAGACAGGCAGGGAGACAGGCAGAACAGGGAGCAGACAGACAGGGAGACAACGAAGGCAGACAGACAGACAGGCAGGGAGACAGACAGACAGGCAGGGAGACAGGCAGACAGACAGGGAGACAGGGAGACAGACAGACAGGCAGGGAGACAGGCATACAGGCAGGGAGTCAGACAGACAGGCAGGGAGACAGGCAGACAGACAGGGAGACAGACAGACAGGCAGGGAGACAGGCAGACAGACAGGGAGACAGACAGACAGGCAGGGAGACAGGCAGACAGACAGGGAGACAGACAGACAGGCAGGCAGACAGACAGGGAGACAGGCAGACAGACAGGGAGACAGACAGACAGGCAGACAGACAGGCAGACAGACAGGGAGACAGACAGACAGACAGACAGGCAGGGAGACAGGCAGACAGGCAGGGAGACAGACAGACAGACAGGGAGACAGACAGACAGGCAGGGAGACAGGCAGACAGACAGGCAGGGAGACAGGCAGACAGACAGGCAGGGAGACAGGCAGACAGGCAGGGAGACAGGCAGACAGGCAGGGAGACAGGTTCTTGTTGCTATGTTGAAACAGTAGGGAGGAGGAAGACAGAGTGAAGGCACACAGCAAACCTTTTTGTTCCATTTTTACTTGTTTTCACCTATACACACACTTTTCCACCCTTTTATCACCCTCGGGTCCAGTGGACCCGAACACCACATATGTAATATAAATGTGTAGGGGGGTGCACAGTGTGCACTCAATGAAAATGTTTTGTTTTACATGTTCTTCACAGAAAATGAGCCAAGGCCAATGAGTCTCAGGTTGAACAAATAATTAATTGTATCATTTTTCTTTTAGTAAACATTAAAAATGGGTCCCACAGACTCGAACACCACACAAGGATTAAATACAACTTGTAACATAGACCAAAACTAGCCGTCTCTTGTTGAATGACAACAAACACTTCATTAACAATCCCGTCCAACAAAACAAAATCCCGTCATAAATATATGTGAGAAAACTGGCGCGGTCACGTTTCGACTAGGGAAGCACGATATGGCCGGGGGAAAATGTGGTTCTTGAAATTCCAATATCTTGAAATGCAAAAACATTTTGGGACTGTATCAAGAGTGGACTAATGAAAAATATACAAAAATATCGTTTTTGAGTGGCGTTACCCTTTAAGACTGATACTGAGGCATAGTACATGTTGGGAACTGTCCAGTGCTGAAACTCTCCAATAACAACGCTAGATCAGCTCTGTTTGCGAACGTCTACAACAGGGTTCTTCAATTCCGGTCCTGGAGGGCCGAAACACTTCAGTTTTTTAGTTCTTTTTTTAGGTGTTTCGGCCCTCCAGGACCGGAATTGAAGAACCCTGGTCTACCTACAAGGACTGAAGCCTTGATCCATTGAATATGTTCTTAGCCGGGATTTAGGCTCAATCAGGATCCAGTAAACAGGCACTAACAGTTACACACATTTTTTTTCTTCAGATGATCTGATTGGCTGTATCTGTGGAGTGTGGGCTCTGGGCCCGTATCCAGAAAAGCGTCTCAGAGTTGTAGTGCTGATTTACGATCAATGTTGCCTTTTAGATGATATAATTAATAAGATCATAAGGACATATCCTAGATCACCACTCCTGCTCTGAGAGACTTGGTGGATACGAGCCTATGTCTCTCTGCAGTGTGTCTGATCCATGTTAACAGCCTTCGTACTGTGTCTAAACAATCTGATGTCAGGATTACAGTTTTAATCCAGAACAACACGGAACTGCCAGAGAGTAACACACAGTGAAGCTGCTTGCTGTCTGACATCTGCCTGTCTATCTGCTGACACACACACACACACACACACACACACACACACACCCTGCTAGATATTAACCCAGGCTGAGAGGAAGCAGACTAAAACTGTTCTCTGTGTGTAGCTGGTTGCCAAGAAGGTTTCTACGACATGGTGATATAACACTCCCGCACCGTCTCGAAAACATGGAAGCTTCTCATCCGAAGACGATGTTGTTTCTACATCCTCAGAGACACAGTGGATTCATCAGGATGATGTTGGTTCTACATCCTCAGAGACACAGTGGATTCATCAGGACGATGTTGGTTCTACATCCTCAGAGACACAGTGGATTCATCAGGATGATGTTGGTTCTACATCCTCAGAGACACAGTGGATTCATCAGGACGATGTTGGTTCTACATCCTCAGAGACACATTGGGTTCATCAGGACGATGTTGGTTCTACATCCTCAAAGACACAGTGGGTTCATCAGGACGATGTTGGTTCTACATCCTCAGAGACACAGTGGATTCATCAGGACGATGTTGGTTCTACATCCTCAAGAGACACAGTGGGTTCATCAGGACGATGTTGGTTCTACATCCTCAGAGACACAGTGGGTTCATCAGGACGATGTTGGTTCTACATCCTCAGAGACACAGTGGATTCATCAGGACGATGTTGGTTCTACATCCTCAGAGACACAGTGGATTCATCAGGACGATGTTGTTTCTACATCCTCAGAGACACCGTGGATTCATCAGGACGATGTTGGTTCTACATCCTCAGAGACACAGTGGATTCATCAGGACGATGTTGGTTCTACATCCTCAGAGACACAGTGGATTCATCAGGACAATGTTGGTTCTACATCCTCAGAGACACAGTGGGTTCATCAGGACGATGTTGGTTCTACATCCTCAGACACACAGTGGATTCATCAGGACGATGTTGGTTCTACATCCTCAGAGACACAGTGGGTTCATCAGGACGATGTTGGTTCTACATCCTCAGAGACACAGTGGGTTCATCAGGACGATGTTGGCTCTACATCCTCAGAGACACAGTGGATTCATCAGGACGATGTTGGTTCTACATCCTCAGACACACAGTGGGTTCATCAGGACGATGTTGGTTCTACATCCTCAGAGACACCGTGGATTCATCAGGACGATGTTGGTTCTACATCCTCAGAGACACAGTGGGTTCATCAGGACGATGTTGGTTCTACATCCTCAGAGACACATAGTGGATTCATCAGGACGATGTTGGTTCTACATCCTCAGAGACACAGTGGATTCATCAGGACGATGTTGGTTCTACATCCTCAGAGACACAGTGGGTTCATCAGGACGATGTTGGTTCTACATCCTCAGAGACACAGTGGATTCATCAGGACGATGTTGGTTCTACATCCTCAGACACACAGTGGATTCATCAGGACGATGTTGGTTCTACATCCTCAGAGACACAGTGGGTTCATCAGGACGATGTTGGTTCTACATCCTCAGAGACACAGTGGGTTCATCAGGACGATGTTGGTTCTACATCCTCAGAGACACAGTGGGTTCATCAGGACGATGTTGGTTCTACATCCTCAGAGACACAGTGGGTTCATCAGGACGATGTTGGTTCTACATCCTCAGAGACACAGTGGATTAATCAGGACGATGTTGGTTCTACATCCTCAGAGACACAGTGGATTCATCAGGACGATGTTGGTTCTACATCCTCAGAGACACAGTGGATTCATCAGGATGATGTTGGTTCTACATCCTCAGAGACACAGTGGGTTCATCAGGACGATGTTGGTTCTACATCCTCAGACACACAGTGGGGTCATCAGGACGATGTTGGTTCTACATCCTCAGAGACACAGTGGATTCATCAGGACGATGTTGGTTCTACATCCTCAGAGACACAGTGGATTCATCAGGACGATGTTGGTTCTACATCCTCAGACACACAGTGGATTCATCAGGACGATGTTGGTTCTACATCCTCAGAGACACAGTGGGGTCATCAGGACGATGTTGGTTCTACATCCTCAGAGACACAGTGGGGTCATCAGGACGATGTTGGTTCTACATCCTCAGAGACACAGTGGATTCATCAGGACGATGTTGGTTCTACATCCTCACACACAGTGGATTCATCAGGACGATGTTGGTTCTACATCCTCACACACAGTGGATTCATCAGGACGATGTTGGTTCTACATCCTCAGAGACACAGTGGATTCATCAGGACGATGTTGGTTCTACATCCTCAGAGACACATAGTGGATTCATCAGGACGATGTTGGTTCTACATCCTCAGAGACACAGTGGATTCATCAGGACGATGTTGGTTCTACATCCTCAGAGACACAGTGGATTCATCAGGACGATGTTGGTTCTACATCCTCAGAGACACAGTGGATTCATCAGGACGATGTTGGTTCTACATCCTCAGAGACACAGTGGATTCATCAGGAAAATGTTGTTTTATTTGATTTGATTAGGATCCCCATTAGCTGACGGCAATGTCGACAGCTAGTCTTACTGGGGTTTGACACATAATGAAAAATACATTACAGGCAAAATACTTTCCATTTAAAAACATTACAGTTTTTTTCAATTGTTTACACGCGATTTTGAAAACAGAGTTCTTTTTGTCAAAATATAATCACAATTATCCAAACACCACAATCAATTAGCAAAATTCCTAGATTGTTTGCAAAATGACACACTTCAGTCAAAACATATACACATATTTGTGAAAATGCTTTGTTTTCATTTAACCAACACAGTCATCAATGATCATACACTATTGCAGCCAGTTTCACACTGCTGTGATAAATAAAAAACACATTTGTAAAAAAAAAAAAAAAAAAAGATTTTTGCCCAGACATTCTTACTGTATGTGAGAGATAATTTAGGTGACAAAAAATAGTGAGAAACTCACAACATTATTCATGATTTGTTTTGAGATATAAGGAGAATGTAGACAAATACTGTAGGCCTACTATAACCTTACCAAGCACTGCACAACACTTGATGCTGCAGACTGAATATTTCAAGTATTTATTTCAATACTTACAGTATTTCTTACCATAATCAGTTACAGTAATCAACCAACAATGATATCAATTACTGTAAACAAATAAAATCCGTAGACAAATAAAAATTACTGCATGAATTACAGTACATACACTTTGACTCTGAAGAAAAGTAAAGTAAAAGTAAACAGAAATGAAAGAAAACTACTGTAAAAGCAACAAGAATACTGTAACTATCCGTCTCTCCGTCTGGCTGGATCAGGCCATAACATTTCATCCACATCACAGGCTATGTCTTCATTGGCAAGGCACCGTTGGAAGAATCGCCTTGTGTGACGAATCCACCCCTGCACTGAAGCTGCTTCAATAAGATCACATGCCTGTTCCATGGCCTGAATGAGGGGCAAACGGTCATAAGGCCGCAGGTCATATACCTTCCACCGCCACGCTGAAAAAAATTATTCTATAGGATTCAGGAAGGGGGAGTATGGGGGAAGGTATAAAACTTCAAAATCAGGGTGATCATGGAACCAGTTCTGGACTAGAGCAGCCCGATGAAATGAGACATTGTCCCAAACGACAATGTACTGCATCTGGTCCACTTGGTGTAATGCTGTGACAATCTCATGCTATCGGTCAAGAAATGCAAGTATCAGATTTGCATTATAGGGTCCCAGATTTGCATGGTGGTGGAGGACCCCATTTTGTGTGATAGCAGCGCAAAGGGTGATGTTACCCCCTCGCTGCCCTGGCACATTGGTGATTGCCCTGTGCCCAATTACATTTCTCCCTCTTCTTCTTGTTTTTGCAAGGTTAAATCCAGCCTCATCCACATATATAAATTCATGTTGAATTTCAGCAGCATCCATTTGCAAGACTCTCTGAAACACATTAAAGAAAATAGGATGCTATTCAATATCTATAGCACAGTATTTTTTTTGTGACAGAACATTATGAGCAGTGCATGATACCACACCATAGTCAGATGAACAATGCATACCTCCACATACTCATTGCGCAGATGTTTCACTCTCTCTGAATTTCTGTCAAATGGTACCCGATACAGTTGCTTCATGTATATTTGATTTTTCTTTAGGATTCGACCTAATGTTGACAGAGAGACTCGTTGGATGTTATTGAAAATATTGTCATCATTGATGATATTGGCTTGGATTTCTCGTAGCCTGATACAATTATTGGCCAAAACCATGTTCACAATGGCGGCCTCTTGTGCACGACTACACATAGGGCCCCTTCCACCTTGGTGTCCTCGACCCTCAATCCTATGTAAAAACAAAATAAGATAAAAATAAATAAATATATATATATATATATATATATATATACAGTGGGGCAAAAAAGTATTTAGTCAGCCACTATTTGTGCAAGTTCTCCCACTTAAAAAGATGAGAGAGGCCTGTAATTTTCATCATAGGTACACGTCAACTATGAAAGACAAATTGAGAAAAAAAAATCCAGAAAATCACATTGTAGGATTTTTTATGAATTTATTTGCAAATTATGGTGGAAAATAAGTATTTGGTCACCTACAAACAAGCAAGATTTCTGGCTCTCACAGACCTGTAACTTCTTCTTTAAGAGGCTCCTCTGTCCTCCACTCGTTACCTGTATTAATGGCATCTGTTTGAACTTGTTATCAGTATAAAAGACACCTGTCCACAACCTCAAACAGTCACACTCCAAACTCCACTATGGCCAAGACCAAAGAGCTGACAAAGGACACCAGAAACAAAATTGTAGACCTGCACCAGGCTGGGAAGACTGAATCTGCAATAGGTAAGCAGCTTGGTTTGAAGAAATCAACTGTGGGAGCATTTATTAGGAAATGGAAGACATACAAGACCACTGATAATCTCCCTCGATCTGAGGCTCCACGCAAGATCTCACCCCGTAGGGTCAAAATGATCACAAGAACGGTGAGCAAAAATCCCAGAACCACACGGGGGGACCTAGTGAATGACCTGCAGAGAGCTGAGACCAAAGTAACAAAGCCTACCATCAGTAACACACTACGCCGCCAGGGACTCAAATCCTGCAGTGCAGGACGTGTCCGCCTGCTTAAGCCAGTAAATGTCCAGGCCTGTCTGAAGTTTGCTAGAGTGCATTTGGATGATCCAGAATAGGATTGGGAGAATGTCATATGGTCAGATGAAACCAAAATATAACTTTTTGGTAAAAACTCAACTCGTCGTGTTTGGAGGACAAAGAATGCTGAGTTGCATCCAAAGAACACCATACCTACTGTGAAGCATGGGGGTGGAAACATCATGCTTTTGGGCTGTTTTTCTGCAAAGGGACCAGGACGACTGATCCGTGTAAAGGAACAAATGAATGGGGCCATGTATCGTGAGATTTGGAGTGAAAACCTCCTTCCATCAGCAAGGGCATTGAAGATGAAACGTGGCTGGGTCTTTCAGCATGACAATGATCCCAAACACACCGCCCGGGCAATGAAGGAGTGGCTTCGTAAGAAGCATTTCAAGGTCCTGGAGTGGCCTAGCCAGTCTCCTGATCTCAACCCCATAGAAAATCTTTGGAGGGAGTTGAAAGTCTGTGTTGCCCAGCGACAGCCCCAAAACATCACTGCTCTAGAGGAGATCTGCATGGAGGAATGGGCCAAAATACCAGCAACAGTGTGTGAAAACCTTGTGAAGACTTACAGAAAACGTTTGACCTGTGTCATTGCCAACAAAGGGTATATAACAAAGTATTGAGAAACTTTTGTTATTGACCAAATACTTATTTTCCACCATAATTTGCAAATAAATTCATTAAAAATCCTACAATGTGATTTTCTGGATTTTTTTCCCTCATTTTGTCTGTCATAGTTGACGTGTACCTATGATGAAAATTACAGGCCTCTCTCATCTTTTTAAGTGGGAGAACTTGCACAATTGGTGACTGACTAAATACTTTTTTTCCCCACTGTATGCAGCCTACTGTCAAATGTCACAGTAAACAATATTGATTATACAAGCTTCAGTTTCAATGTATACTGTGTGGTTAGCTTACCTGTTTTCTCGATGAAATGTCAGAATTACTGACGCAACAGTATTTCTGCTGAGATTTGGTTGAACTCTTTGTCCAGCTTCCATCAGTGTCAGTCCATGGTTGATAACATGGTCAATAAGTGTTGCACGGATTTCTCGAGTCAAATTTGGTCCTCGTCTTCTTTGTTCAGGTTCTATCAACTCTTCAAGTCCTTCTCTACCTCTTCCTCTACCTAGGTGTCTTCCTCTACCTCCTTCTCTTCCTCTACCTTCTTCTCCTCTACCTATGCCTCTTCCTCTACCTCCTTCTCCTCTTCCTCTACCGCCTTCATCTCCTCTTTGAGCTCCCCCTCTCATTCTCACTCTTCTTCTTCTTCTAACTCCTTCCATTTTTGTTGAAGACAGGTGAACTCACCTGCTGCCTTTTATAGCACACCTGAGTGCTGCGTTTTCAAATTAGCACATGTGTGCTTCCACACCTGGTAGATGTGTTTATCCAATTCGTTCATTAGTGTGGTAATTGGCAATCCGGTGCTTTGTAATTACAAGGAAGTAACCTCACGATCCTTATCTGTGTCTAAGGTGTGAAAATGTGTGTAGAGTTTTACAAATCACTGTGTGTAATGTTTTGCAAAATGGGTGAGGCGGACATTGTGTGTAATGTTGTGCAAATCTGTGGAGGTGTTTTGCTCATTGGAGTACAATTTTGCTAATTGTGTGGACATTTTAATTTTAGTGTGTAAACAATCGTAAAAAACTGTAACATGTAGTGTGCGTGTGTGCGTGTGTGCGTGTGTGCGTGTGTGTGTGTGTGTGTGCGTGTGTGTGTGTGTGTG
Organism: Coregonus sp. 'balchen'; assembly: GCA_902810595.1. NCBI lineage: Eukaryota > Metazoa > Chordata > Actinopteri > Salmoniformes > Salmonidae > Coregonus > Coregonus sp. 'balchen'. The sequence goes on along the minus strand of LR778288.1, from coordinate 2,768,074 downwards.
CGTGTGTGCGTTTGTGTGCGTGTGCGTTTATGCGTTTGTGCGTGTGTGTGTGTGTGTGTGTGTGTGTGTGCGCGTGTGTGTGTGTGCGTTTATGCGTTTGTGCATGTGTGTGTGTTTGTGTGTGTGTGTGTGTGTGTGTGTGCGCGTGTGTGTGTGTGTGCGTTTATGCGTTTGTGCATGTGTGTGTGTGTTTGTGTGTGTGTGTGTGTGCAGCTATCAGTTACACATACGGTACATGTCAGTACACACCCACAAAAAGTAGGTCACATGGGGGAGAGGCGTTGTGCCGTACCGTGTTGCTTTATTTGTTTGTTTTTTTTAAAACCAGGTTTGCTGTTCACTTGCGCCATATGATATGGAAGGGAGTTCCATGCGATCATGGCTCTGTACGTTTCCTTGAATTCGTTCTCGACCTTGGGACTGTGAAAAGACCCCGGGTGATATGTCTGGTAGGGTGAGTGTGTGTTAGTACTGTATGTAAATTGACTATGCAAACAATTTGGAATGTCTTTATAAAAACAAGAAGCGATGCAGTCAGTCTTTCCTCAACTCTTAGCCAAGAGAGACTGACACGCATAGTATTGATATTAGCCCTCTGATTACAATGAACAGCAAAACGTGCCGCTCTGTTCTGGGCCAGCTGCAGCTTAACTAGGTCCTTCTTTGAAGCATTTACCATATGACTGGACAATAATCAAGATAAGATAAAACTAGTGCCTGCTTTGCGGAGTGTGGTGTCAAAAAAGTAGAGCATCTCTTTAGTACAGACATACCTTCCCCATCTGTACAACTATTGAATCTATATGTTTTGACCATGACAGTTTACAATCTAAGGTAACACCAAGTAATTTAGTCTCCTCAACTTGTTCAACAGCCACACCAGGTCTAGCGCTTAGGGAATGATTTGTACCAAATGCAATGCTCATACTTTTAGAGATGTTCAGGACCAGTTTATTACTGGCCACCCATTCTAACACTAACTGCAACTCTTTGTTCAGGGTTACAGTGGTTTCGCTGGGGTTGCTGAAACGTATAGGGTTGAATCACTACTGAATGGCGCCGGAGGGGATGGCTGCGGTTTTACGGGCTCCTAACCAACTGTGCTATTTTGTTAGTTTTTTTTCGTGTTGTTTGTAACTTATTTCTTAACTTATTGTGTGCATAATGTTGCTGCTACCGTCTCTTATGACCGAAAATAACTTCTGGACATCAGAACAAAAAAGGATATACTGCTTTCTTGGGAACAGGCCCAAATCCTTGTCATGTGTGTGAAGAAAAGATGGAGAAACTGTAATATCTTATGTTTCACCGAGTCGTGGCTGAACGACGACACGGATAATATAGAGCTGGCTGGGTTTTCCGTGAATCGGCAGGACAGAACAGCTACGTCTGGTAAGACGAGGGGTGATGGTGTGTGTCTATTTGTCAATAACAGCTGGTGCGCGATGTCTAATATTAAAGAGGTCTCCAGGTATTGCTCGCCTGAGGTAGAGTATCTCATGATAAGCTGTAGACCACACTATCTACCAAGAGAGTTCTTATCTATATTATTCATAGCTGTCTATTTACCACCATAAACCGATGCTGGCACTAAGACCGCACTCAACGAGGTGTATAAGGTCATAAGCAAACAGGAAAACGCTCATCCAGAGGCAGCGCTCGTAGTGGCTGGGGACTTTATTGCAGGCAAACTTACATCCATTTTACCAAATTTTTACCAGCATGTCACATGAGGAAAAAATACTCTAGACCACCTTTACTCCACACACAGAGATGCATACAAAGCTCTCCCTCGCCCTACATTTGGCAAATTTGACCATAAATCCATCCTCCTGATTCCTGCTTACAAGCAAAAAAAACTACAAGACTGTTTTGCTAGCACAGACTGGAATATGTTCCAGGATTCATCCAATGGCATTGAGGAGTATACCACCTCAGTCATCGGCTTCATCAATAAGTGCATTGACAACGTCGTCCCCACAGTGACCGTGCGTACATATTCCAACCAGAAGCCATGGATTTCAGGCAACATCCTCACCGAGCTAAAGGCTAGAGCTGCCGCTTTCAAGGAGCGGGACACTAATCCAGACGCTTATAAGAAATCCCGCTACGCCCTCAGACAAACCATCAAACAGGCAAAGCATCAATACAGGATTAAGATTGAATCCTACTACCCCGGTGCTGACGCTCGTCGGATGTGGCAGGGCTTGCAAACTATGACGAACTACAAAGGGAAAACCAGCCGCGAGCTGCCCAGTGACGCGAGCCTACCAGACGAGCTAAATGCCTTTTATGCTCACTTCAAGGCAAGCAACACTGAAGCATGCATGAGAGCACCAGCTGTTCCGGACGACTGTGTGATCACGCTCTCGGTAGCCGATGTGAGCAAGACCTTTTAAACAGGTCAACATTCACAAAGCCGCGGGGCCAGACGGATTACCAGGATGTGTACTTAAAGCATGTGCGGACCAACTGGCAAGTGTCTACACTGACATTTTCAACCTCTCCCCTGACCAAGTCTGTAATACCTACATGTTTCAAGCAGACCACCATGATCCCTGTGCCCATGGAAGCGAAGGTAACCTGCCTAAATGATTATCGCCCCGTAGCACTCACGTCGGTAGCCATGAAGTGCTTTGAAAGGCTGGTCATGGCTCACATCAATAGCATCATCCCGAATACCCTAGATCCACTCCAATTCGCATACTGGCCCAAAAGATCCACAGATGACGCAATCTCAATCGCGCTCCACACTGCCCTTTCCCACCTGGACAAAAGGATCACCTATGTGAGAATGCTGTTCATTGACTACAGCTCAGCGTTCAACACCATAGTGCCCACAAAGCTCATCACTAAGCTAAGGACCCTGGGACTAAACACCTCCCTCTGCAACTGGATCCTGGATTTCCTGACGGGCCACCCCCATGTGCTAAGGGTAGGCAACAACACGTCTGCCAACACGCTGATCCTCAACACAGGGGGCCCCTCGGGGTGCGTGCTCAGTCCCCTCCTGTACTCCCTGTTCACCCATGACTGCATGGCCAGGCACGACTCCAACACCATCATTAAGTTTGCTGATGACACAACAGTGTTAGGCCTGATCACCGACAACGATGAGACAGCCTATAGGGAGGAGGTCAGAGACCTGGCAGTGTGGTGCCATGACAACAACCTCTCCCTCAATGTGAGCAAGACAAAGGAGCTGATCGTGGACTACAGGAAAAAAAAGAAGACTGAACAGGCCTCCATTAACATCAACGGGCTGTGTCCACATCACCAATGAACTATCATGGTCCAAACACACCAAGACAGTCGTGAAGAGGGCACGACAACACCTTTTCCCGCTCAGGAGACTGAAAAGATTTGACATGGGTCCCCAGATCCTCAAAAGGTTATACAGCTGCACCATTGAGAGCATCCTGACCGGTTGCATCACCGCCTGGTATGGCAACTGCTCGGCATCTGACCGGTAGTGCGTACAGCCCAGTACATCACTGGCTTCATGCCATCCAGGACCTATATACTAGGCAGTGTCAGAGGAAAGCCCCAAAAAAATTCTCAAAAAACTCCAGTCACCCAAGTCATGGACTGTTCTCTCTGCTACCGCACGTCAAGCGGTACCGGAGATCCAAGTCTAGGACTAAAAGGCTCCTTAACAGCTTCTACCCCCAAGCCCCCCATTTGTTTTTACACTGCTGCTACCTGCTGTTTATTATCTATGTATAGTCACTTTACCTCTACCTAAATGAACAAATTACCTCGACAAACCTTTACCTGAACTCTAACATCTAATATTTGTAAAATTATTATTGTGTACTTGATTGACATTTTACAGCATTGTTAGGAGCCAGTTAAATAATCATTTCGCTGCCCCCGCTATACCATCTGCTAAACTGTGTACGCAACCAATAAGCTTTGATTTGAAATTTTAAAAGATGGGAAGGGGAGGAAAGGGAAGAAAGGAAGGGAAATGGGGGGGTTTTAAAAAAAAAAAAAAAAGGGAAAAATCCCCTCTCTCTCTCTCTTTTCAACCTCTCTCCCCTCTCCCCGGGTCTCTCTCTCTCCCCCTCTCTCTCTCTCTCTCTCTTTCGCTCTCTCTCTCTCTCTCTCTCTCTCTCCTCCCCTTCCCCCCCCTCTCTTTCTCTCTCTCTCTCTCTCTCTCTCTCCCTCCCCTAGGTGGTTTTGGGTGGTTTTTTTTTTATGGCCCCCATTTTGGGGTTAAAAAGTGTAGTCTTGTAGTCTGGGGTTAAAAAGTGTAGTTTTGTTTGTCTGATGTTTAAAAAAAATGTAGTCTTTTAGTTTTTTTTTTAAAAAGTGTAGTCCCTTTTAGTCTGGTTTAAAAAGTATGTCCTTTTTTAGTCTGGTTTAAAAAGTGTAGTCTTGTAGTCTGAGAGTAAAAAGGGAAGATGGGAATAAGATGCGGGAATCCAACCCTTGACTACGATGGTGTTTAAAACACTATACTGATCCAATGGAAGCTGTAGATTACCAGACAGCACAATGAGAAACATCATCTAGACAACAATATTCATTTTCCCATTAGGGTTGATAACAGAGGGGTGGGTGCCAGGCATTCCTTTGGAGCCTGCTGCTAAGACAACCCCAATTATCATACAGAGCACGACAGAGAGTCAGAGAGAGAGGGAGAGAGTGTGTTTGTGTGTCTGTGTCTGTGTGTCTTTGAGTGTGAGGAAGAATTGGGCTTTCAGTCATTCAGGCCTTGATGTGTAGATAGGATCCACAGAGATACCTACCACAGGGAGTTCAGCATCAGTTCCATTTCAAATGCAGGGAATCACTCAAATATTCAATTTTCCCCTTCTCCCTCCCTCCCTCCCCCTCCCTCCCTCCCTCCCCTCCCTCCCGCCCTCCCCTCCCTCCCTCCCTCCCTCCCTCCCTCCCTCCCTCTCCTCTCCTCCCTTAGAGCCAGTTCTCAGACCTCCCATTCTCCCTCTCTCCTCCTTTCCCTCCCTCCCTCCCTCCTCTCCTCCCTTAGAGCCAGTTCTCAGACCTCCCATTCTCCACCTCTCCCCCTTTCCCTCCCTCCCTCCCTCCCTCCTCTCCTCCCCCTAGAGCCCGTTCTCCAGACCTCCCATTCTCCACCTCTCCCCCTTTCCCTCCCTCCCTCCCTCCCTCCTCTCCTCCCTTCGAGCCAGTTCTCAGACCTCCCATTCTCCACCTCTCCCCCCTTTCCCTCCCTCCCCCCCCCCCTCCTCTCCCTCCTTTAACCATTCTCGCCTCCCTTCCCCCTCTCCCCCCTTTTCCCCCCCTCCCTCCCTCCCTCCCCCCTAAAGCCATTCTCAGACCTCCCTTCTCCCTCCCCCTCCCCTTCATGATTCAACTTTCTCTCGCCCCCCTTTCCCCCGTTCCTAAACTGTTACGACTCTCCCCATAAGTCCCTGGGCTAGCCCCTTCCTTTTTTTCGGAGGGGGGGGGAAAATAAAAATAAAATTGTTTTTTT
>LR778288.1:2634088-2762513 GCA_902810595.1 Coregonus sp. 'balchen' | reverse complement strand
GGTTTTTTAAAGGGAGGGGGGGGGCCCGGGGGGGTTGGGGTTTGGTCGCCCCTGGTGGTCGCGGCGGCGGTGGTGGTGGTTCGCGGAGGTGGTGGTACTCGCGGGTCGGTGGGGTGGTGCGGCTGGTTGGCGGCGGTTGGTCGCCGCGGTGGTGGTTGGGGCGGGGTGTTCGCGGGTGTGTTCCGGGGTGGTGGTGGTCGCGGGGCGGGTGGTCGGGGGGCGGGTGAGGGTCGCCGGCCGGGTGGTGGTCGCGGCGGTGGTGGGTCGGCGGGGTGGGTCGCGCTTGGTGGCGCGGCGGTGGTGGTTCGCGCGGCGGTGGTGTTGGGCGGGTGTGGTAGGTGGTGGGCCGGGGCGGTGGTGGTCGCGGCGGTGGTGGTCGGGGGCGGCGGTGGTGGTCGCGGCGGGGGGCGGGGGTGGTGGGTCAGGGCGGTGGTCGGAGGGGTGGTTGGTTCGCGGGGTGGTGGTCGCGGGGCGGGTGGTGGTCCGGCGGTGGTGGTCGCGGGGTGGTGGTGGTACGCGGGCGTGGTGGTGTGCGGAGGCGTGGTGCGGGCGAGGGTTGGTCGCGGCGGCGGTGGGGTCGCGGCGGTGTTGTCGCGGGTGGTGGTTCGCGGCGGTGGGGGGTCGGGGCCCGTGGTGGTCCGGCGGCGGGGTCGCGGCGGTGGGGTCGCGGCGGCGTGGGGGTGGTCGCGGGCCTACTTTTACTGGGGACGCCCCCGGGGCGCCCGATCCGCGCTGTTCCTGCGCTCTCCCTGCCTTTGCACCTCTCCGCTCTTTGGCCCTCATGGCCCCTCCCGTCCCCCTCTGGGTTCCTCTTCCGCCGCCCTCTTTTTATCCTCCTGCCCTTCCATGATGACCTCCCAAAGGCTAAACCTATCCTAGTTCAGCACTCCCACACTCCTGATGAATATGGGCCTCTGGTCAAACATCAACAACTGGGACTTTGAAACACAGGGTCTTGATGCCATTGTATCTCTGCTGGAAATCATCAAACATGGGTTCAAATTGTATTTGTTTTATTCCTCACACTTTGAGTGTTTGATTGTGCCAACTTGAAGTGTGAAATGCGCTGGGGTTTTGGGACTTTACAATTTTTCCATTCTGCCATACAATCTCAATCAAGCACAGCTTTTAGTCTTTGAAAGAAAGCAAATACCACTTGAACCCAGGTCTGGAAATCATCAATTTGTTACAACAGAGATACATTTTGGTCTGTAAAATAATCTGTTCATACATTCATCAAAATGAAATCAAATTTTATTTGCCACATTCGCCGAATACAACTGGTGTAGACTTTACAGTGAAATGAGTGCTTACAAGCCCTTAACCAACAATGCAGTTTTAAGAAAAATAAGTGTTAAGTAAAGAAATAGATAAGTAAAAATAAAAAATAATTAAAGAGCAGCAGTAAAATAGAATAACAGTAGGGAGGCTATATACAGGGGGTACCGGTACCGAGGCAATGTGCGGGGGCACCGGTTAGTCAAGGTAATTGAAGTAAGATGTACATGTAGGTAGAGTTAAAGTGACTATGCACAGATAATAAACAGAGAGTAGCAGCAGCGTAAAAGAGGGGGTGGGGGGGACAATGCAAATAGTCTGGGTAGCCATGATTAGCTGTTCAGGAGTCTTATGGCTTTGGGGTAGAAGCTGTTAAGAAGCCTTTTGGACCTAGACTTAGTACTCATTGTACCACCTGCCGTGCGGTAGCAGAGAGAACAGTCTATGACTAGGGTGGCTGGAGTCTTTGAACATTTTTAGGACCTTCCTCTGACACCGCCTGGTATAGAGGTCCTGGATGGCAGGAAGCTTGGCCCCAGTGATGTAATGGGCCGTACGCACTACCCTCTGTAGTGCCTTGAGGTCGGAGGCCGAGCAGTTGCCATACCAGGCAGTGATGCAACCAGTCAGGATGCTCTTGATGGTGCAGCTGTAGAACCTTTTGAGGATCTGAGGACCCATGCCAAATCTTTTCAGTCTCCTGAGGGGGATTAGGCTTTGTCGTGCCCTCTTCACAACTGTCTTGGTGTGTTTGGACCATGATAGTTGGTTGGTGATGTGGACACCAAGGAACTTGAAGCTCTCAACCTGCTCCACTACAGCCCCGTCGATGAGAATGGGGGCGTGCTCAGTCTTCTTTTTTTTTCTGTAGTCCACAATCATCTCCTTTGTCTTGATCACGTTGAGGGAGAGGTTGTTGTCCTGGCACCACACGGCCAGGTCTCTGACCTTCTCCCTATAGGCTGTCTCATCAGTGTCATCGGCAAACTTAATGATGGTGATGGAGTCATGCCTGGCCATGCAGTCATGGGTGAACAGGGAGTACAGGAGGGGACTGAGCACGCACCCCTGAGGGGCCCCCGTGTTGAGGATTAGCGTGGCAGATGTGTTGTTACCTACCCTTACCACCTGGGGGCGGCCCGTCAGGAAGTCCAGGATCCAGTTGAAGAGGGAGGTGTTTAGTCCAAGGGTCCTTAGCTTAGTGATGAGCTTTGAGGGCACTATGGTGTTGAACGCTGAGCTGTACTCAATGAATAGCATTCTCACGTAGGTGTGCCTCTTGTCCAGGTGGGAAAGGGCAGTGTGGAGTGCAATAGAGATTGCATCATCTGTGGATCTGTTGGGGCAGTATGCAAATTGGAGTAGGTCTAGGGTTTCTTGGATAATGGTGTTGATGTGAGCCATGACCAACCTTTTAAAGCACTTCATGTCTAGAGACGTGAGTGCTACAGGTCGGTAGTCATTTAGGCAGGTTACCTTAGTTTTCTTGGGCACAGGGACTATGGTGGTCTGCTTGAAACATGTTGGTATTACAGACTCAGTCAGGGACATGTTGAAAATGTCAGCGAAGACACTTGCCAGTTGGTCAGCACATGCTCGGAATATACGTCCTGGTAATCTGTCTGTGTTGCTTGCATCGAAGCGAGCATAGAAGTGATTTAGCTCATCTGGTAGGCTCATGTCACTGGGTAGCTCGCGGCTGTGCTTCCCTTTGTAGTATGTAATAGTTTGCAAGCCCTGCCACATCCGACGAGCGTCGGAGCCGGTGTAGTATGATTCAATCTTATTCCTACATTGATGCTTTGTCTGTTTGATGGTTCGTCGGAGGGTGTAGCGGGATTTCTTATAAGTGTCCGGGTTAGAGTCCCGCTCCTTGAAAGCGCCAGCTCTACCCTTTAGCTCAGTGCGGATGTTGCCTGTAATCCATGGCTATATAGGGAATAGGTGCCATTCTCTGTCTAAGTAGTGCACTATATAGGGAAAAGGGGTGCCCAATTCTCTGGTCTAAAGTAGTGCACTATATAGGGAATAGGGTGCCATTCTCTGGTCTAAAGTAGTGCACTATATCGGGAACAGGGTGCCATTTGGGACAGACTAAGGGTTTGGTCTGTCCTGTGAAAGCAGCAGGATTTCATAACATCATAAATCACACAACAAGAAGAGTGTTGAAACGGTCCGATGCAGATAGGGGTGCTGTGCAGATAGGGGTTCTGTCATTCTGTCCGTTGCAGATAGGAAACATGTCTATCTGTTAGTCCACTTATCAAAACAACATGTATGTCTGTTATCCTACTTATCAAAACAACATGTCTGTCTGTTAGTCTACTGATCAAAACAACATGTCTGTCTGTTATCCTACTGATCAAAACAACATGTCTGTCTGAATGTCTACTTATCAAAACAACATGTCTGTCTGTTATCCTACTTATCAAAACAACATGTCTGTCTGTTATCCTACTGATCAAAACAACATGTCTGTCTGAATGTCTACTTATCAAAACAACATGTCTGTCTGTTATCCTACTGATCAAAACAACATGTCTGTCTGAATGTCTACTTATCAAAACAACATGTCTGTCTGTTATCCTACTTATCAAAACAACATGTCTGTCTGTTAGTCTACTGATCAAAACAACATGTCTGTCTGTTATCCTACTTATCAAAACAACATGTCTGTCTGTTAGTCTACTGATCAAAACAACATGTCTGTCTGTTATCCTACTGATCAAAACAACATGTCTGTCTGTTATCCTACTGATCAAAACAACATGTCTGTCTGTTAGTCTACTGATCAAAACAACATACATTTACATTTACATTTACGTCATTTAGCAGACGCTCTTATCCAGAGCGACTTACAAATAGGTGCATTCACCCTATAGCCAGTGGGATAACCACTTTACAATATCTTGTTTTTTTTAAAGTTTTTTTTTAGGGGGGGGGGTAGAAGGATTACTTTATCCTATCCCAGGTATTCCTTAAAGAGGTGGGGTTTCAAATGTCTCCGGAAGGTGGTGAGTGACTCCGCTGTCCTGGCGTCGTGAGGGAGCTTGTTCCACCATTGGGGTGCCAGAGCAGCGAACAGTTTTGACTGGGCTGAGCGGGAACTATGCTTCCGCAGAGGAAGGGGAGCCAGCAGGCCAGAGGTGGATGAACACAATGCCCTCGTTTGGATGTAGGGACTGATCAGAGCCTGAAGGTACAGAGGTGCCGATCCCCTCACAGCTCCATAGGCAAGCACCATGGTCTTGTAACAGATGCGAGCTTCAACTGGAAGCCAGTGGAGTGTGCGGAGGAGCGGGGTGACGTGAGAGAACTTGGGAAGGTTGAACACCAGACGGGCTGCGGCATTCTGGATGAGTTGTAGGGGTTTAATGGCACAGGCAGGGAGCCCAGCCAACAGCGAGTTGCAGTAATCCAGACGGGAGATGACAAGTGCCTGGATTAGGACCTGTGCCGCTTCCTGTGTAAGGCAGGGTCGTACTCTCCGAATGTTGTAGAGCATGAACCTGCAGGATCGGGTCACCGCCTTGATGTTAGCGGAGAACGACAGGGTGTTGTCCAGGGTCACGCCAAGGCTCTTCGCACTCTGGGAGGAGGACACAATGGAGTTGTCAACCGTGATGGCGAGATCATGGAACGGGCAGTCCTTCCCCGGGAGGAAGAGCAGCTCCGTCTTGCCAAGGCTGGGATGAACTCTGCCTTGTTAGCAGCAGAACGGCAGTTCCAGAGGCTGCCTGAGACCTGGAACTCCAGGTGTGTGGTGCGTGCAGGGACCACCAGGTTAGAGAGGCAGCAGCCACGCGGTGTGAGGCGTTTGTGTAGCCTGTGCGGAGAGGAGAGAACAGGGATAGGCAGAGGCATAGTTGACAGGCTGCAGCAAATGGCTACAATAATGCAGAGGAGATCGGAATGAAATGAACTAAACATCTGGGAAAGGAGAGAGCGGGGCCTCCCTCACCACAACTCCCAAATATAACTCTCCCAACTTCCACCTCAGAAACTATAATTGTTTCACTGAAACACCCGAATATAACTCTCCCAACTTCCACTTTAGAAATTAGAATTGTTGTAAACTACAGCGGTTCAATGTTCCTAGGAATAGACTCTAACTTACTTTATTCAGCTAGCTAACTTGGTACAGTATTCTTCCATGAAAACCGCCCAGGGCACCGTATCCTGTGACGCCATAGCTAACTAGCATGCTAGCATCCAATAACACACGGTTTAGCACCAATACTTGGTTACAACAAACTACCAATAGTGTGTTAACACACTAAACAGATAATTCGTGTCCGTGTCTAGTTCCTTTCATAACGCAGCAATAATTAAACGTTGGCTAGCTAGCACAACATGTCTGTCTGTTAGTCTACTGATCAAAACAACATGTCTGTCTGTTAGTCTACCGATCAAAACAACATGTCTGTCTGTTAGTCTACTGATCAAAACAACAGGCATCATCAATATCTACACAGAAATAACCACATATTATTGGTTATTGTTGGGCTTGCATTAATTTTGTAAGGATGTAGTCGTTAGGGAAGTAGAAGCTGAGTTGCAGTTTGATAGTTTGATTTGACACAATAAGCAGTTATCAATATCACAGCCATATTGGACCTTGAAGAGGCTATCTGCAGTTGATACTTTAATTTGTTTATTTCTATATTAATGATTTATACCCATTGATAAAGAATATAACATATAAATGGCTCATGAGCTCAATTCAACTACAGTACCCCATAAGAGCCCCAAATAGAAGCTTGTTTGTCTCCAATGTTTGTAAACAATGTAATTGTAAACAAACACTGTATAGCCTCAAAACACGTTTAAAACTAGACTTTTTTTTCCAGTCCTGGCATCCATAGCTCTGTCCGCATTTAACAGGGGTTACGTTTCTCCAGCCCCCTCCCTTAAGCTGTTTACCAAAACAGTGGCGGGTTGCCCACGTTGTTATTGTTTGAAATGCAGATTGCTTTAACATCCAAACTGGACACAGAAGACACTTCTACACAAAGAAGACGAAGAAGAAACGTCTTCTCTCTCTGCTGCCTGAATGAGACTGACCATCATGTCTCTCTGCAGTCTGAATGAGACTGGCACACTGTGGTATTTCACCCAGTAGATATGGGAGTTTATCAAAATTGGGTTTGTTTTCGAATACTTTGTGGATCGCTGTAATCTGAGGGAAATATGTGTCTCTAATATGGTCATACATTTGGCAGGAGGTTAGGAAGTGCAGCTCAGTTTCCACCTCATTTTGTGGGCAGTGTGCACATAGCCTGTCTTCTCTTGAGAGCCAGGTCTGCCTACGGCAGCCTTTCTCAATAGCAAGGCTATGCTCACTGAGTCTGTACATAGTCAAAGCTTTCCTTAATTTTGGGTCAGTCACAGTGGTCAGGTATTCCGCCACTGTGTACTCTATGTTTAGGGCCAAATAGCATTCTAGTTTTTTGTTAATTCTTTCCAATGTGTCAAGTAATTATCTTTTAGTTGTTTCATGATTTGGTTGGGTCTAATTGTGTTGCTGTCCTGGGGCAAGTGGGGTCTGTTTGTGTTTGTGAACAGAGCCCCAGGACCAGCTTGCTTAGGGGACTCTTCTCAAGGTTAATCTCTCTGTAGGTGATGGCTTTGTTATGGAAGGTTTGGGAATCGCTTCCTTTTAGGTGGTTGTAGAATTTAACGGCTCTTTTCTGGATTTTGATCATTAGCGGGTATCGGCCTAATTCTGCTCTGCATGCATTATTTGGTGTTTTACGTTGTACACAGAGGATATTTTTGCAGAATTCTGCATGCACAGTCTCAATTTGGTGTTTGTCCCATTTTGTGAATTGTTGGTTGGTGAGCGGACCCCAGACCTCACAACCATAAAGGGCAACGGTTTCTATAACTGATTCAAATATTTTTTGCCAGATCCTAATTGGTATGTCGAATTGAGTGTTCCTTTTGATGCCTTGTCTCTCAGATCGTTTACAGCTTTGTGGAAGTTACCTGTGGCGCTGATGTTTAGGCCGAGGTATGTATAGTTTTTTGTGCTCTAGGGCAACGGTGTCTAGATGGAATTTGTATTTGTGGTCCTGGCAACTGGACCTTTTTTGGAACACCATTATTTTTGTCTTACTGAGATTTACTGTCAGGGCCCAGGTCTGACAGAATCTGTGCAGATGATCTGGTTGCTGCTGTAGGCCCTCCTTGGTTGGTGACAGAAGCACCATATCATCAGCAAACAGTAGACATTTGACTTCAGATTCTAGTAGGGTGAAGCCGGGTGCTGCAGACTGTTCTAGTGCCCTCGCCAATTCGTTGATATGTATGTTGAAGAGGGTGGGGCTTAAGCTGCAACCCTGTCTCACCCCACGGCCCTGTGGAAAGAAATGTGTGTGCTTTTTGCCAATTTTAACTGCACACTTGTTGTTTGTGTACATGGAATGTATAATGTTATATGTTTTCCCCCAACACCACTTCCATCAATTTGTATAGCAGACTCTCTCTCTCTCGCTCTCTCTGTGTGTCTCTCTCTGTCACACACTGTCTCTCTCTCTCTCTCTTTTACTCTCTCTCTCTCTCTCTCTCCTCTCTCTCTCTCTCTCTCTCTCTCTGTCTCTCTCTCTATCTCTATCTCTCTCTCTCTATCTCTCTCTCTCTCTCTCACTCTCTCTCTTACACGCTTTCTCTCTCACACACACACTCTCTCTCTCTCTCTCTCTCTCTCTCACTCTCTCTCTCTATCTCTCTCTCTCTCTCACTCTCTCTCTTACACTCTTTCTCTCTCACACACACACACACACACACTCTCTCTCTCTCTCTCTCTCTCTCTCTCTCTCTCTCTCACACACCCGTCAGGATGGATTGCAGGAGGAAGTGGAGGCCTATATATCAGCGATGTCGTGTCATGTTGTCAGCTCTACGCAATCTGGGACATCAGGTGCTGTTTCCTGTTCCTGAGGGGTAAGTCCCCATGCTGATACGTGTCCCAAATGGCACCCCCATTCCCTATAGAGTATACTACTGCTGACCAGGGCCTATAGGTATCTGGTCAAAAGTAGTGCACTATATAGGGAGGAGAGTGTCATTTGGGACACACTTTGAGATGTGTAACCTCCCGAGTGGCGCAGTGGTCTAAGGCACTGCATCGCAGTGCTAGCTGTGCCACTAGAGATCCTGGTTCGAATCCAGGCTCTGCTGTAGCCGGCCGCAACCGGGAGACCCATGGGGCTGCGCACAATTGGCCCAGCATCGTCCAGGGTAGGGGAGGGAATGGCCGGCAGGGAGGTAGCTCAGTTGGTAGAGGATAGCGTTTGCAACGCCAGGGTTGTGGGTTAGATTCCCATGGGGTATGAAATTTTAAAAAAAAAATGTATGCACTAACTGTAAGTCGCTCTGGATAAGAGCGTCTGCTAAATGACGTAAATGTAAAATGTGTCTGGCACTTCACTTTGACAGGCTGGTGACAGACAGACAGACATAGAGACAGACAGACAGACAGACATACAGGCAGACACAGACAGACAGACATACATACATAGAGACAGACAGACATAGAGACAGACAGACAGACAGACATACAGACAGACAGACAGACAGACAGACAGACAGACAGACAGACAGACAGACAGACAGACAGACAGACAGACAGACAGACATAGAGACATAGAGACAGACAGACAGACAGACAGACAGACAGACAGACAGACAGACAGACAGACAGACAGACAGTTTCTATGTGGTTGTAAGGGTAGGATGGGGGATGCGTCCTGCAGGGGTGTGTACGTGCTTGCGTGTGTGCGAATGTCCATGTGTCCTGCAGTGGTGTGTGCAGCCTACTTAATGGCCACAGGCAGCCCAAGAATGTATTGTCAACAGGAACTCCTGGATCTGGCATCCTCTCCACTCTGCCACAGAGCTGACCACAGACCAGTGAAGGAAACTGATTTGTCACACACACGCACGCACACACGCACGCACGCACTGAGAAGCTTGGCTGTTTTAACCACTGGCTAGTTCACTAGTTGAGAGGATAATGGGGTTGAGTTTTGAGATTCTACTTTTCTTGATTGATACACTTTTTATATGGATTAGGCTTACTATAACTTGTAGTGCCTCTCTATGGGGTCTAGGCTATGTCCCAAATGGCACCCTATTCCCTATATGGTATACTACTGCTGACCAGGGCCCTTAGGTATCTGGCCAAAAGTAGTGCACTAAATAGGGAATCGGGTGCGATTTGAGATGTAACCCAAGAGAAAGTTTTCAAACCAAGGCATGTGTTGACAGACCTTATTGATATAGCCTGCCGCCAGAGTAAATGCTGATATAATATTCTACTTTTCAGGTGAGGTAGGCTATCCTTAGTAACACTTCAGGTGAGGTAGGCTATCCTTAGTAACACTTCAGGTGAGGTGGTATCCTTAGTAACACTTCAGTGAGGTAGGCTATCCTTAGTAACACTTCAGGTGAGGTAGGCTATCCTTAGTACACTTCAGTGAGGTAGGCTATCCTTAGTAACACTTCGGGAGGTAGGCTATCCTAGTACACTTCAGGTGAGGTAGGCTATCCTTAGTAACACTTCAGGTGAGGTAGGCCCTTAGTAACACTTCAGGTGAGGTAGGCTATCTTAAACACTTCAGGTGAGGTAGGCATCTTAGTAACACTTCAGGTGAGGTAGCTATCCTTAGTAACACTTCAGTAGGTAGGCTATCTTAGAACACTTCAGGTGAAGTAGGCTATCCTTAGTAACACTTCAGTGTGAAGTAGGCTTCCTAGTAACACTTCAGGTGAGGTAGGCTATCCTTAGTAACACTTCAGGTGAGGTAGGCTATCCTTAGTAACACTTCAGGTGAGGTAGGCTATCCTTAGTAACACTTCAGGTGAGGTAGGCTATCCTTAGTAACACTTCAGGTGAGGTAGGCTATCCTTAGTAACACTTCAGGTGAGGTAGGCTATCCTTAGTAACACTTCAGGTGAGGTAGCTATCCTTAGTAACACTTCAGGTGAGGTAGGCTATCCTTATTAACACTTCAGGTGAGGTAGGCTATCCTTAGTAACACTTCAGGTGAAGGTAGGCTATCCTTAGAAACACTTCAGGTGAGGTAGGCTATCCTTAGTAACACTTCAGGTGAGGTAGGCTATCCTTAGTAACACTTCAGGTGAGGTAGGCTATCCTTAGTAACACTTCAGGTGAGGTAGGCTATCCTTAGTAACACTTCAGGTGAGGTAGGCTATCCTTAGTAACACTTCAGGTGAGGTAGGCTATCCTTAGTAACACTTCAGGTGAGGTAGGCTATCCTTAGTAACACTTCAGGTGAGGTAGGCTATCCTTAGTAACACTTCAGGTGAGGTAGGCTATCCTTAGTAACACTTCAGGTGAGGTAGGCTATCCTTAGTAACACTTCAGGTGAAGGTAGGCTATCCTTAGTAACACTTCAGGTGAGGTAGGCTATCCTTAGTAACACTTCAGGTGAGGTAGTCTATCCTTAGTAACACTTCAGGTGAGGTAGGCTATCCTTAGTAACACTTCAGGTGAAGGTAGGCTATCCTTAGTAACACTTCAGGTGAGGTAGGCTATCCTTAGTAACACTTCAGGTGAGGTAGGCTATCCTTAGAAACACTTCAGGTGAGGTAGGCTATCCTTAGTAACACTTCAGGTGAGGTAGGCTATCCTTAGTAACACTTCAGGTGAGGTAGGCTATCCTTAGTAACACTTCAGGTGAGGTAGGCTATCCTTAGTAACACTTCAGGTGAGGTAGGCTATCCTTAGTAACACTTCAGGTGAAGGTAGGCTATCCTTAGTAACACGATTTAGAAATGGACAGACTTGGTCTACTACTTAATTAGAAGTCATGGAAGTGTAAACAAATGGAAAGGTTGTCCCCATCATTATGCATCAAGCGTCTATTGGCATGTAAGCTTTTATATGTGTCTTATCAACAGATAACTTACAATAAAATAAAATAAACATCACTGTCAACACATAACATACAATTAAATAATAATAGGCCTAATTTATTTGATAAAATAATGAAAACATTGAAAGCAGTGTCATGCCATTGGGGAAACTAAAGGTATATTCTATTCTCTATAAAATGCCAGCTAAGAACCAATTGGGCCTATATCTTCTTTTATTACTATCGTTACCCCAGTTACAGTAAAAGCTGTTTCTGTTTTGGTGTATGACATGATTTAGTAGTAAATGATGCTGAAATGTCCCTCTCCCTGTTTTGTTTCCTTGCAGGTCTCAAGTTGCAATCAAGGAGGAGCTGAGAGTCCCCCCGGGGGCTAGTGTTGTAACCTGCTCCTCAAATATAAAGAGCTGTTTGCCTTCCAAACGCAAGGAAACACTGAATTACAACGTCATAGGAGAACAGCGACCAGACGCACGGTTCATCTCAATAACCGACAGAGGCAACCAGTGTAGCCTAGACTACATCTCAACCAATTTAGTCAGTTGAAGAGTCAAACCATTTCTCTGTTCTAACAAACTTCTCTATGTACTCATAGAACGTATTTGTCACGGCACATTTCACTGTTATAGTAAATTGAGATAGAGAGAAAAAAGTTTTCACTGCGCTGCGGGAGCGTGAGAGAGAGAGAGAGAGGCGCAACCGAACTTTGGCTGAGAGTGAGGAGAGCGGAGAGAGCGCGTAGAGCATGGCTGCCCTTATCAGCGTGTACTCGTCGTGGCCGGAGAGCTTTGAGTGCTCAACGGGAGATGGGGACGTGCCTGACGGACACGGCTCGCACAGGACTCCCGCGGACAAAGCATCGGAGCCGCGCATCAGACGGCCCATGAATGCGTTCATGGTCTGGGCTAAAGATGAGAGGAAGCGCCTGGCCCTCCAGAATCCGGACCTGCACAACGCAGAGCTCAGCAAGATGCTGGGTGAGATTAACGTTTATTTTTTACGGACATAGTTAATATTTTATAATTACATATTTAGGATATTGTTATTATTATTATTATTATTTAAAAAATATATATATATTCTTCTTCTTCTTCTTCTTCTTCTTCTTCTCCTTCTTCTTCTTCTCCTTCTTATTTATTTTTATTATTACGCTATAGGCCTACGCATGCTCTGGCAAAAGTTATCCTATGTCAAATCAGAGCTATTCATAGCCTAAACCTTTTCGAAGTTAATTGAGATATCAAATCATAACATTTGTTTCTGTTTTGGTATATAAAAGTATATAAAGAAAATACAATATATAAAAACATAGTTTCTTAGTGTTGTTTATTTTATTATTTTTTTGGGGGGGGGGGGTCTGATCATAAACATTAAATGTGTGCGCCTTTCACCTTTGAGCATCGTCCATATCTCCTAAAATAAAAACAAAAATAACTCCTCCCCTGGACCAAAACTTCAAGTGGCAGTTAGTTCATGAGTGGATGTCGCTAAATTCGATTAAAATGCAATCAATTCAATTGCACGTTCTTTACCAGTAGTGGTAGTTTATCAGGAGGCCTGTGGGTCACTTGGATTAGTGCATAAATCTCAGCGTGCATCCTGGCGCTCGCTCGCTCGCACGTCGTCATGTTATGTTATATTTTAATATTATTATTTCATACAATTATTTTCACCCATTAGACATAAAAAAGGGCAAACTATATTAGGAAGTTAAATGTAAATATATATGTGCTAATTTGTTTAAATTTAGAAAGCATAGACCTGTCCATTCCCTATATTGAACTGACGGGCGATAACCTTTTAAGGCTCAGAATTAAGACTTACATTTGACATATTTGTTGCTTTTTCGTTAAGATTAGGTTGCCTTTCGGTGTAACTGGTATACCAATAATTAATTATTTCGTTTAAATGATTGCGATTCATATTATTAAATTACTATGCATATTACGTTGCTCTTTAATAAATGGTATCCCGTATTTGCAGTGTGATATAAGCATCTAATAAATTCATCCAGTCAACACGGGAGAGAGAGAGATATCATAGTTTATTCTTAATTTACATATATACACCTCAGGAGGGGGAAATTGACAATGTTTGCCGTAAATATATGCTATTGTTTTTCCATTCTCAGAACGAAGATTAAGCGTTCAGTAAAGCCATCTTGTGGGAATTGGGTCTTATAAAAGTGATGGCATTGCAACCTTTGGTTGTTTTAATCCTCACTAGATATTCATTCATTTTCTCGATGATATTGGGAGTTGCTTTTCATTTGAATGCAATAGATAGGTAATCATGTTCAACACAACACTGTGTCACATTTTAATGTCGTGGACTATTGCTTTATATATCCTTTAAAAACTAATATTCCACTGAACATAAAACAAGAAAATGAGTGTATATTATTGATAATCTGTTACCTAAAAAGGTAGAAACTCCAGCACGCAGCTGATCATGGATGTTTTAAAGACATAATACAATGACTTAAAAAAAAAAAATGTTTCATTTTAACAACATTATAAGTGTTTATTATGGATGGAAAAACAGATATTATGTTTCTTTGTATCCCACACCAATGTTTCAGTCCACTTTTTAAAATCCTTGTTTCTATTGAACATGCCATACAAATAAAGGCATTTGAATTAATTATATGAAGAGTGCCTTGGTCCTCCTTTTCTTTTCGATGACCAGTTCACCCCTTTGACCAAAGAGCACCGTCTGTCTACCAACAATTACTATTGTGTACCTTAGTTAGCGCTTCCCTTCCTCCTCTTTCTACATAATACAATGTCTTAAAAAAAAATTATGTTTCATTTTAACAACATTATAAGTGTTTATTATGGATGAAAAACAGATATTCTGTTTCTTTGTACCCCACACCAATGTTTCAGTCCACTTATACAATGTAATCTAAGTCCTGTTACATCGTTTTTCCTCCATAAACTATTTCTGTATATGGCCTTACAAACAATGAACAAGAAATCAAATTATTATAGTGGACAGTAACGAGTCCTGTTTCTTATTTTTTCCTCCCCAGGCAAGTCGTGGAAGGCCCTGACCCCTCTTCAGAAGCGCCCGTACGTAGAGGAGGCCGAGAGGCTGCGGGTGCAACACATGCAGGACTACCCCAACTACAAGTACCGCCCTCGCCGCAAGAAGCAACTGAAGCGCATCTGTAAGCGCGTGGACCCCGGGTTCCTATTGAGCAGCCTGGGGGGGCCTGACCAGAATGCCCTGACTGACCCCCGGGGGAAAGAAGGGGAAGGAGGTAGGTTGTCCTCATACTCTTCCCCCAGCCCGGTTAGATCCTTAAGAGATATACCGTCCAGCAGCACCTACCCCTACGACCTCCCCACCCCGCCTGAGATGTCCCCTCTGGACACGGCCCTGGACCACGACTACCCCTCCTACTACCCCACCTCCTCTTCCTCCTCTTCCTCCGTCTCCTGCTCCGAGGAGCATCACCAGCACCAGCGTCAGGGTCAGAACCCCGGAGGTGGAGGTCACATGGGCCTGAGTCCTCCACCCTACCACCCTGACTACACCCAGACCCAGACTTCCATCCACTGTGGTGGCTCCCACTCCCACCTGGCCCACCTCTCCCACGTGTCCCAGGCCCAGTCCGGAGGCCTCATCCCTGGGCATCCTCTGTCCTACTACAGCCCATCCTCATGGCCCTCCCAGCTCCAGGTCCACCCGGGCCTCCAGCCCCACCATCACCCCCACTTGGGGCACCTCTCCCCGGGTCACCACAACCAGCACCACCTGGGTCAGCTCTCCCCTCCTCCAGAACGGAACCATGGCCAGAACCACGGTCATCTGGAGACTCTGGACCAGCTGAGTCAGGTCGAGCTTCTAGGGGAGGTCGACCGTGACGAGTTCGACCAGTACCTGAACTCGACCGCAGCGGGTGCGGCGGCAGCTGGGGTGGGGGTGTTCCACTCCGAACACGGAGGAGGAGGGATGACGGTGACGGGTCACATCCAGGTGACTTCTGGGAGCAGCGTTGTCGGGGAAAGCAGCCTGATCTCTGTGCTAGCGGACGCCACGGCAGCGTACTACAACAACTATGGCATTTCTTAGACAGGTTGTGGAGTTACCTGGTCACCATGCCGACGCCAACGGCTCCCGTCATCACCATGCCGACGCCGTATGTGTCCAGCATCTCAGAGTAGGAGTGCTGGTCTGGGATCAGGTCCCTCTGTCCATGTCATCTTATTTATCGCGATCTAAAAAGGCAAAAAACTTTGAGACGCTTGATACCTATGACCCTATGGTAAGGCTGAAGATGGGGTTAGGGTGAGGTGCGACACAAGGACCAATCACATAGCAATATGATTGTTTTTTTGGGGGGGCCGAGGAAGGAGACAGGAGGGTGAAATGAGAAGGTGAAAGAGAAAGAGAGAAAGAGAGAAAGAGAGAAATAACTTTAATGGACACCTCAGGGATGTTCACATAGAACACCAGTTCATCACTTTTATCTGTCTATCTCCAAAACAGAACACCAACCGGACGGTTGGAGCAGTCGTTGTCCAGTTATAAAAATGTCTTAAACGTGTTGCCCAGTAAAGCGTGTTGTACAGATGCTCTTATCGCTTATTGATGCACTTTTGATGTTTCACCTAAATGCTTTATTGTAATGCTATTATAATGAATTATTTCTGTTTGAATGTTTGTATTATTTGTTACCCAACATTAGTTGGCGTTTTTACCTCAGTAGTTTGTATTTAAATGAGGATTAGATGTGCATTTCTTATGCAATTCTCCCAGACAACATGGTTTGCATCTCAAATGGTACTTTATTCCCTATATAGTGCATTACTTTTCACCAGGAACCACAGGGTTGACCATTTTGAGACGCAGCCATGGTGAAGAAAAATACTTTATATACTTCTTCTTTTCAAGTACTTAATATATCATCGTAATCTTTACAATGAAAATAATAATGACTGTATGCTGATTTAGGTTTGTGAATTAATTTTAAATAAAGTTCCACTTTTATATTGCCGTATTTGCAACTTGGATATGCCTACACACAGACACAGACTGAGCAGGGGTAGGCCACTAGAATCAGCCGCAGGACAATTTTTGTCAGAGCGAATGGAGGTTAAGGGGGATGGGGGGGGGGGGGATATACTATAAATTGAACACAACTAAACCCAAAAAGATTGTATATGAAAATAACAATAATTTCATATCGATTACATATGTCTGTTTTGTTATTTGTTGGAATATGGGGAACATATTTCTGAAATTAAACTCATATTTATCTAAATTCCTGGTGAATTTACATTATTTGTTGACGGAAATCTAAGCGAGACACAGTGTTCTGGCAGGTCTGATTTATTTGTTGATGGAAATCTAAGCGAGACACAGTGTTCTGACAGGTCTGATTTATTTGTTGACGGAAATCTAAGCGAGACACAGTGTTCTGGCAGGTCTGATTTTAATACAAGAGTGTCTGACTGTTGCTGACCCCTGCACTAATCAAATCAAATCAAATGGTATTTGTCACATGCTCCGAATACAACAGGTGTAGACCTTACCGTGAAATGCTTACTGACAAGCCCTTAACCAACAGGTGTAGACCTTACAGTGAAATGCTGACTTACAAGCCCTTAACCAACAGGTGTAGACCTTACAGTGAAATGCTTCCTTACAAGCCCTTAACCAACAGGTGTAGACCTTACAGTGAAATGCTGACTGACAAGCCCTTAACCAACAGGTGTAGACCTTACAGTGAAATTTACATTTACATTTTACATTTACATTTTAGTCATTTAGCAGACGCTCTTATCCAGAGCGACTTACAGTTAGTGAGTGCATGAGCACTTCTCTTTCTGTTCTATTCATAGTACACACCCACACACCCACCCACACCCACACCCACCTCCTCTGGTAGGTCTTCAGCGATGCTCTCTGTGATGGGGGCTCGGGGAGGGAAGGTGCGACAGGCGTCCCCTAACCCCAACCCCTGGCCTCTGAGGTGGGGGGGTGCAGAGGGGGAACGGGGGGGAGGGGGGTACTCGCTCTCACTCAGTGTCTTCGCCATCTGCAGCACCGAACACGATTGGTCGTCCAGCCCCCCGGCCCCTCCCGCTCCCCTCCTAAAGCCCTCCCCCAGGACGAAGGCAGGACTGGGATTGGCTGTGGGGATCGTCACCTCGGCCAGGTCGGGGTACAGGGGGCGGGGTTTAGAGAAGGAGGTGTCAGCCATCTCCAGTACTCCTTTAGGGAGGGGGGGGAGGGGGGGAAGTCAGGAGGAGGACGGTTCAGTGTGCCACCCGCTCCGCCCCCAAGGGCTGCCCCTCCCCCTAACCCCACCCCCACACTCCCATCATCCTCTGGGGACCCCTCCTCACCGATGGGCCGGACAGGGTGTCCAGCCGTGTGCCTGCGGGGTTGGGAGGACCCTGAGGGGGGCTTGCCCCTGCCCCCTCCAGTTGGGAGTACCTTACCGGCCGGGGGGGAGCAGGTGGAGGGGAGGAGATCTGAGGACAGGGAGGCAGCTGATTGGTTAGGAACGCCCTCCAGGATGTAGTAGGCAGGGTTATTGTAGCTGTTGTTCTTACAGGCGGAGGGGTCTCCCTCTGCAGAGTCCTGCTTAGCCCTGGAACACACACAGCAGGAGCAGGAGAAATGCTTCCTTACAAGCCCTTAACCAACAGGTGTAGACCTTACAGTGAAATGCTGACTTACAAGCCCTTAACCAACAGGTGTAGACCTTACAGTGAAATGCTTACTTACAAGCCCTTAACCAACAGGTGTAGACCTTACAGTGAAATGCTGACTTACAAGCCCTTAACCAACAGGTGTAGACCTTACAGTGAAATGCTTCCTTACAAGCCCTTAACCAACAATGCAGTTTTAAGAAAAATAAGTGTTAAGTAAACAACAGATGAGTAGAAAATAAAAGCAGTAAAATAACAGTAAAAATTACAGTAAAAATTACAGTAAAAACAACAGTAGGGCTATATACAGGCTATATACAGCTATATACAGGCTATATACAGGCTATATACAGGCTATATACAGGGGGTCCCGGTACAGAGTCAATATACAGGCTATATACAGGGGGTACCGGTACAGATTCAATATACAGGCTATATACAGCTATATACAGGGGGTACCGATACAGATTCAATATACAGGCTATATACAGCTATATACAGGGGGTACCGGTACAGAGTCAATATACAGGCTATATACAGCTATATACAGGGGGTACCGGTACAGAGTCAATATACAGGCTATATACAGCTATATACAGGGGGGTACCGGTACAGAGTCAATATACAGGCTATATACAGCTATATACAGGGGGTACCGGTACAGATTCAATATACAGGCTATATACAGCTATATACAGGGGGGTACCGGTACAGAGTCAATATACAGGCCATATACAGCTATATACAGGGGGTACCGGTACAGAGTCAATATACAGGCTATATACAGCTATATACAGGGGGTCCCGGTACAGATTCAATATACAGGCTATATACAGGGGGTACCGGTACAGAGGCAATGTACAGGCTATATACAGCTATATACAGGGGGTCCCGGTACAGAGTCAATATACAGGTTATATACAGGGGGTACCGGTACAGAGTCAATATACAGTTTATATACAGGGGGTACCGGTACAGAGGCAATGTGGGGGGGCACCGGTTAGTCGAGGTAATTGAGGTAATACAGTGAGGGAAACATGTATTTGATCCCCTGCTGATTTTGTACGTTTTCCCACTGACAAAGACATGATCAGTCTATCATTTTAATAGTAGGTTTATTTGAACAGTGAGCGACAGAATAACAACAAAAAAATCCAGAAAAACGTGTGTCAAAATTGTTATGAATTGATTTGCATTTTAATGAGGGAAATAAGTATTTGACCCCTCTGCAAAACATGACTTAGTACTTGGTGGCAAAACCCTTGTTGGCAATCACAGAGGTCAGACGTTTCTTGTAGTTGGCCACCAGGTTTGCACACATCTCAGGAGGGATTTTGTCCCACTCCTCTTTGCAGATCTTCTCCAGGTCATTAAAGGTTTCGAGGCTGACATTTGACAACTTGAACCTTCAGCTCCCTCCAAAGATTTTCTATGGGATTAAGGTCTGGAGACTGGCTAGGCCACTCCAGGACCTTAATGTGCTTCTTCTTGAGCCACTCCTTTGTTGCCTTGGCCGTGTGTTTTGGGTCATTGTCATGCTGGAATACCCATCCAAGACCCATTTTCAATGCCCTGGCTGAGGGAAGGAGGTTCTCACCCAAGATTTGATGGTACATGGTGGCGTCCATCGTCCCTTTGATGCGGTGAAGTTGTCCTGTCCCCTTAGCAGAAAAACACCCCCAAAGCATAATGTTTCCACCTCCATGTTTGACGGTGGGGATGGTGTTCTTGGGGTCATAGGCAGCATTCCTCCTCCTCCAAACACGGTGAGTTGAGTTGATGCCAAAGAGCTCGATTTTGGTCTCATCTGACCACAACACTTTCAACCACTTCTCCTCTGAATCATTCAGATGTTCATTGGCAAACTTCAGACAGGCCTGTATATGTGCTTTCTTGAGCAGGGGGACCTTGTGGGCACTGCAGGATTTCAGTCCTTCACGGCGTAGTGTGTTAACAATTGTTTTCTTGGTGACTATGGTCCCAGCTGCCTTGAGATCATTGACAAGATCCTCCCGTGTAGTTCTGGGCTGATTCCTCACCGTTCTCATGATCATTGTAACTCCACGAGGTGAGATCTTGCATGGAGCCCCAGGCCGAGGGAGATTGACAGTTCTTTTGTGTTTCTTCCATTTGCGAATAATCGCACCAACTGTTGTCACCTTCTCACCAAGCTGCTTTGCGATGGTCTTGTAGCCCATTCCAGCCTTGTGTAGGTCTACAATCTTGTCCCTGACATCCTTGGAGAGCTCTTTGGTCTTGGCCATGGTGGAGAGTTTGGAATCTGATTGATTGATTGCTTCTGTGGACAGGTGTCTTTTATACAGGTAACAAACTGAGATTAGGAGCACTCCCTTTAAGAGTGTGCTCCTAATCTCAGCTCATTACCTGTATAAAAGACACCATGGAGCCAGAAATCTTTCTGATTGAGAGGGGATTAAATACTTATTTCCCTCATTAAAATGCAAATCAATTTATAACATTTTTTTCTTGCGTTTTTCTGGATTTTTGTTTTGTTATTCTGTCTCTCACTGTTCAAATAAACCTACCATAAAAATTATAGACTGATCAAAATCAGCAGGAGATCAAATACTTTTTCCCCTCACTGTATGTACATGTGGGGGGGCAGTGCAAATAGTCCGGGTAGCCATGATTAGCTGTTCAGGACTCTTATGGCTTGGGGGTAGAAGCTGTTGAGAAGCCTTTTGGACCTAGACTTGGCGCTCTGGTACCGCTTGCCATGCGGCAGCAGAGAGAACAGTCCATGACTAGGGTGGCTGGAGTCTTTGACAATTTTTAGGACCTTCCTCTGACACCGCCTGGTATAGAGGTCCTGGATGGCAGGACGATTGGCCACAGTGATGTACTGGGCCGTACGCATTACCCTCTGTAGTGCCTTGCAGTCGAAGGCCGAGCAGTTGCCATACCAGGCAGTGATGCAACCAGTCAAGATGCTCTCGATGGTGCAGCTGTATAACTTTTTGAGGATCTGAGGACCCATGCCAAATATTTTCAGTCTCCTGAGGGGGAATAGGCTTTGCCGTGCCCTCTTCACAACTGTTTTGGTGTGTTTGGACCATGATAGTTTGTTGGTGATGTGGACAACAAGGAATTTGAAGCTCTCAACCTGCTCCACTACAGCCCCGTCGATGAGAATGGGGGCGTGCTCGGTCCTTCTTTTCCTGTAGTCCACAATCATCTCCGTTGTCTTGATCAGGTTGCGGGAGAGGATATTATCCTGGCACCACACGGCCAGGTTTCTGACTTCCTCCCTCTAGGCTGTCTCATCGTTGTCGGTCATCGGCAAACTTAATGATGGTGTTGGAGTCGTGCCTGGCCATGCAGTCATGGGTGAACAGGGAGTACAGGAGGGGACTGAGCATGCACCCCTGAGGGGCCCCCGTGTTGAGGATCAGCGTGGCAGATGTGTTGTTACCTACCCTTACCACCTGGGGGCGGCCCGTCAGGAAGTCCAGGATCCAGTTGAAGAGGGAGGTGTTTAGTCCAAGGGTCCTTAGCTTAGTGATGAGCTTTGAGGGCACTATGGTGTTGAACGCTGAGCTGAAGTCAATGAACAGCATTCTCACGTAGTTGTGCCTCTTGTCCAGATGGGAAAGGGCAGTGTGGAGCACAATAGAGATTGCATCATCTGTGGATCTGTTACGGCGGTATGAAAATTGGAGTGGGTCTAAGGTTTCTGGGATAATGGTGTTGATGTGAGCCATGACCAGCCTTTCAAAGCACTTCATGGCTACAGACGTGAATGCTACGGGTCTGTAGTCATTTAGGCAGGTTACCTTAGTTTTCTTGGGCACAGGGACTATGGTGGTCTGCTTGAAACATGTTGGTATTACAGACTCGGTCAGGGACAGGTTGAAAATGTCATCGAAGACACTTGCCAGTTGGTCAGCGCATGCTTTAAGTACACATCCTGGTAATCCGTAATCCATGTGAATGTTGACCTGTTTAAAGGTCTTACTCACATCGGCTACGGAGAGCGTGATCACATAGTCGTCAGGAACAGCTGATGCTCTCATGCATGCTTCGGTGTTGCTTGCATCGAAGCGAGCATAGAAGTGATTTAGCTCATCTGGTTGGCTCGTGTCTCTGGGTAGCTCGCGGCTGTGCTTCCCTTTGTAGTCTGTAATAGTTTGCAAGCCCTGCCACATCCGGCGAGCGTCAGAGCCGGTGTAGTACGATTCAATCTTAGTCCTGTATTGACTCTTTGCCTGTTTGATGGTTCGTCTGAGGGCATAGCAGGATTTCCTACAAGCGTCCGGGTTAGAGTCCCGCTCCTTGAAAGCGGCAGCTCTACCCTTTAGCTCAGTGCGGATGTTGCCTGTAATCCATGGCTTCTGGTTGGGGTATGTACGTGCGGTCACTGTGGGGACGACATCATCAATGCACTTATTGATGAAGCCAGTGATTGATGTGGTGTACTCCTCAATGCTATCTGAAGAATCCCGGAACATATTCCAATCTGTACTAGCAAAACAGTCCTGTAGCTTAGCATCTGCGTCATCTGACCACTTCTTAATTGACCGTGTCACTGGTGCTTCCTGCTTTAGTTTTTGCTTATAAGCAGGAATCAGGAGGATAGAGCTATGGTCAGATTTGCCAAATGGAGGGCACGTTGAAGTCAACAGCACGTTGAAGTCAGGAGGCTGTACTCAAATAGAGTTACGACAGTGAGGAGTCTGGTGTTCCGCTATGGCGTGTGTATGGTCAGATTTTGCCAAATGGAGGGCGTGGGAGAGGTTTGTACGGTTCTCTGTGTGTGGAGTAAAGGTGGTATAGAGTTTTCTTTCCTCTGGATGAGTGTTTTCTTGTTTGCTTATATATCTCATTGAGTTCAGTATTAGTGCCAGCATCAGTTTGTGATGGTAAGTAGTGTGGTCTACAACTTATCATGAAATACTCTACCTCAGGCGAGCAAAACCTTGAGACTTCCTTAATCTCCGTGATCGTAGTTTGTCTATTTTGTTATCCAATGATTGTACGTTGGCTAATAGGACTAATGTTAGAGGCAGATTACCCACTCGCCGTCGGATCCTTACAAGGCACCCTGACCTACGTCCCCGATATCTCCGTCTCTTTCTCCTGCGAATGACAGAGATTTGGGCCTTGTCGGGTGTCTGAAGTAAATGCTTCGCATCTGACTCGTTGATGAAAAAATCTTCGTCCAGTACGAGGTGAGTAATCGCTGTCCTGATATCCAGAAACTCTTTTCGGTCGTAAGAGACGGTGGCAGAAACATTATGTACAAAATAAGTTACAAATAATGCGAAAAAAACACACATAATAGCACTTAAAACAGCAGCCATCTACTCCGGCGCCATTATTGATCTCAGGGTCAAGGGACTGTTGCTGACCCCTGCAGTAGGGTATAAGTGAGTCGTCAACACCTGCTCAGACTATGTTGGGCCCCTCCAAGCAGTCTGAAGCCTCGTTGTTACTCGTGGTCCCCTCTCTCTCTCCACCCGTCTCTCCATCTCCCTCTCCATCTCTCTCTCCTCCTGTCTCTCCATCTCTCTCTCCACCCGTCTCTCCATCTCTCTCTCCTCCTGTCTCTCCCATCTCTCTCTCCACCCTTCTCTCCATCTCTCTCTCCACCCGTCTCTCCATCTCTCTCTCCACCCATCTCTCCATCTCTCTCTCTCCATCTCTCTCTCCACCCGTCTCTCCATCTCTCTCTCTTCATCTCTCTCTCCACCCGTCTCTCCATCTCTCCCTCCATCTCTCTCTCCATCTCTCTCTCCACCCGTCTCTCCATCTCTCTCTCCATCTCTCTCTCCATCTCTCTCTCCACCTGTCTCTCCATCTCTCTCTCCATCTCTCTCTTCACCCGTCTCTCCATCTCTCCCTCCATCTCTCTCTCCATCTCTCTCTCCACCCATCTCACCATCTCTCTCTCCATCTCTCTCTCCATCTCTCTCTCCACCCGTCTCTCCATCTCTCCCTCCATCTCTCTCTCCATCTCTCTCTCCACCCATCTCACCATCTCTCCCTCCATCTCTCTCTCCATCTCTCTCTCCACCCGTCTCTCCATCTATCTCTCCATCTCTCTCTCCATCTCTCTCTCCATCTCTCTCTCCACCCATCTCTCCACCCGTCTCTCCCATCTCTCTCTCCCATCTCTCTCTCCACCCGTCTTCCTCTCCACTCTCTCTCTCCATCTCTCTCTCCACCCGTCTCTCCATCTCTCCCTCCATCTCTCTCTCCATCTCTCTCTCCATCTATCTCTCCATCTCTCTCTCCATCTCTCTCTCCTCCCGTCTCTCCTTTATTTCATTCCTCCCCGGTTCAGAGGATTAGTGTAAAACAGCCACCGCCTCCATCCATCCCTCCATCTCAATCGCTCTTTGTTTTCCCATGCAGTCTTATTCTGGATTCTTTAAGCTCACTGAAACCCCAAAAACCCCCCATCCCCCCTCAGCCTCCCCACCCCTCACCCCACCTCCTACAGTATCTTGCTGATGCAGCCCTTTCGTAATCTCCCGTGAAATAGATAAACAAATAAATCTGTGTTCTGTTCACCATTTACTATTTTAACAAATTTCTCTCTCTCTCTCTCTCTCTCTCCTCTCTCTCCTCCTCTCGTCTCCTCTCTCGTCTCTCTCCTTCTACTCTCTCTCTCTCTCGTCTCCTCCTTCTCTCTCTCTCTCTCTCTGTCTCTCTCTCTCTCTCTCCTCTCTCTCTCTCTCTCTCTCTCTCTCTCCTCTCTCTCTCTCTCTCTTCTCTCTCTCTCTTTCCTCTTTCTCCTCTCTTTCTAAAATTCGGCCTGGCTCTCTCCTATACCTCGTCTTCCCGTGTCTGTTTTGCCCGTCTGACCGTCTTCCTCATCGGGTTTGCTGTCTTCTCCTGCTCGTACCTCCTCTCTGCCTCGGTTTGCGCTCGTCTGCCTCGATGGGGGACCCCCCCATCCCACTCTCCCTAACCTCCTACTCTCCACCCCCTCCTCCGCCCCACCTCACCGCCCCACTCCCTCATCCCCCCTCCTCTACACTCACCTCCACTCTCTACTCCCACCTCCATCATCCCTCCCTCCTACTTCCATTCGTTACCCCCGGTCCCATTCGTCTCGTTTCTCTCCCTTTGCAAAAGGGTCTCTCCCACACCCTCTCAACGGTCGTTGGGCCTCCTCAACCAGACTCTTCTGTGTCTCTGCTCTCCTCTCTACACCTCTTCTCACCCTCTCCTCCCTATCCCTCTTCCTTCCACCCACCTAAACTCACCTCATCCTACCCCCTTCCACTCTTTCAGTACGACCTACACTAACCTTACTTCCTTCCTCCCTTTACATACCTTTCCTCACTCTTCCGGTACTCCTTTACAGACCCTAAACTACATTACACACACAACCTAACAAACACTAAACCACAACACACACCTTACACCCACCTTATACCCACCCTACCAAACCCCCCCAAAAAGGGTCCCCCGGGGCCCCCCCCCAAAAGACCCCCCACCCCCCCCCCCCCCCCCCCCAAAAAAAGGGGGAAAACCAAACAAAACCCCCAAAAAACCCCAAAAACCCCCCCAAAAAAACCCCAACCACAACACCAAAAAAAAAAACCCCCAAAAAAAAAAAAAAAAACCCAAAAAAAAATAACCAAAAAAAAAAAAAACACAAACACACCCCAACACACACCCACACACACACCACACACACACACACACACACACACACACACACCACACACCACACACACACACACACACACACACCACCCACACACACCACACCATACACACCACACACCACACACATACACACATACACACACACACACCACATACAGACATGTACGTACACACGGCCCGGTCGGACACAGATTACGTACTCTGTCTATCAGTCTGAACTTCGCAAAGAAGGAATATCTGCGTCCAAGACCACAACACCTACTGGCAACACGTGTCCAGTTGGGACTCTCCTTCCCAGTACCCAGAACATGTTTCTGATGTACTCTACACAGCTATACACTACACACCTATACACTACACACCTATACACTACACACCTATACACTACACACCTATACACATACACACCTATACACTACACACCAACACACACACCAAACACTACAACCACCTATACACTACACCACTAACAACACTACAACACACCTATCACACTACAACCTACACACACACCTATACACTACACACCTATACACTACACAACAAATACACTACACACCTATACACTACCACCTATGACACTACACAACCTATAACTACACACCCATCCTACACGCACACACACATACACTACACACCTATCACTACAACTTACACACCCTATACACGACACACCGATACACGTACACACCATATACACACTACCACACTGACATACATACCACAAACACACACCTAACACACACACCTAACCACACACCAGACACTACTACACCTATACACTACACACCTATACACTACACACAACTACACAGCTACACTACACACTATACACTACACACCATAACACACACAACCTACACACCTATCCACTACACAACTATAACACTACACACCTATACACACACCGATAACACTACACACTAACACTACACAACCTATACACTAATTACACAGCTGATACATAAAACGAAACAAACACCTATACACAACTACAACCTATACACTACACACCTATACACTACACTAACACACAGCTAACACTACCAGCTAACACTACTCACTATACACTACACACCTATACACTACACACCTATACATCTAAACACCTATACCACATACACACCACCTATACACTACACAGCTATACACTCACAACTATACAATACACACCTTAACACAACACCTATACACTACACAGCTATACACTAACACAGCTACACACTACACAACCTATACACTACAACAACCTATACACTACACACCTATACACTACACACCTATACAACTACACACCTATACACTACACAGCTATACACTACACACCTATACACTACACACCTATACACTACACACCTATACACTACACACCTATACACTACACACCTATACACTACACACCTATACACTACACACCTATACACTACACACCTATACACTACACACCTATACTCTACACACCTATACACTACACAACCCTATACACTACACAGCTATACACTACACACCTATACACTACACAGCTATACACTACACAACCTATACACTATAACCTATAACACTACACACCGATACACTACACACCTATACACTACACACCTATACAAATACACAGCAACACTACACACCTATCCACTACACACCGATACACTACACACCTAACACTACACAGTATACACTACACACCCTATACACACACAGCATACACTACACACCTATACACTACACAGCTATACACTACACACCTATACACTACACACCTATACACTACACACCTATACACTACACAGATATACACTACACAGTACTCTGATGAAACTAACATCACAACCTCTGTCCACAGTAATCTGATGAAAACCCAGTAAAAAAGCATGAGCTGACTCACACCCAACATTTTTTGTAGAGGTGCTGAGTCTGATTAACGGACAGTAGACTGTATACAATCACATGCATAAAGTCACACTCTAATAGATGCTACCAGCATATTAAGGTCAAATCTGAGTTCGTAATACTGTATATACTGAGGTTTGGCTGCCTTTATAAAAAATTAAAAAACCCCCCAAGTAAATTTTTAAAAAAACCCCCAAAAACCTTTTCCTCCCACCCCCCAAAAACCCCTTTCCCCAACACCCAAAACCCAAACCCTCAAAAATTTCCTAAAAAACCAACACAATTAAAAAAACCACCCAAAAAATTTTCCCCCCCCCCAAAAAAAACCCCCCCAAAATTTTTTTTCCAACCCCAACACCCCCTTTAAAACACCAAAAATTTTCCCTACCACCAAAAAAAACCCCCAAATTTTAAAAAATTTCCCCTTAAACCCAAAAAAAAAACCCAAACACAAAACCCCCCAAAAAACCCCCCCAAAAAACCCGGGGCCACAAAAGGGAACAATTTCCAAAAACCGAAACAACCCCAACCCCAAACAAACCACAAAACCCCCAAACCACCCAAAACAAAAACCCCAAAAAACCCCCAACCCAACCCAAAACCCATTAAAACCCAACCCACCCCCCCCCCAAACAAAACCCAACCCCCACAAAACCCCGCCCACACCAAACTCCACACCCAGCCCCCCCCCAAAAAAAACGAACACCCCCAACCCCCCCAAAACCCCCACCCGGGCACCCCCCCCCCCCAAAAACCCGGAAAAAAACCCCCCCCAACCAAACCCCCCCCAACCAAACACAAAAAAATTTAAACTATCAACCACCTTACACCCCAAAAAACCCCCTTAAAAACCCCTCACACCCACCCCCCCCCCTTCCCCCAAACCTTTAACTACAAAAAACCACGTACTCTGAAAAAAAAAACCCCAAATTTGCCACAAACTTGAAACGAAAAAAGCGGGTTTTTAAACCCAAAAACAGGGGGGGTCTGAGTCAAACGGAAATAGTAACCAAACCCCCCCCAAAAAGAACCCCCCAAATCCCACAAAAGGAAATCTGAGCCCCAAAAAGATTACTGTTTTTTCCAGGGGTTTTGTCAGTAACTAAGGCTACATCAACTGTAATTCCTTTCCACATCAAGCTGATCTGTATCAGCAGGAGATTTATTTGAGGTATCAAACAAACCAGGTCATTTCTAAATGTCTTGTTATTGCTCTCTGGCCCAGCTCCAGCCTCAGCACCTTTTCAGGACACTGGTCCCAGATCAGCACTTAGAAACCAGCCTGTCAGGTAGTCTGTAGTTTCTGTATGGTCCCAGGTCCCAGATCAGCACTTAGAAACCAGCCTGTCAGGTAGTCTGTGGTTTCTGTATGGTCCCAGGTCCCAGATCAGCAATTAGAAACCAGCCTGTCAGGTAGTCTGTGGTTTCTGTATGGTTCCAGGTCCCAGATCAGCACTTAGAAACCAGCCTGTCAGGTAGTCTGTGGTTTCTGTATAGTCCCAGGTCCCAGATCAGCACTTAGGAACCAGCCTGTCAGGTAGTCTGTAGTTTCTGTATGGTCCCAGGTCCCAGATCAGCACTTAGAAACCAGCCTGTCAGGTAGTCTGTGGTTTCTGTATAGTCCCAGGTCCCAGATCAGCACTTAGGAACCAGCCTGTCAGGTAGTCTGTAGTTTCTGTATGGTCCCAGGTCCCAGATCAGCACTTAGGAACCAGCCTGTCAGGTAGTCTGTAGTTTCTGTATAGTCCCAGGTCCCAGATCAGCACTTAGGAACCAGCCTGTCAGGTAGTCTGTAGTTTCTGCATGGTCCCAGGTCCCAGATCAGAGCTAAACGTCAGCCATCGTTTTGGTGTTCCTTTCCCAACTATTATACATGTTTGAACCGCCGATGTTCGTCCACACCCAGCCGGTGATCTACTGCCGTCCACACCCAGCCGGTGATCTACTGACGTCCACACCCAGCCGGGGATCTACTGACGTCCACACCCAGCCGGTGATCTACTGACGTCCACACCCAGCCGGTGATCTACTGACGTCCACACCCAGCCGGGGATCTACTGACGTCCACACCCAGCCGGTGATCTACTGACGTCCACACCCAGCCGGTGATCTACTGAGTCCACACCCAGCCGGTGATCTACTGACGTCCACACCAGGCGGTGATCTACTGACGTCCACACCAGCCGGTGATCTACTGACGTCCACACCCAGCCGGTGATCTACTGACGTCCACACCCAGCCGGTGATCTACTGACGTCCACACCCAGCCGGTGGATCTACTGACGTCCACACCCAGCGGGTGATCTACTGGACGTCCACACCCAGCCGGTGATCTACTGACGTCCACACCCAGCCGGTGATCTACTGACGTCCACACCCAGCCGGTGATCTACTGACGTCCACACCCAGCCGGTGATCTACTGACGTCCACACCCAGCCGGTGATCTACTGACGTCCACACCCAGCCGGTGATCTACTGGACGTCCACACCCAGCCGGTGATCTACTGACGTCCACAACCAGCCGGTGATCTAACTGACGTCCACACTCAGCCGGTGATCTACTGACGTCCACACCCCAGCCGGTGATCTAATGACATCCACACCCAGCCGGTGATCTACTGACGTCCACACCCAGCCGGTGATCTACTGACGTCCACACCCAGCCGGTGATCTACTGACGTCCACACCCAGCCGGTGATCTACTGCTATCTATGGTGTGTCTTGTCCTTCAGGAAACTGTCAGTCTGTCAGGTAGTCTGATCTACTTCCTGTTTGCACACTGTCTCATCACCTTCCTGGACAAACAAACAACACTCTCTCCTCTCCTCCACTAAGGTTGGCTTATAAGCTACCCTCTCTGACTGGATGGGGTCTGGGTCTGGTCCAGGACAGCTGTTGGTGTGTGGATGGGGTCTGGGTCTGGTCCAGGACAGCTGTTGGTGTGCGGATGGGTTCTGGGTCTGGTCCAGGACAGCTGTTGGTGTGTGGATGGGGTCTGTGTCTGGTCCAGGACAGCTTTGTTAATCTAAACCAGGAATGGGTAATTTTGATGGGGGTGGGGTCCACAAAAATACTGAATTCATCATGAGGGGCCACAGTGGCTCATGGGTCTTCGTATCCACATCCATACCCACACATGGAGTCAGAGCCGGCACTAGCCTTTTGGAGGCCCTAAGCGGTCGGTAATTCGACCATGATTACTACATTTTACATTTTAGTCATTTACTGGCCACACTGGCCCCCCGTGGGAAACGAACTCACAACCCTGGCATTGCAAGCGCCATGCTCTACCAACTGAGCTACAGGGGACTACAAGTTTAGATAGCTGGCCGCTAGACTAATTTACCAATCAAAAAAAATTTAGCTGACATGAG
This sequence comes from Coregonus sp. 'balchen', assembly GCA_902810595.1. Lineage (NCBI taxonomy): Eukaryota > Metazoa > Chordata > Actinopteri > Salmoniformes > Salmonidae > Coregonus > Coregonus sp. 'balchen'. The sequence goes on along the minus strand of LR778288.1, from coordinate 2,731,762 downwards.
CTAATTGAGTGACTGTCAGTGACCAACATAACAAGAGAAAAACTGCCAAATTTTGAAGTTGAGACCCCGACTGACTCACCCCCCCCCTCCCCCCCTCCCCCCGCCATTCCGCGGACCCAGGGCCGTCAGTTGCCCATCCCTGGTCAACAACACTCAGTTGATGAGAGGACAAGACGAAGAAGACAACACTCTGTTGATGAGAGGACAAGACGGAGAAGACAAGACTCTGTTGATGAGAGGACAAGACGAAGAAGACAACACTCTGTTAATGAGAGGACAAGACGGAGAAGACAAGACTCTGTTGATGAGAGGACAAGACGGAGAAGAAAAGACTCTGTTGATGAGAGGTTCAAGACGGAGAAGACAAGACTCTGTTGATGAGAGGACAAGACGGAGAAGACAAGACTCTGTTGATGAGAGGACAAGATGGAGAAGACAAGACTCTGTTGATGAGAGGACAAGACGGAGAAGAAAAGACTCTGTTGATGAGAGGACAAGACGGAGAAGACAAGACTCTGTTGATGAGAGGACAAGACGGAGAAGACAAGACAAACCCTTCCATCAGTCACCATCAGACCTGGGAATGTGCAGGATCTGAGGTCCATTTCCAGTTGGAGTGTGTTTGTTACATCACATTGGAATAATAACCAATTTGTACTTGGCACACGCCCTCGCCAAAAACTCGGTACAGCAAAGGATTATGGGTGCAGCTATTCTCAGCCTCATTGTTGGGAGACAACAGGCACAGTCTGTAGTGGCGAGCAGGCGTCGGCGACGCGGGACGAAGAATGGACCAGACTCGGTGAGGGATGCCTGCCACGTGGCAGAGGAAGCGGGGAAGGTGTGGGGGAGCAGTGGCAGAGGCACGGGTGAGAGACGCGGGGGGGAGACGTGAGAGAGATGCGGGGGGGGAGGCGCGGGAGAGGAGCAGGAATGGAGTGGAGGAGGTGTGGGGGGAGGCGCGGGGGAGGTGTTGGGAAGGCGTGGGGAGGCGTGGGGGGAGACAGATGGAGACCCCTGGAAGAACTTGGTGGATGGAGCAGAGTGATCAGAGCGCCCACCCACCTGTACCTACGGCTGAATGCAGCAGCTGAACAAGGTCCCACACCTGTTCTCAACAGATACAGAACAGAATGGAGGCATTAGCACAGAGAGGCAGAGTGTGTGCGTGCGTGTGTGCGTGTGTGTGTGTCCAGAGTCCAGAGAAGAACGCCTGCATGGCTGCCAGTCCAGGAAAGGAAGGAATAGGTTTCCATTTACCCATAAGAGCTAGCTGGTTCCAAACCCAGCTCTGCCAAGCGGATGGTGCTTTCTGATGCAGTGGGAGGCTGGTGTGTTTGTTTGTTCACATGTAATTAGGACAAGACCCAGCTAACACATAACGTTCTGAGAGACATATCTTTCTTAGAGCTTGGTGAGAGCGCAGTTGTCCTATGGTTATTTTTCATTCATACAACGGATGGGTCTAATCCTGAATGCTGATTGGTTTAACCCGCATTCCAGGCAGTGTCAATTCCTCAAGTTACCACCGGCTAAATCTATGAAGTTAAAATGCCTATTTACTCTGTTCCATCTGACTGCCCAATCCACTGTCTCATCAGCCCAGCCAGGCAATTTATAAACTTGATCTCCACTATAAAAAGCATCTAGACATTATCTCACATTTCTTCTAGACTAACATTTCATTTTCAACAGCGGAGATTTGTGTAAACCTTGCTGTCTGTCTCTCCGACATTTGCAACATTGTTTCAATATTCAAATTCGATCTCCAGCTGCCCCATAGTAATGAACGTGTCGGGAGTCGGGACGAGACAGACAGACAGGCAGGCAGGCAGGCAGGCAGGCAGGCAGGCAGACAGACAGGCAGGCAGACAGGCAGGCAGGCAGGCAGGCAGGCAGACAGACAGACAGACAGACAGACAGACAGACAGACAGACAGACAGACAGACAGACAGACAGACAGACAGGCAGGCAGACAGATAGGCAGGCAGACAGACAGGCAGGCAGACAGACAGGCAGGCAGGCAGGCAGGCAGACAGACAGACAGGCAGACAGGCAGACAGACAGACAGACAGACAGACAGACAGACAGGCAGACAGACAGACAGACAGACAGACAGACAGACAGACAGACAGGCAGGCAGACAGACAGACAGACAGACAGACAGGCAGACAGACAGGCAGACAGGCAGACAGACAGGCAGGCAGACAGACAGACAGACAGACAGGCAGACAGACAGGCAGACAGACAGACAGACAGACAGACAGACAGACAGACAGACAGACAGACAGACAGACAGACAGACAGGCAGACAGGCAGACAGGCAGGCAGGCAGGCAGACAGACAGACAGGCAGACAGACAGATGGCAGACAGACGGGCAGACAGGCAGGCAGACAGACAGACAGACAGACAGACAGGCAGACAGACAGACAGACAGGCAGGCAGGCAGACAGACAGGCAGGCAGGCAGGCAGGCAGGCAGGCAGGCAGGCAGGCAGGCAGGCAGGCAGGCAGACAGGCAGAAAGGCAGACAGACAGGCAGACAGGCAGGCAGACAGGCAGGCAGGCAGGCAGGCAGGCAGGCAGCGTTTCTCAGCCAGCCGAAATCATGAATCAATGGATATGTAGTTTAAGTCGGAAGTTTACATACACTTAGGTTGGAGTCATTAAAACTTGTTTTTCAACCACTCCACAAATGTCTTGTTAACAAACTATAGTTTTGGCAAGTCGGTTAGGACATCTACTTTGTGCATGACACAAGTAATTTTTCCAACAATTGTTTACAGACAGATTATTTCACTTATAATTCACTGTATCACAATTCCAGAGGGTCAGAAGTTTACATACACTAAGTTGACTGTGCCTTTAAACAGCTTGGACAATTCTAGAAAATGATGTCATGGCTTTAGAAGCTTCTGTAAGCTAATTATGTACCTGTGGATGTATTTCAAGGCCTACCTTCAAACTCAGTGCCTCTTTGCTTGACATCATGGGGAAATCAAAATAAATCAGCCAAGACCTCAGAAAAAAAATGGTAGACCTCCACAAGTCTGGTTCATCCTTGGGAGCAATTTCCAAATGCCTGAAGGTACCACGTTCATCTGTACAAACAATAGTATGCAAGTATAAACACCATGGGACCACACAGCCGTCATACCGCTCAGGAAGGAGATGCATTCTGTCTCCTAGAGATGTGCAAAAATAAATCCCAGAACAACAGCAAAGGACCTTGTGAAGATGCTGGAGGAAACAGGTACAAAGTATCTATATCCACAGTAAAACAAGTCCTATATCAACATATCCTGAAAGGCCGCTCAGCAAGGAAGAAGCCACTGCTCCAAAACCACCATAAAAAAGCCAGCCTACGGTTTGCAACTGCACATGGGGACAAAGATCGTACTTTTTGGAGAAATGTCCTCTAGTCTGATGAAACAAAAATAGAACTGTTTGGCCATAATGACCATCGTTATGTTTGGAGGAAAAAGGGGGTGGCTTGCAAGCCGAAGAACACCATCCCAACTGTGAAGCACGGGGGTGGCAGCATCATGCTGTGGGGGTGCTTTGCTGCAGGAGGGACTGGTGCACTTCACAAAATAGATGACATCATGAGGAAGGAAAATTATGTGGATATATTGAAGCAACATCTCAAGACATCAGTCAGGAAGTTAAAGCTTGGTCACAAATAGGTCTTCCAAATGGACAATGACCCCAAGCATACTTCCAAAGTTGTTGCAAAATGGCTTAAGGACAACAAAGTCAAGGTATTGGAGTGGCCATCACAAAGCCCTGACCTCAATCCTATAGAAAATGTGTGGGCAGAACTGAAAAAGCGTGTGCGAGCAAGGAGGCCTACAAACCTGACTCAGTTACACCAGCTCTGTCAGGAGGAATGGGCCGAAATTCACCCAACTTATTGTGGGAAGCTTGTGGAAGGCTACCCGAAACGTTTGACCCAAGTTAAATAACACCCGTGCCAATATATCCTCCAATCACCGACTTCGAGGGCATTATCACTTAAATAACCTTCCCACAATGTTCTGGAAATGGTGCAGGATACCCAGCTAGCACATAACGTTCTGAGAACCATATGTTTCTTAGGTGGGAATTTCAGTACTTCAGCATAACATTTCCTACAGGTTTCCTCGTGGTTCTATTTAAAGTAATGTTCTCAAATTGTTCAGAGAACATTAAGAAACAACGTTCTTTGGTGGGAATTTCAGTACTTCAGCATAACATTTTCTACTGGTTCCCCCATGGTTCTATTTGAAGTCATGTTCTCAGAAACTGTCCATGAAAACCACAAGAAAACTTAAGTAATGTTCAGAGTACATTCTAAGAATGTTATTTAAAAACATATACATTCCAACAAAACTCTCTCTATCCTCTATCTTGTTACGTGTGTTCATGTACTGTAGGTGTAAAACTACTACAATTCCAAATCAAATAGCTAAATGATCCATAGCATGACCATCTCAAAACAATTCCAAATGTCATATTATCTCACGAAAGTTTGTAGTTTCCTGTTTTACTTCTGGAGGGAATGCTATCTTGTGTTGGCCTCACCTGATCTTAATGAGCGCTTGTTTCCTTTGAAATGGGGTCTGTTCGAATAGACAAAAATGAACAGCTTTGTATGAGTTTAAAAACATGGCATGCTAGCGCCATCCTGGTGGTGCAGTGGACCAAGTCCGTTTATAGAGAACAGGAGATCATAGGTTATAATCTCACTGATGCCGTGCCACAATAAATAAAAAAAGTACTGTGTTTGCATGATTAATGCCTAAGCAAATAAATGCCCTTGTGTCCCATCAGTGCTTGGAGTCCAAAAAAGTTAACCCAAGCGTTTTAAACGTCTTATTGAAACAGGTTCTTGGAATGTTATGAAATAACCAATCATTTCTGTTCTCAGAACGTTAATAAAACCTCCCAGGAAAAAATGTCAGGGTACCATAGTCAAATGTTCCCAGAACCTCCCTGCAACCTACAAATTAACATTCCCAAACAGGTGACATTTTCCCTTCCGTTCTCAGAACGTTTTAAAATAACATTCGGTTTTACCGGTCAGGAAACCAGGCTTCCCCAGAACTAACGGGAAACCAAAAATCTACGTTCCCACAACTTCCAAGCAACCAAATGTGTGTGTGTGTGTGTGTGTGTGTGTGTGTGTGTGTGTGTGTTTGAGTCTGCTTGTGTTGTTTGTTGGCGTTGTTGCAGCGTCTCCCCCAGGGGTGACATAACGACTTACCCTGATGTGGAGGAGGATGCTTCTATTGTGGTTCCTAATTACGACGTGGATCCTTCATTTTATAGATGGAATATGGTCACTATGACCCTGTTAACCTGAGCTGAGGGTGACGCCATACTCACACACAGTTATTACAAATGGTTTGCTGTCTGATATTGTGAATCAAAGTGACGTTGTGTTGCTGTCCTTTGACAACTACAGCAGGGGTGATTTCATTTAGTCGTTCGTTATAGACCTTTACCTTCAATCATCCCTACTCTCTTTTCTACAGGGGAATCACCGTCATCCTGTCTGTGCTCACTGGGTTATCTAATCTTGAGCAGCAGACACAGTAAAGATGTTGCTGATTGACGCTATAAGGTCAGTCGTCTGAGAGAGCCCCTTTTAACAGCTCCACTCTGGAACTAGACATGGCAAGCTAAAGCTAGCTTTTACCGCCCCGTTGAAAGTTTCAGGAACTCAAACAAAACAACAACCTTTCTCAGACACTTCCAATCCCTGCCGCCTCCTTGTAAGATTTTTTAAAGAATTGAATAATTTATTTTCATTTCTCACTTCTCATTTAAAATATATAATCAGCATTTAAAATATTTACTTCTCAATTCATTTCAATGGATCGATAAGTAATGACATGAAAACATGAATTCATTCACATGTACAAAACATTAGGAACCCTTTCCTAATATTGAGTTGCACCCCCTTCTGCCCTCAGAACAGCCTCAATTCATCGGGGCATTGACTCTACAAGGTGTCAAAAGCGTTCCACAGGGATGCTGGCCCCATGTTGACTCCAACGCTCCCCACAGTTGTGTCAAGTTGGCTGGATGTCCTTTGGGTGGTGGACCATTCTTGATACACACAGGAAACTGTTGAGCGTGAAAAACCCAGCAGCGTTGCAGTTCTTGACACACTCAAACCGGTAGACCTGGCACCTACCTGGCACCTACCTGGCACCTACTACCCTGTTACAATGCCTTCACACCCCTTTACTTTTTTCACATTTTGTTGTGTTACAGCCTGAATGTAAAATGTATTACATTGAGATGTTGTGTCACTGATCTACACACAATACCCCATAATGTCACAGTGGAATGTTGTTTGTAGAACTAAATAAACATTTAAAGCTGAAATGTCTTGAGTCAACAAGTATTCAACCCCTTTGTAATGGCAAGACAAATAAGTTCATGAGTAAAAATGTGCTTAACAAAGTCACATAATAAATTGCATGGACTCATTCCAATGTTCAATAATAGTGGTTAACATGATTTTTGAATGACTAACCCATCTCTGTAACCCATCTCTGTAAGGTCCCTCAATCGAGCAGTGAATCAACCACAAAGAACAGGGAGGTTTTTTGGCACAGATTGGTAGATGTGTCAAAATAAAACAAGTAAAGGCTGAATATCCCTTTGAGAATGGTGAAGTTATTAATTAGGCTTTGGATGGTGTATCAAAACACCCAGTCACTACAAAGATACAGGCGTCCTTCCTTAATAATTTGCCGGAAAGGAAGGAAACTGCTCAGGGATTTCACCATGAGGCCAATGGTGATTTTAAAACAGTTACAGAGTTTAATGGCTGTGATAGGAGATAACTGAGGATGGATCCACAACATTGTAGTTACTCCATAATACTAACCTAAATGACAGAGTGAAAAGGAAGCTTGTACAGAATAAAACATTTCAAAAACATGCATCCTATTTGCAATAAGGCACTAAAGTAAATCTGCAAAAACATTGGCCAAAAAATTAACTTTTTGTCCTGAATACGAAGCGTTATGTTTGGGGCAAATCCAACACAACACATCACTGAGTACCACTCTCCATATTTCCAAGAAAAAAGAATAATGGGCAAATATTGTACAATCCAGGTGTGGAAATCTCTTAGAGACTCACCCAGAAAGACTCACAGCTGTAATTGCCACTAAAGGTGGTTGCTTCTACAAAGTATTGACTCATGGGGTGTGAAAACGTATGTAAATGAATATATTTCTGTATAAAAATGTTCAATACATTTGCAAAAATGTCTAAAAACATGTTTCCACTTTGACATTATGGGGTATTGTGTGCAGATGGTTGAGATAAAAAATAGAATTAATCCATTTTTAATTCAGGCAATTCAAGATCCCACAACAACATGTGGAATAAGTCAAGGGATATTGTCACGCCCTGGCTCTGGGGACACTTGTATGTTGAGCCAGGGTGTGCGTTTCATTTGTTTATCTAGTAGTTGCATTTCTATGTTGGCCAGATTGGTTCCCAATCAGAGGCAACGAGTGTCAGCTGTTGCTGGTTGTCTCTGATTGGGAACCATATTTATACAGGCTGTTTTCCCACAGTTGTTGTGGGATCTTGTTTCTAGTTGGTTTGTGTTAGACCGTGAACTGTCACGTTATCGTTTTGTTTATTTTGTCATAATATCGCTAAATAAAGAGTATGTTTGCCTGCAACGCTGCGCCTTGGTCCTCCTCTGTTCCCGACAAGCGTGACAGATATTAATACTTTTCCGAAGGCACTGTATGGGTTGTTGTCTGTGTATACGGTAAAGGTAGGTTCATAGTCTCTAAAAACACAAGTTTGCCAGAGTGGAGGTGTTTTTGTCTGGTATTGTTCTGGGCCCGTACCTATTACACGTAGTTTCCCATTCTGATGTTGGTAAAGCACCCTAAACCCTTGTTGGAAGCGTCAGTGTGTAACACAAATGGTACGTCACAGTCTGGGTATGATATATTTATTCATTTATTATTTATAGCAATGCATTGTACACTGAACAACAATATAAAGCAACATGTAAAGTGTTGGTCCCATGTTTCATGAGCTGAAATAAAAGATCCCATAAATGTTCCATAAGCACAAAAAATGTATTTCTCTCAAATTTTGGCAACATATTTGTTTACATCCCTGTTAGTGAGCATTTCTCCTTTGCCAAGATAATCCATCCACCTGACAGATGTGGCATATCAAGAAGCTGATTAAACAGCATGATCATTACACAGGTGAACCTTGTGCTGGGGACAATAAAAGGCCACTCTAAAATATGCAGTTTTGTGCATACAACACAATGCCACAGATGTCTCAAGTTTTTGACTGCAGGAATGTCCACCAGCGCTGCTGTTGCCAGAGAATTGAATGTTAATTTCTCTACCATAAGCCACCTCCAACGTAATCTGAGAGAATTTGGCAGTATATAATCGAAGTAAGCATAAGCCGATTAAAACACCTGGTTTTCTGAGCAATCCAGCGGTGTATTGCACTGGGTAGCGCAAGCCTCCCTCTTATGCGCGAGTGAAGTGAGTTCGGAGAAATTGAAAGTATGCATCTTATCAAATGTTTTGACAAAATAACATGGTCACGGTGGTAGAATTTTAATTTCGATTGCATTTATCAAAAGTCCCCATCAGTAGCCTGATTTCAGATGTGTCCACGTAAACGTAATTATTAGGGAAATCGTTCTTCTTGCGAAGCATGTACAGAGAGGAAAAAAAGTATTTGATCCCCTGCTGATTTTGTACGTTTGCCCACTGACAAAGAAATGATCAGTCTATAATTGTAATGGTATGTTTATTTGAACAGTGAGAGACAGAATAACAACAACAAAATTCCAGAAAAACGCATGTCAAAAATGTTATAAATTGATTTGCATTTTAATGAGGGAAATAAGTATTTGACCCCCTCTCAATCAGAAAGATTTCTGGCTCCCAGGTGTCTTCTATACAGGTAACGAGCTGAGATTAGGAGCACACTCTTAAAGGGAGTGCTCCTAATCTCAGTTTGTTACCTGTATAAAAGACACCTGTCCACAGAAGCAATCAATTAATCAGATTCCAAACTCTCCACCATGGCCAAGACCAAAGAGCTCTCCAAAGATGTCAGGGACAAGATTGTAGACCTACACAAGGATGGAATGGGCTACAAGACCATCGCCAAGCAGCTTGGTGAGAAGGTGACAACTGTTGGTGCGATTATTCGCAAATGGAAGAAACACAAAAGAACTGTCAATCTCCCTCGGCCTGGGGCTCCATGCAAGATCTCACCTTGTGGAGTTGCAATGATCATGAGAACGGTGAGGAATCAGCCCAGAACTACACGGGAGGATCTTGTCAATGATCTCAAGGCAGCTGGGACCATAGTCACCAAGAAAACAATTGTTAACACACTACGCCGTGAAGGACTGCAATCCTGCAGCGCCCGCAAGGTCCCCCTGCTCAAGAAAGCACATATACAGGCCCGTCTGAAGTTTGCCAATGAACATCTGAAGGATTCAGAGGAGAACTGGGTGAAAGTGTTGTGGTCAGATGAGACCAAAATCGAGCTCTTTGCCATCAACTCAACTCGCCGTGTTTGGAGGAGGAGGAATGCTGCCTATGTCCCCAAGAACACCATCCCCACCGTCAAACATGGAGGTGGAAACATTATGCTTTGGGGGTGTTTTTCTGCTAAGGGGACAGGACAACTTCACTGCATCAAAGGGACAATGGACGGGGCCATGTACCGTCAAATCTTGGGTGAGAACCTCCTTCCCTCAGCCAGGGCATTGAAAATGGGTGGTGGATGGGTATTCCAGCATGACAATGACCCAAAACACACGGCCAAGGCAACAAAGGAGTGGCTCAACAAGAAGCACATTAAGGTCCTGGAGTGGCCTAGGCAGTCTCCAGACCTTAATCCCATAGAAAATCTGTGGAGGGAGCTGAAGGTTCGAGTTGCGACGCGTTCTGCTTTGGGTGTCTTACGCTGTATGTCCACCGGATGCACATTCGTTTCGCCGTATGTTTTTTTTTGTTGTTGCCAGATGTCTAGTCTGCATTTTCCTTACTCGAAGCACATGTGCTTTGCAAGGCTGCAGAAAGGTTTGCAGCATGGAGGAGAAGGTCATTTGCAATGTCTCTGGGTTCCCTGCCCTGTTTGCCCAAAGCGCTAATTGCTACCGGGACCTCCATTCTAGAAATGCTGCATGGAGACACATTGCCATGGAGACACATTGCCATGGAGACACATTGCCATGGAGACACATTGCCAATACCTCTCGTGAACAGGTATGAGGCCAACTAGAGGCATCCCCCTGTCCCCTTCCTGCCCCCTGTGTAGTGCTTCTACATCTGCATTGCTTGCTGTTTGCGGTTTTTAGGCTGGGTTTCTGTTTCAGCACTTTGTGACATCTGCTGATGTAAAAAGGGCATTATAAATACATTTGATTTGGTATTGGATTACCTGGTCAGTTGAATGTGAAACAATTAGCTGGAAACTGTAAGCTACGTGCTGGCAATTTCTTAGCTAAGCTATCTAACAAAGTGGTTAGCTTTGTAGTTAGATAGCTAGCTAACTGGCTTAACTGTTAGCTAGTTAATTCGTTTTTTGGGTTGGTACTTGAAATATTGAGCAGGTCAAATGTATCTAGCTAGCTCAATTGAGAAACTGCTTTTCAAGTAGCTAAAAGCTAGCTACAGTTGAAGTCGGAGGTTTACATACACCTTAGCCAAATACATTTAAACTCAGTTTTTCACAATTCCTGACATTTAATCCTTGTAAATATTCCCTGTCTTAGGTCAGTTAGGATCACCACTTTAGAATAAAAGAATATGAAATGTCAGAATAATAATAGAGAGAATGATTTAATTCAGCTTTTATTTCTTTCATCACATTCCCAGTGGGTCAGAAGTTTACATACACTCAATTAGTATTTGGTAGCATTGCCTTTAAATTGTTTAACTTGGGTCAAACGTTTTGGGTAGCCTTCCTCAAGCTTCCCACAATAAGTTGGGTGAATTTTGGCCCATTCCTCCTGACAGAGCTGGTGTAACTGAGTCAGGTTTGTAGGCCTCCTTGCTCGCACATGCTTTTTCAGTTCTGCCCACACATTTTCTATAGGATTGAGGTCAGGGCTTTGTGATGGCCACTCCAATACCTTGACTTTGTTGTCCTTAAGCCATTTTGCCACAACTTTGGAAGTATGCTTGGGGTCATTGTTCATTTGGAAGACCCATTTGCGACCAAGCTTAACTTCCAGACTGATGTCTTGAGATGTTGCTTCAATACATCCACATACTTTTCCTTCCTCACGATGCCATCTATTTTGTGAAGTGCACCAGTCCCTCCTGAAGCAAAACACCCCCACAGCATGATGCTGCCACCCCCGTTCTTCGGCTTGCAAGCCATCACCTTTTTCCTCCAAACATAACGATGGTCATTATGGCCAAACAGTTCTATTTTGGTTTCATCAGACCAGAGGACATTTCTCCAAAAAGTACGATCTTTGTCCCCATGTGCAGTTGCAAACCGTAGTCTGACTTTTTTATGGCGGTTTTGGAGCAGTGGCTTCTTCCTTGCTGAGCGGCCTTTCAGGTTATGTCGATATAGAACTTGTTTTACTGTGGATATAGATACTTTGTACCTGTTTCCTCCAGCATCTTCACAAGGTCCTTTGCTGTTGTTCTGGGATTGATTTGCACTTTTTGCACTTTTTGTACCAAAGTAGGTTCATCTCAAGGAGACAGAATGCATCTCCTTCCTGAGCGGTATGACGGCTGCGTGGTCCCATGGTTTTTATACTTGCGTACTATTGTTTGTACAGATGAACGTGGTACCTTCAGGCATTTGGAAATTGCTCCCAAGGATGAACCAGACTTGTGGAGGTCTACAATTATTTTTCTGAGGTCTTGGCTGATTTCTTTTGATTTTCCCATGATGTCAAGCAAAGAAGCACTGAGTTTGAAGGTAGGCCTTGAAATACATCCACAGGTACATCCAATTGACTCAAATGATGTCAATTAGCCTATCAGAAGCTTCTAAAGCCATGACATCATTTTCTGGAATTTTCCAAGCTGTTTAAAGGCACAGTCAACTTAGTGTATGTAAACTTCTGACCCACATTCGAATTGTGAACTGTAAGTGAAATAATCTGCCTGTAAACAATTGTTGGAAAAATGACTTGTGTCATGCACAAAGTAGATGTCCTAACCGACTTGCAAAAACTGTAGTTTGTTAACAAGAAATGTGTGGAGTGGTTGAAAAACGAGTTTTACTGACTCCAACCTAAGTGAACATAAACGTCCGACTTCCGACTGTATTTGGAGTCCGTTTTTGTCTCTGTCAGTCTTCTAACTAGTCAACACCGTCGCTGACGGTACGGTGGTATTATGGCTTTGTTAAACCCCTTCATAAAGTGGCAACATGCCAGTGGGGCCATCAGTTTCAGCCAGCCAGAGTGAGAACCTTGGGAGTCAGGTGGAAGGTCAGATAGGACAAGAGAGAGCCAGGCCCGAGAATGACAGCAGCAATCCTGGAGACCTGACACAGAGCAGCGTACCTCTAGGAAAAAAAAGTTGGCTGAGGATAAGGTGATACTTGAACTCTCACAGACAGAGGAAGATGCTCCAATCAACCAGGCAAATACTAGCTGACTCCTCAAGCCCCATGTCAGCCTTTGAACGCAAGCTTGTAACAGCTATCGAAGCAGATGTTGAGGCTAGTCATCCTCCTGCCACACCACAACACAGCCAGATGATGAGGAAAACCTGTTTGCTCGGAGCATCGTGCCAAGACTGTGTGTGTGGTTCTGTGTGTGTGGTTCTGTGTGTGTGGTTCTGTGTGTGTGGTTTTGTGTGTGTGGGTCTGTGTGTGTGTAGTTCTGTCTGTGTGGGTCTGTGTGTGTGGTTCTATGTTTGTAGGTATGTGTGTGTGGGTCTGTGTGTGGGTCAGTGTGTGGGTCTTTGTGTGGGTCTTTGTGTGGGTCTGTGTGTGGGTCTGTGTGCATGTAGAACAATGTAAGACTAGCCTTTCCTTTTGGTCTTTCTCTGTTCTCTTTTACAGAGACGTCACTGCCTCCTTTTTGTCCCGTGGGTCAACTGTTCCATGACCTGGTCAACTGTTCCATGACCTGGTCAACTGTTCCATGACCTGGTCAACTGTTCCATGACCTGGTCAACTGTTCCATGACCTGGTCAACTGTTCCATAACCTGGTCAACTGTTCCATAACCTGGTCAACTGTTCCATAACCTGGTCAACTGTTCCATAACCTGGTCAACTGTTCCATGATCTGGTCAACTGTTCCATGATCTGGTCAACTGTTCCATGATCTGGTCAACTGTCCTATCTGGTCAACTGTTCCATATCGACAACTGTCCAGATCTAGTCAACGTTCCAGATCGGCAAACTTCCAGACGGGCACGCGAATTCACACACACCACCACACACACACCAAAACACACACACACCCACACACCCCACACACCAACCACACACACACACACACACACCACACCACACCCCACCACACAACACACCACACAACACACACACACACACACACACACACACACACCACACACACACACACACACACACACACCACAACCACCACACACACACACCACACACACACACACACACACACACAACCACACACACACACACCACACACCACACACCACCACACAAACCCACACACACCCACACACACACCACACACCACAACACCACACACCACACACACACACACACATCAACACACCCACACCACACACACACACCACACACCACACACCACACACACCCCAAAACCCACAACCACACCACACACACACACACATCACACACACACACACACCAAAACCACACACACACACAAACCACACACAACACCACAACAAAACACACACCACACAACCACACACACCCACACACCACACACACACCACACACACACACACACACCACCCAAACACAACACACACCCACCCCACACACACACAACACCACACACACACAAACACCACACCCACACACAACACCACATCCACACACAACACACACCACAACCACACACACCACAACAACCCCACACACACCAAAAACACACACACAACACAACACACACACACCACACAACCAAAAACACACACCACACACCACACAACAACAACAAACACCACCACCACACCACACACACACACACACACCACCCACACACATAACAACACACCACAAAACCACACACCACACACCCACACAAACAACACCAACAACCCACCACACACACACACACACCACACACACACACACCACACACACACCAACACCACAACACACACAACCACACACCACACACACCAACACACCACACCACCAACACACACCACCCCACACACACACACCACACACACACACCCAAACACAACCACACACAACACAACCACAACACACACACCACACACCACACCAACACACCACACACCACACACACACACCACAACACACACAACCACACCCACACCACACACAACCACACACACCACACACACACCACCACACACACACACACACCACACACACACCACACACCACACACACACACACACACCACACACACACCATACACCACACACCACACACACCACACACACACACACACACACACACACACCCTACAACTGAACTACCTCCCACATTAACACCAGCCTCTTCAGGTGTGAGGCCAGGCTAACCTTCCCTTTTCTCTCGACGTTGTGTTTTACAGAGACATTAATGCACCTAAATGTTTTGAGGTTCAACTGTTCGATGGCTTGAGATTTTCAAATGTAAGTCACACATTCACATCATCCGCCCTACAAAATTGACCACCGCGATTGGATCGATCTTCAATCAATCAGAACAACAAATGATTATAGCCTCGCATACCTGACACTAAGTCGAACACACAAATCTGAAGAAAAAATGCTTATGCTTGTCAAATCACAATGGGGACGGAGGTACAAGGTGAACGGTACATTATATAACAGTGGAGGTGGAAGTAGACTAACCTTTCATTTTCTCTCTGTTGTATTTTACAGAGACGTCACTGACTCGGACGAACCCCGAAATGTGTCCGGCCTCAGATTGAATCCGAGGTGGCCCGTAGTGACAAAGAGAAGAAACGGACGCAAATGTTATCGTCTTGACAGTTCTGCCGCTTGACAGATCCTCCTCTCCACCCTCTCCGAGCTGGGCATCTCCGGCGCGGCTCACTCTTGGATTGCATCCTACCTGACCGGTCGCTCTTACCAAGTGGCGTGACGAGATGCTGTCTCCGCACCTCGTGCTCTCACCACTGGTGTCCCCCAGGGCTCAGTTCTAGGCCCTCTCCTATTCACGCTATACACCAAGTCACTTGGCTCTGTCATATCCTCACATGGCCTCTCCTATCATTGCTACACAGACGACACACAACTAATCTTCTCCTTTCCCCCTTCTGATAACCAGGTGGCGAATCGCATCTCTGCATGTCTGGCAGACATATCAGTGTGGATGACGGATCACCACCTCAAGCTGAACCTCGGCAAGACGGAGCTGCTCTTCCTCCCGGGGAAGGACTGCCCGTTCCATGATCTCGCCATCACGGTTGACAACTCCGTTGTGTCCTCCTCCCAGAGTGCAAAGAGCCTTGGCGTGACCCTGGACAACACCCTGTCGTTCTCCGCTAACATCAAGGCGGTGACCCGATCCTGTAGGTTCATGCTCTACAACATTCGGAGAGTACGACCCTGCCTTACACAGGAAGCGGCACAGGTCCTAATCCAGGCACTTGTCATCTCCCGTCTGGATTACTGCAACTCGCTGTTGGCTGGGCTCCCTGCCTGTGCCATTAATCCCCTACAACTCATCCAGAATGCCGCAGCCTGTCTGGTGTTCAACCTTCCCAAGTTTTCTCACGTCACCCCGCTCCTCCGCACACTCCACTGGCTTCCAGTTGAAGCTCGCATCTGCCACAAGACCATGGTGCTTGCCTACGGAGCTGTGAGGGGAACGGCACCTCCGTACCTTCAGGCTCTGATCAGTCCCTACACCCAAACGAGGGCATTGCGTTCATCCACCTCTGGCCTGCTGGCTCCCCTTCCTCTGCGGAAGCATAGTTCCCGCTCAGCCCAGTCAAAACTGTTCGCCGCTCTGGCACCCCAATGGGGGAACAAGCTCCCTCACGACGCCAGGACAGCGGAGTCACTCACCACCTTCCGGAGACATTTGAAACCCCACCTCTTTAAGGAATACCTGGGATAGGATAAAGTAATCCTTCTACCCCCCCCCTTACCCAACCCCCCCCCCCCAAAAAAAAAAAAAAAAACATTGTAAAGTGGTTATCCCACTGGCTATAAGGTGAATGCACCAATTTGTAAGTCGCTCTGGATAAGAGCGTCTGCTAAATGACGTAAATGTAAATGCTTTATTTATTCTCTAATATTCTTTTTCATGTTCAGTTATCTCATTTGAAATATATAATCAGCATTTAAAATATTTACTTCTCAATTCATTTCAATGGATCAAATAAGTAATGACATGAAAACATGAATTAATTAATTCACGTACAATTGAAGTTACACAACATAAGCGCATTTAAACTACAGTAGATTTCCTCGTTCACACAATAGAAACCCTTTTAGATACAGAGAGAAACAACTGAATGTGTCTGAATATTGCTAGACATGTAGGAAACGGGTAAACATTACATTCAGCATCAAAACAGTAGTGCAACCGTGAAATTGTCTCTCTCTGCACCCGCACTGCATTAAAGACGGGAGATGGTCCTCTGTAGCTCAGCTGGTAGAGCACGGCGCTTGTAACGCCAAGGTAGTGGGTTCGATCCCCGGGACCACCTGTACACAAAAAAATTAAAATAAATGTATGCAAGTCGCTTTGGTTAAAAGCGTCTGCTAAATGGCATATATTATTATTATTATATTATATTATTATATTATATCGATTATATTAAAGTCCGTTGACACAGGCAGAGTGCCCTCGCCACCATTTTACCAGCTCGTGAGCACAATATTACACAATACCATTAACATGTAAAACAAACTCAGAAACCTTCAATTAAACTGATTCATTATGACATTACCTTCACAAAATAATGTAATATATAATAATATAATAATGTACATTTACTCAGAAAACACCAAAGTCTCTAATAGTTTTTACCACAGCTCGCATAAAGCTAACACTCGCATTCTGTCACGCTCTGGCTCCGGGACTCTGTATAGTGAGCCAGGGGGTGTTCATGATTTGGGTGTATTTCTATGTTTGTATTTCTGTTGGGTGCATTTCTATGTTTGGTCAGTGACTCCCAATCGGAGGTAACGAGTGTCAGCTGTCGGCTCGTTATCTCTGATTGGGAGCCATATTTAATCTGTATGTTTTCCTGTGGGTGTTGTGGGTTTTTGTTCATTTCGGTTTGTGTTAAACCGTAGACGTCACGTTATTCGTTTGTTGTTCTGATCGGTTGATCATCATCATTATTATTATTAAACATGTTCACCTTCAACGCTGCGCCTTGGTCCTCTATGTATGACGATCGTGACAGAAAAACCCACCAAGATGGGACCAAGCAGCGTGTCCAGGAGCCATCGCCAGGGAGATCCCTCACATATCTCCTTCGCCTCCTGGACTGGGTCAAGCCGAGGGAGGAAGACAAGGGCTTGACGCTATGGCAGAAGGGCGAGAGGCTGGCGAGGTCTATGGAGACCTGGTCCACGGGGAGGAGAGACGCCCCGAAAATTTTTAGGGGGGGGCTCGAGACGTCGGACCAGCAGGAGGCCGCGATAGAGCGGCCCAGTGGGTTGCTGGAGAAGGCCGCCGGGTTACGGGGGCCACTGGTCAAAGAGGGGATGGAGGAAGTGGAGGCACGGCGAGAGGTACTGGCGTGTGTTGCCAGTCCGGTCCGGCCCGTTCCAGATCCCGGTGTGGGGCCAGTGGTGTGTGTCCCCAGTACAGTCCGGTCCATCCAAGCTTCCCGCACCAAGCCAGTGGTGTGTGTCGTCAGTCCAGTCCGGCCCATTCCTGCTCCCCGCATCAAGTCTGTGGTGCGTCTCGTCAGCCCGGCTCTGCCCGTTCCTGCTCTCCGCACCAAGTCTGTGGTGCGCGTCGCCAGCCCGGCTCGTCCCGTTCCTGCTCCCCGCACCAAGTCAGGGGTGCGCTTCGACAGCCCGGCTCGGTCCGCTCCTGCTCCCCACACCAAGCCAGTGGGGTGCGGCGTCAGTCCGGCACGGCCCGTGCCTGTTCTCCGCACCAAGTCTGTGGTGCGTTTCGTCAGCCCTGTCCGGCCCGTTCCTGCTCTCCGCACCAGGTCTGTGGTGCGCGTCGCCAGCCCAGTTCGGCCCATCCAAGCTCCCCGCGCCAGGTCAGTGGTGCGCGTCGTCAGCCCGGTCCGGCCCGTTCCTCCTCCACGCATCAGGCCAGGGGCGCGTGTCGTCGGTCCGGCTCCGGCCAGCGGGGCTGGACAGGACCAGGGGTACTTTGGGGGGTTGGAGAGGAGGTGGGGATCAAGGACGGAGCCAGAGCCACCGCCGAGGAGGTGTGCCCACCCAGCCCTCCCTTGTTTAGCCCGTATTGAGGCGCGGTCGCAGTCCGCGCCTTTAGGGGGGGGTACTGTCACGCTCTGGCTCCGGGACTCTGTATAGTGAGCCAGGGGGTGTTCATGATTTGGGTGTATTTCTATGTTTGTATTTCTGTTGGGTGCATTTCTATGTTTGGTCAGTGACTCCCAATCGGAGGTAACGAGTGTCAGCTGTCGGCTCGTTATCTCTGATTGGGAGCCATATTTAATCTGTATGTTTTCCTGTGGGTGTTGTGGGTTTTTGTTCATTTCGGTTTGTGTTAAACCGTAGACGTCACGTTATTCGTTTGTTGTTCTGATCGGTTGATCATCATCATTATTATTATTAAACATGTTCACCTTCAACGCTGCGCCTTGGTCCTCTATGTATGACGATCGTGACACATTCAGAGAAGCCAAACCGGATGGACGTCATGAAAATGATCGGAGAGGTTGAGAGTAGAAGAAGTTCCGGAGAAAAAACAAACAAAATATAATTATTGTAAAATTGACTCTGTCCATAAAATGTATATAGTAAGTATAAGCTGGAAGTAGAGGCCTAAGCATTGTTGTTCACTAATTTACTCAAATTAGGGAAAGGGTGGTGGGGTTGGAAAGTAATAAAGGGGAATATATATATATTTTTAAAGGATATGTATGTGTATGTATGTATATGTGTGTATGTATATATGTATATATGTATACATATATATATATATATATATATATATATATATATATATATATATATATATATATAAACATGGGGGATTGGAAGTGATGCAGACAATTACATTGATGGAAGTTACAATCTATCTGCAATATTAAAGCTGATCTACCCCATAAAAAAAAAAAAAAAAAAAAAAAATGAAACAACAAATATTTCACAAATATTTACAAATACAATTTAAAAAAACACTCGCATTCATTCTCAATCACGTTCTTCACTCGGTTAAAAAAACAACTGACTGTTTATGTAGGAACCGACTTGTCAGTCATCATAGCTTTTTACGTTTCCAAAGGCTTGTATGTAAACGTAAAAAGTTATGACGACCGACAAATGAAGTCAATTCCTGCAAAACAAAAAACACAACTGATCTCCTCCGGCGTTTATCTGGAGCCGTAGTAACGACACCCATGACACAAAGAGTTCCCGCAGCCTTGATCCTCAGCCTGCGTCCCAAATAGCTCCTTGTTCCCTTCAAAGTGCCCTACTTTTGACCAGAGCTCTATGGACCCTGGTCAAAAGTAGTGCACTGTAAAAGGAATAGGGTGTTATTTGGGATACAACCTGTGTGTTGACACTAGAGCAGCGGTAGGGAGGAACAGTAGCAGGTGTCCTTGACGACTGGACAGTCCTTGACGACTGGACTGGCCACTGCTTCTATTTCCACCTTCCCTCCCACCACACCCCCGACCAAACCAAGGCAGAGAAAGAGGTGTGTGTGTTGTGTGGAACATTGGGGTTGTTGAAGGAGGTGGGTGTGTTTTACATTTTAGTCATTTAGCAGACGCTCTTATCCAGAGCGACTTACAGTTTAGTGAGTGCATACATTTTTCATACTGGCCCCCCCCCCCCCGTGGGAATCGAACCCACAACCCTGGCGTTGCAAGCGCCATGCTCTACCAACTGAGCTACATGGGTGTTCATGTGTGCGCGCAAGCATGTGTGTGTGTGTGTGTGTGTGTGTGTCTGTGTGTGTGTGTGTGTGTGTGTGTGTGTGTGTGTGTGTGTGTGTGTGTGTGTGTGTGTGTGTGTGTGTGTGTGTGTGTGTGTGTGTGTGTGTGTGTGTGTGTGTGTGTGTGTGTGTGTGTGTGTGTGTGTGTGTGTGTGTGTGGAACATGGGGTATGTTGTTGATATCTGAGATTGAAGGATCACGTCCTGTAAGAACTAGCATCAGATGACTCATACTGCCTGTCCCCTGGAGTTGGGACACTCCAACCACGCACCTAGCCTACCATGTTGTTGACAGCCACATACCAGGATATGAGGACTGGATGAATTTAGCGTATGGATGTGACATACAGATGTCAGATCTTAATTTGATCGCTGCAGATGAGTTCACTGAAAACCCACGCTAACACAAGGTTATATTAACAGTGTGGCACTTTTCATGTAGCCTACTTTTGTCCAGCTAATAGCCTCACCACCGATCAAGCAACATCATGGACTAAACGATTAAATCCTGTTGCTGTCACAATATCAGGTCAAATTAAGATCATACACCTGCAGGTCTTTGTTTGAGTACTTTTTGCCAGACTGTGATGAGCACAGAGGTGAACAGAGGTAGAGTAGGCCTGCACAGTTTTATGTAATAGTTCATCATAGGGCTACCAGCAAGCATAGCTTAGATCGCAAAGAAAATCTGTACAGTTTCAACACCACATTTTGCTGAAGTTCACTTTTATTTTATATTTTTTTGGGAATCTCTCCAGTTTTTAAAGTTTGGGGAATATGTGATTTATGGGATGGGCTTGTATTGGCATCGAAGAGGAGGAATTAAAACACCTTTTGAACCACACTAGAGTCTAGACACCTGCAGTAATATTTACTTTGGACGTTTGCACTTTTAAAAGGGCAGGGCGCTTGCCCAAGTCTTACATCACCTTTTTAAACTTTATAATTACAAGATATGGTCAGTGTTATTAGTCTATATAGCCCTTTATATGACAGTGTTATTAGTCTAGAAGCCCTTTATATGGTCTGTTATTAGTAGCCTTTTATGACATTTATTAGTCTATATAGCCCTTTATCATAGTCATTTATAAGTTTAGTTATATAGCCCTTTATATGGTCAGTGTTATTAGTCTATATGCCCTTTATATGACAGTGTTATTAGTCTATTAGCCCTTTATATGACAGTGTTATTAGTCTATATAGCCCTTTATATGGTCAGTGTTATTAGTCTATATAGCCCTTTATATGACAGTGTTATTAGTCTATATAGCCCTTTATATGACAGTGTTATTAGTCTATATAGCCCTTTATATGACAGTGTTATTAGTCTATATAGCCCTTTATATGACAGTGTTATTAGTCTATAAGCCCTTTAATAATTATGACAGTGTATTAGTCTATCTAGCCTTTAAGACAGTGTTATTAAGTCTATATAGCCCTTTATACGACAGTGTTATTAGTCTATAGAGGCCTTTATAATGACAGTGTTATTAGTCTATATAGCCCTTTATATGACAGTGTTATTAGTCTATATAGCCCTTTATATGACAGTGTTATTAGTCTATATAGCCCTTTAATGACAGTGTTATTAGTCTATATAGCCCTTTATATGGTCAGTGTTATGAGTCCCATAGAGCCCTTTTATGTCGTGTTTATTAGTCCTATATGCCCTTTATATGACAGTGTTATTGTCTATATAGCCCTTTTATATGGTCAGTGTTATTATCATATAGCCCCTTTATACATGGTTCATGTTATTAGTCTATATAGCCCTTTATATGGTCAGTGTTATTAGTCTATATAGCCCTTTATATGACAGTGTTATTAGTCTATATAGCCCTTTATATGGTCAGTGTTATTAGTCTATATAGCCCTTTATATGACAGTGTTATTAGTCTATTAGCCTTTATATGTCATCTTTAAGTCTATATAGCCCTATATGACAGTGTTATTTTCTATATAATCCCTTTCTATGCAGTGTTATTAGTCTATATAGCCCCCTTTTATGACGTGTTATTAGTCCTATATAGCCTTTATAGGACAGTGTTTGAGGGGCCTATTAGCCCTATATATGACATGTATTAGTCTATATAGCCCTTTAGATGACATTTGTATTAGTTCTATATAGCCCTTTTATGACAGTGTTATTGTCTATAGCCCTTTATCTGCAGTGTGTTATTAGTCTATATAGCCCTTTATATGAACGTGTTATTAGTCTATAATAGCCCTTATATGTCAGTGTTATTAGTCTATTAGCCCTTTTATGACAGTGGTTATTAGTCTATCTAGCCCTTTATAGGTCAAGTGTTTTATTAGTCTCTATGCCCTTCATTTATATGGTCAGTGTTAATTAGGCTATATGCCCTTTATATGGTCAGTGGTTATTAGTCTATCGATCCCTTTATATGACAGTGTTTTAGTCTATATCCCTTTATATGGTCAGTGTTATTAGTCTATATAGAGCCCTTTATTGGTCATGTTTTAGTCTATATAGCCTTTATAGGTCAGTGTATTAGTCTAAATAGCCCTTTTATATGGTCATGTTATTAGTCTATATAGCCCTTTAATATGTCAGTGTTATTAGTCCTAGATAGCCCTTTATATGGTCAGTGTTATTTATCTATATAGCCCTTTATATGACGTGTTTATTACGTCTATATACCCTTTATATGACAGTGTTATTAGTCTATATGCCCTTTATATACAGTTGTATTAGTCTATATAGCCCTTTTATTGGGCCGGGTTTTTATTAGTCTATTAGCCCTTTATGACAGTGTTATTAGTCTATATAGCCCTTTATATGACAGTGTTATTAGTCTATATAGCCCTTTATATGGTCAGTGTTTTTAGTCTATATAGCCCTTTATATGGTCAGTGTTATTAGTCTATGATAGCCCTTTATATGGTCAGTGTTTGAGTCTATATAGCCCTTTATATGACAGTGTTTTAGTCTATATAGCCCTTTATATGGTCAGTGTTATTAGTCTATATAGCCCTTTATATGGTCAGTGTTATTAGTCTATATAGCCCTTTATATGGTCAGTGTTATTAGTCTATATAGCCCTTTATATGACAGTGTTATTAGTCTATATAGCCCTTATAATGAAGTGTTTATTAGTCTATATACCCTTATATGCAGTTTTTTAGTCTATATATCCCTTTATATGGTTCAGTAGTTATTAGTCTCTTGGCCCTTTATAATGGTCAGTGTTATTAGTCTATATAGCCCTTTATATGACAGTGTTATTAGTCTATATAGCCCTTTATATGGTCAGTGTTATTATCTATATAGCAATTTAATATGGTCAGTGTTATTAGTCTAGCTAGGCCCTTTATATGGTCAAGGTTATAGTCTATATACCATTTAATATGTACAGTGTTTTTGAGTCTATAAGCCCTTTATCTATTTATGGTCAGTGTTTATTAGTCTATATAGCCCTTTATATGGTCGTGTTTATTAGTCTATATAGCCTTTATATGGGTCAGTGTTTCTTAGTCCTAGATAGCCTTTATATGGTCAGTGTGTATTAGTCTATATAGCCCTTTTTGACATGTTATTAGTCTATATAGGCCCTTTTATTATGACAGTGTTATTAAGTCTGTGATAAGCCCTATATATGACAGTGTTATTAGTCATATAGCCCTTGATATGGTCAGTGTTAGAGTCTATTAGGCCCTTTATATGGTCCAGTGTTTATTAGTCTATATACCCTTTACTATGACAGTGTTATTAGTCTTATAGCCCTTTATATGGTCAGTGTTATTAGTCCTATTAAGCCTTTTTATGGTCAGTGTTGATTAGTCCTAGATAGCCCTTCTATGGTCAGTGTTATTTAGTCTATATAGCCCGTTGTATGGTTCCATGTTATTAGTCCTATATGTCCCTTATATGGTCAGTTTATAAGTCTATATAGGCCCTTTGTATATGGTCAGTGTTATTGTCTATATAGCCCTTATCTTGCAGTGTTATTAGTCTAGCTAGCCCTTCTTATATGGTCAGTGTTATAGTCTCTTAGCCCTTTAATAGGGTCGTGTTTATTAGTGCTATATAGCCCTTTATATGTCATGTTATATCTATATAGCCCTTTATATGACAGTGTTATTAGTCTATATAGCCCTTTATTTGGTGTAGGTCGGATTTTTCGTAGGGGAGTCTGAGTTGTGGTCGCCCGTTATTATCGTGGTTGGTCAAAGTGTTTTAGTCTATATGCCCTTTTATAGGGTCAGTGTTTTAGGTCTATTGCCCTTTTATATAACAGTGTTTATTATGTCTATATAGCCCTTTATATGGTCAGGGTTATTATGCTCTATAGCCCTTATATGACCAGTGTATTAGTCTATATAGCCCTTTTATGGTCTCTTATTGTCCCTATATAGCCCTATATATGACAGTGTTATTAGTCTATATATCCCTTTATATGACAGTGTTATTAGTCTATATAGCCCTTTATATGACAGTGTTTATTAGTCTATTGCCCTTATATGACAGGGTTATTAGTCTAGGGGGTAGTATGCCTTTAATAGACAGTGTTATTTAAGTCTATATTAGCCCTATTAATGACAGTGTTATTAGTTATATAGCCCGTGTGATAGAGATGACAGGTGTATTAGTCTATTACCCTGGTTATATGACAGTGTTTTAGTCTCTTCGTCCTTTATACGACCAAGTGTTATTAGTCCGATAGAGCCCTTTAATCTGAACATGTTTTAGGTCCTATATAGCCTTTATATGACCGTGTTATTAGTCTATATAGCCCTTTAATACAGTGTTATTAGTCTTATATAGCCCTTTTATAGACAGTGTTATGAGTCTAATATACCTTTATATCGTCATTGTTTAATTAGTCTATATACCCGTTAATATGTCCAGTGTTTATTAGTCTATATAGCCCTTTATATGGCAGTGTTATTAGTCTAATAAGCCCTTAATATGGTCGTGTTTATTAGTCTGATACCCTTTATATGGTCCGGTTATTAGTCTGTATATAGCCCTTTATATGGTCTGTTATTAGTCTATATCCCCTTTATTAATGACAGTGTTTTTAGTCTATAGCCCTTTATCTGGTCATGTTATTATTCTATATAGCCCTTTAAGACCAGTGTTATTAGTCCTATATAGCCCTTTATATGGTCGTCTTATTAGTCCTATATATCCCTATATATACATTGTTATTAGTCTATATCCCTTTCTATGACGTGTTATTAGTCTATAAGCCCTTTATATGACAGTGTTTATTAGTCTATATAGCCCTTTTATACAGTGTATTTAGTCTAATCCCTATATATGACCGTGTTTTAGTTTATATAGCCCTTTATATGACAGTGTTTTAATCTATATACCCTTTATGAATGTTATTAGTCTATATAAGACCCTTTATATACAGTGTTTTAGTCTAATAATAGCCCTTTATATGACCAGTGTTATGAGTCATTAGCCCTTTATATGTCAGTGTTATTAGTCTAATTAGCCCTTATATGACAGTGTTTTAGTCTATATACCTTTATATGTGTCAGTGTATAGTCCTATATGCCCTTATATGTCCGTGTTATTAGTCCTATATAGCCTTTATATGGTCCTGTTTTATTAGTCCTAATATAGCCCTTTATATGACAGTGGTTATTAGTCTATATGCCCGTTTAAATGGTCAGTGTTTTTATTAGTCTATATACCCTTTATATGGTCAGTGTTATTAGTCTATTAGCCCTTTATATGGGTCCATGTTTATTAGTCTATTGCCCTTTATATGGTCTTGTTATTTCTATTAGCCCTTTATATGGGCAGTGTTTATTAGTCTAGATAGCCCTTATTATGTCAGTGTTATTTCGTCTATATAGCCCTTTAATATGACATGTTATTAGTCTATCTCCCTTTATATGACAGTGTTCTTAGTCTATCTAGCCCTTTATATGCATGTTTTATTAGTCTATATAGCCCTTTAATATGGGCCGTGTTATTAGTCCTATATGCCCTTTATAGGACAGTGTTCTTAGTCTATAGGCCCTTTATATGGACAGTGTTTATTAGTCCTAGATAAGCCCTATATTTGGTCAGTGTTAATTAGTCTACTATATAGCCCTTTATTGTCCAGTGTTATTAGTCTATATGCCCTTTATATGGTCAGTGTTATTAGTCTATATATCCCTTTATATGGTCAAGTGTTTATTATCTATATAGCCCCTTATTTGACAGTATAGTATCATAGCCCTTATATATGGTCAGTGTTATAGTCTATTAGCCTTTAATATGGTCCGTTTTTTATTATTCTATATAGCCCCTTTAATGACAGGTGTTATTAGTCTATATCGCCCTTTATATGACAGTGTTATTAGTCTAATATGCCCTTTATATGAACAGTTTTTATTAGTCTATATAGAGCCCTTTATATGGTCATGTTTCTTAGTCTATATAGCCCTTTATTGGTCGTGTTTGTCTATATAGCCCTTTATATGGTCAGTGTTATTATCTATATAGCCCTTTATATGGTCTGGGTTATTAGTCTAGATAGGCCATTTATATGGTCAGTGTTTTAGTCTAGATAGCCTTAATGTCAGTGTTTATTAGTCCTATTAGCCCTTTATTACAGTGGTTTTTGAGTCCTATATGCCTTTATATGGTCGTGTTATTAGTTCTATATAGCCCTTTATATTGTCATGTTATTAGTCAGATGCCCTTTATATGGTCATTGTTTTAGCATGATAGCCCGTTATTGTCTTGTTATAGTCTATATCCCTTTATATTACAGTGTTATTAGTCTAATATAGCCCTTTATATGACGTTTTTATCTATATGCCCACTATATATGACAGTGTTTTTTCTCTATAGCCCTTTATTTGTCAGTGTTATTAGTCTATTAAGGTAGGGCCATTTATATGGCAGTGTTATTAGTCTTATAAGCCCTTTATATACCGTGTTATTATCCTATATAAACCTATAATGGTCAGTGTTATTAGTCATATAGGTCGCCTTTTTATGTCAGTGTTATTAGTCTAGATAGCCCTTCATATTGTCAGTGTTATAGTCTATATGCCCTTTATAATGGTCAGTGTTATTAGTCCAACTAGCCCTAATGGTCAGTTTTATAAGTCTATTATACCCTTTATTAGGTCTGTTATTAGTCTATATGCCCTTTATATGGTCAGTGTTATTAGTCCTAGATAGGCCCTTTATTGGTCAGTGTTATTAGTCTCTATAGCCCTTGATAATGGTCAGTGTTTTTAGTCTATATGCCCTTTATATGTCAGTGTTCTTATTCTAGATACCCTTTATAGGACCGTGTTATTAGTCCTATATAGCCTCTTTATATGACAGTGTTATTAGTCTGATATCCCCTATTATAATGACAGTGTTATTAGTCTAATAATAGCCCTTTCTATGACAGTGTTATAGTCCTATAGGCCCTTTATCTGACAGTTTTAATTAGTCTTCTAGCCCTTTAATGGTCAGTGTTATTAGTCTATATACCCTTTATATGGTCAGTGGTTAATATTAAGTCTATATAGCCCTTTATAGTTCGTGTTAGGTTATTCTATATGCCCCTTTATAGGGTCAGTGTTTATTCGTCTATTAGCCCTTTATATGGTCAGTGTTATTATCTATATAGCACTTTAAATGGTCAGTGTTATTAGTCTATTGCCCTTTATATGGTCATGGTATTGTCTATATATCCCTTTTATATGGTTCCAGTGTTTAATTTCTATATAGCCCGTTTATTGGTCAGTGGTTATTTCTATATACCCTTATGGTCAGTGTTATTAGTCTATATAGCCCTTTATATGGTCAGTGTTATTAGTCTATATAGCCCTTTATATGGTCAGTGTTATTAGTCTATATAGCCCTTTATATGGTCAGTGTTATTAGTCTATATAGCCCTTTATATGGTCAGTGTTATTAGTCTATATAGCCTTATATTGGGTTCATGTTTTAGTCCTAATATAGGCCCCTTTATATTGTATGTTTAGTAGTCTATATAGAGCCCTTTTCTATTGTCAGTGTTATTAGTCTTATAGCCCTTTTATGGTCAGTGTTATTAGTCTATATAGCCCTTTATATGGTCAGTGTTATTAGTCTATATAGCCCTTTATATGGTCAGTGTTATTAGTCTATATAGCCCTTTATATGTCAGTGTTATTAGTCTATATAGCCCTTTATATGGTCAGTGTTATTAGTCTATATAGCCCTTGATCTGTCAGTTTATTAGTCTATATAGCCGCTTTATAGTGTCAGTGGTTATTAGTCTATATAGCCCTTTATATGGTCAGTGTTATTAGTCCTATATAGCCCCTTTATATGGACCATGTTATTAGTCTATATAGCCTTTATATGACAGTTGTTTATTAGTCTATATAAAGAGCCCTTTATATGACAATTGTTTATTAGTCTATTAGCCCTTTATATGAACAGTTGTTATAGTCTATATACCCTTTATATGACAGGGTTATTAGTCGAGATGGCCCTTTATATGAAACAGTGTTTATTAGTCTATATGCCTTTATATGACAGTGTCTTAGTCTATATAGCCCTTTATATGACAGTTTTTATTAGTCTATATCGCTTATATGGTCAGTGTTTTAGTCTCTAATAGCCCTTTAATGATGGTCAGTGGTATTAGTCGATATACCCTGTATATGGTCCCGTGGGGTTATTAGTCTTATATAGCCCTTTATATGGTCAGTGTTTTAGTCTATATAGCCCTTTATATGGTCATTTTATTAGTCTAAAGCCCTTTATCTGGGTCAGTGTTCTTCGTCTATATAGCCCTTTATATACAGTGTTATTAGTCTATATAGCCCATTTATATGGTCTTGTTTTCGTCTATATCGCCCTTCTAGATGGTCAGGTGTTATTAGTCCTAAGAATAGCCCTTTATATGGTCAGTGTTATTAGTCCCCTATTAAGCCCTTTATAGGACAGTGTTATTAGTCCGATATAGCCCTTTATATGACTGTTCTTAGTCTATATGCCCTATATATGACAGTGTTATTAGTCCCCTATATAGCCCTTTATATGGTCATGTTTATTGTCTAATATAGCCCTTTATAGGTCTGTTTATTAGTCTATCTAGCCCTTTATATACGGTTATTACTATATACCCTTTATAATATGACATTTTTTAATTAGTCCTATATAGCCCTTTATATGGTCAGTGTTATTAGTCTATATAGCCCTGTTCTATGGTCAGTGTTATTAGTTCTTATATGCCCCTTTATATGGTCATTGTTAATTAGTCTATATAGCCCTTTATATGGTCAGTGTTCTTAGTCTATATTAGCCCTTTATATGGTCAGTGTTTATTGTCTATATCGCCATATTATATTGGTCGGTTTTAGTCCTAGATAGCCCTTTTTATATGGTCAGTGTTATTAGCTCTATAGCCCTTTATATGACAGTGTGTTTGAGTCTATATAGCCCTTTATTGGTCAGTGTTATTAGTCTATTAGCCCTTTTATATGGCCGTGTTTTGTCTATATAGCCCTTTATAATTGTCATGTTATTAGTCTAGATAGCCCTTAATGTCAGTGTTATGAGTCATCTGCCCTTTATTGACTTGTTATTAGTCTATATAGCCTTTATATGACAGTGTTGTTAGTTCTATATAGCCCTATATATGACAGTGTTATTAGTCTATAACCCTTTATATGGTCAGTGTTATTAGTCTATTAGGCCCTTTTTGGTACAGTGTTATTGTCTATATAGCCCTTTATATGACAGTGTTTATTAGTCTATCTAGCCCTTTATTGGTAAGTGATATTAGTCCCTATATAGCCCTTTTATGGTCAGTGTTATTAGTCTAGATAGCCCTTTATATGGCTCATGTTATAGTCTATATAGCCCTTTATATGGTCAGTGTTTATTAGTCTAATAGCCCGTTTATATGGTCAGTGTATTATTAGTCTATATGCCTTTATATGGTCAGGGTATTGTCTATATAGCCCTTTAATATTGTCAATGTATAATGTCTAGATAGGCCCCTTTATATGGTCATAGTATAGTCTCTATAGCCTTATTGGTCGTGTTTATTAGTCTATATAAGCGCCTTTATATGGGCAGTGTTATTTTCTATATAGCCCTTTAGATGACATTGAGTATATAGTCTATATAGCCTGTATATTACAGTGTTAGTAGTCTATATAGCCCTTTATATTGACAGTGTTATTAGTCCTATATAGCCCCTTTATTATGAAGTGTTATTAGTCTATATGCCCTTTATATGACATTTTTATTAGTCTATATAGCCGTTTCTTTATAGGTCAGTGTTTATTAAGTCTATATAGCCCTTTATAATGGTCAGGTTTTATTAGTCTATATAGCCCTTTATTGGTCAGTGGGTTATTCGTCTATATGCCCTTAGAGGTCAGTGTTTATTATTCTTATAGCCCTTTATATGTCGTGTTATTAGTCTATATAGCCCTTTATATGTCAGTGTTATTAGTCTATATAGCCCGTTATAATGGTCAGTGTTTTTAATAGTCTATATGCCCTTTATATGGTCCGTGTTATTAGTCCTTATATAGCCCTTTATATGGTCAGTGTTTATTAGTCTGATATAGCCCCTTTTATATGGTCAGTGTTATTATCTTAATAGCCCTTTATATGGTCAGTGTTATTAGTCCTATATAGGCCCTTTCATGTTCGTGTATTAGTCTATATAGCCCTTTACATGGTCAGTGTTATTAGTCATATAGCCCTGTTATATGTCAGTGTTATTAGTCTATAGAGTCCCTCTTTATATATGGTCAGTGTTATGATTCTTATAGCCCTTTATATGGTCTTGTTATTAGTCTATATAGCCCCTTTAATATGGTCAGTGTTTATTATCTATATAGCCCTTTATATGGTCAGTGTTATTAGTCTATATAGCCTTTATATGTCAGTGTTTATTAGTCTATATAGCCCTTTATATGGTCATTGTTCTTAGTCTATATAGCCCTTTTATATGGTCCATGTTATAGTCCCTATTAGGCCCTTTATATGACAGTGTTTATATCTATATAAGCCCTTTATATTACATTGTTTATTAGCTATTAGCCCTTTATATTACGTGTTATTGTCCTATAAGCCCTTTTATATGACAGTGTTATTAGTCCTATATACCCTTTATTGACAGTGGTTATTAGTCTATATAGCCCTTTATATGACGTGTTATTAGTCTTATTAGCCCTTTTATATGACAGTGTTATTATCTA
This sequence comes from Coregonus sp. 'balchen', assembly GCA_902810595.1. Lineage (NCBI taxonomy): Eukaryota > Metazoa > Chordata > Actinopteri > Salmoniformes > Salmonidae > Coregonus > Coregonus sp. 'balchen'. The sequence continues at coordinate 2,700,312 of LR778288.1, read as the reverse complement.
TATAGCCCTTTATATTACATTTTTATTAGTCCCCCTATATAGCCCTTTATTGGTCAGTGTTATTATTCTATATATAGCCCTTATATGGATCGTGTTATAGTTCTATATAGCCCTTTATATGGTCAGTGTTATTCGTCGATATAGCCCCTTTATATGGTCATGTGTTATTAGTCTATATAGCACCTTATATGGTGAAGGTGTTATGAGTCTAGATGCCCCTTATGGTCAGTGTTATTAGTCTATATAGCCCTTTATTTGACCGTGTTATTAGTCTATATAGCCTTTATAGGTCAGTGTTATTAGTCTCTATAAGCACTTTATATGTCATGTTATTATCTAGATAGCCTTTATATGGTCATGTTATTAGTCTATATGCCCTTTTATATACCGGTTCTTAGCTATATAGCCCTTTTATGACGAGTGTTATTAGTCTATATAGCCCTATATAGGACAGTGTTCTTAGTCTATATAGCCCTTTATATGGTCATGGTTATTTCTATATAGCCCTTTATTATGGTCATGTTATTAGTCCTATATAGCCCTTTAATATGACCGTGTTATTAGTTCTATTACCTTTATATGACAGTGGTTATTATTCCTATATAGCCCTTTTATATGACGTTTTTATAGTCCTATATAGCCCTTTATATGGTCAGTGTTATTAGTCCCTATATAGCCCTTTATATGGGTCAGTGTTTATGAGTCTTATAGCCCTTTATATGGTCAGTGTTATTAGTCTATATAGCCCTTTATATGGTCATGTTATTAGTCCTATATAGCCTTTATAATGGTCAGTGTTATTAGTCTAGATAGCCCTTTATATGGGCATTGTTATTAGTCCTATATAGCCCTTTATATGACATGTTTTTAGTCTATTAGCCCTTTATATGAACAGTGTTATTAGTTATAAGCCCTGTATATGACAGTGTTTATAGTCCTATATAGCCATTTATAGGTCAGTGTTATTAGTCCTAATATAGCCTTTATATGGTCAGTTTATAGTCTATATAGCCCTTTATATGACAGTGTTTATTAGTCTATATAGCCCTTTCAAATTACAGTGTTATTAGTCATATAGCCTCTTTATAGGTCCCGTGTTTTAGTCGATATATCCCTTTTATGACAGTGTTATTAGTCTATATAGCCTTTATATGACATTGTTCTTATCTATAAGCCTTTATCTGGTCATTGTTATTAGTCTATATATCCCTTTATATGACAGTGGTTATTAGTGCTATATAGCCCTTTCATATGGTCAGTGTTATTATCTATATAGCCCTTTAATATGGTCAGTGTTATTAGTCTATATAGCCCTTTATAATGGTCAGTGTTTTTATATATTATCCCTTTATTTACAGTGTTATTAGTCCCCTAGATACCCTTTATATGGGTCAGTGTTAGTATTCTATATAGACCCTTTATAATGGTCAGAGTGTTTTAGTCTTATAGCCTTTATATGGTCAGTGTTATTAGTCTATAAATTAAGCCCTTATATGGTCATGTTATTAGTCTATATAGCCCTTTATTGGTCAGTGTTATTAGTCTATAGAGCCTTTATATGGTCAGTGTATTAGTCTAATAGCCCTATTATATGGTCATTATTAGGCTATATATGCCCTTTATATGTCAGTGTTATGAGTCCTCTATATCCTTTATATGACATTGTTTATTAGTCTATATAGCCCCTTATATGACAGTGTTATTAGTCTATTAGCCTTTTTTTTTTTTGTTTAGATGACAGTGATTTAGTCTATATAGCCCTTTATTGACAGGTTTATTGTCTATCATAGCCCCTTTAATATGACAGTGTTTATTAGTCCCTTATAGCCCTTTATATGACAGTGTTTAATTGGTCTATATAGCCCTTGATATGACATGTTATTAGTCTAGATCCCTTTATTGACAGTGTTAATTCGGTCTATATAGCCCTTTATAGGGTCAAGTGTTATTAGGTCTCATATACCATTTATATGACATTGTTCTTAGTGCTATATAGCCCTTGGTTTTGAAGTGAAAGGGGTTGGGTTTGCAGTGGATGAGTCTATAGAGCCCCTTATATGACAGTGTTATTAGTCCTTAGAGCCCCGTTATATTACGTGTTTTATTAGTCTATATAGCCCTGATATATGTTATTTCTATATAGCCCTTTATATGGTCAGTGTTATTATCTATACCCTTATAAGACATGTTATTATCTATATGCCCTTTATATGACAGTGTTATTAGGCTATATCGCCCTTTATAGACCGTCGTTTGTAGTCTCTATAGCCCTTGATATGGTCATGTTATTAGTCTATATAGCACTTTATCTGACCGTGTTATAGTCTATATGCCCTTTATTGACGTGTTTTGTCTATATAGGCCCTTTAGATGGTCAGTTGTTTAGTCTTATAGCCAATTATATGTTAATGTGTATTAGTCTATTAGCCCTTTATAGAAGTGTTGATTAGTCTATATAGCCCTTATATGGTCAGTGTTCTTAGTCGAATATAGCCCTTTTATGGTCAGTGTTATTAGTCTATATAGCCCTTTTATATGACAGTGTTATTTAGTCTTTAGCCCTTTAATATTGACAGTGTTATTAGTCCTATATTAAGCCTTCATATGACGTGTTTTTAGTCTATATAGCCCTTTTATGACAGTGTATTAGTCTATAACCCTTTATATGACGGTGTTATTAGTCTAATATAGCCGCTTTATATGACAGTGTTTTAGTCATAATAGCCCTTTTTATATGACGTGTTAATTCGTCTATATAGCCCTTTTATTATGGTAAGTGTTTATAGTCTATATAGCCCTTTAATATGGGTCAGTGTTATTAGTCTATATAAGCCGCCTTTATATGTCCAGTGTTATAGTCTATATAGCTCTTTTATATACAGTGTATTAGTCTATATAGCCTTTATAATGGTCATGTATTAAGTCCTATACCCTTTATGGTCAGTGTTATTAGTCCTCTATAGCCCTTTATATGACAGTTTTATTAGTCTATATAGCCCTTTATATGGTCCGTGGTTATTAGTCCTAATATAGCCCTTTATATGGTCGTGTTATTAGTCTATATAGCCCTTTAATATGGTCAGTGTTATAGTCTATTAGCCTTTATATGGTCAGAGTGTGTATTAGTCTATATAGCCCTTTATATGGTCAGTGTTATTAGTCTATATCCCCTTTTATATGGTAGTGTTATTAGTCTAAATATAGCCTTTATATGGTCAGTGTTATTAGTCAATACCCTTTTTGACAGTGTTTATTAGTCTATGTAGCCCTTTATATGACAGTTTAGTCTATATAGCCCTTTAATATGACATGTGTTAGTATTCTATATAGCCCTTTATATGGCAGTGTTATTAGTCTTATAGCCCTTTATATGACGTGTTTATTGTCCTATATAGCCCTTTATATGGTCAGTGTTATTAGTCTATATAGCCCTTTATATGGCAGTGTTATGAGTCTATATACCCTTTAATGACAGTGTTATAGTCATATGCCCTTTATATGACATGTTATTAGTCTATATACCCTTTATATGGTCAGTGTTATAGTCCTATATAGCCCTTTATATGGTCCATGTTATTAGTTTTCCCCCTATATAGCCCTTTATATGCACGTTTTATTCGTATATATAGCCCTTTATATGGTCAGGTTATTAGGTCTAATAGCCCTTTATTATGGTCAGTGTTATTAGTCTATATAGCCCTTTATATGGTCAGTGTTTTATTCTTTAGCCCTTTAATATGGTCAGTGGTTTTAGTCTTATATAGCCCTTTTATAGTGTCAGTGTTATTAGTCCTAATATAGCCCTTTATTGACATGTTATTAGTCTATATAGCCCCTGTTATATTACAGTTGTTTTAGTAGTCCTATAGCCCTTTAATATGGGTCCCAGTGTTAGTTAGTCTAATATAGCCCCTTTTATATGGTCAGTGGTATTATCTATATGTCCCTTTATATGACAGTGTTATTATCCTATATAAGCCCTTTATATCTGGTCAGGTTTATTAGTCTTATAGCCCATTTAATGGTCAGTGTTCTTATTCTATATAGCCCTTTATATGACATGTTATTACTATATAGCCCTTTACGATATGATTATTAGTGTACTGACCAATTTCTGCTAGGTGCTTGGATTTAACTGCTTGGTAAATTATAGGCATCATGATTATTGTGCATTTTTCATTTTGCTCCGCTTCCCTCAAAACTGTTTTGGAAAGGTTTTTTAGAGGGAAATAAAAATAGTGACATTTTATTACAGCTTATGTTCCTCACCTGACGCAACGGCAGAGAGTCCCTAGGAGGTGTGCTCGAGCAAGAGGTAATTTCTCTTCTGACTTGAGAATAAAAACTATCGTAGGCCACACAGTTGCAGCTTGCTAGAATTGTCTCTTGTGTCAAATAATTGTGGTAACTAGCCAGCAGAAAGCTGCCATTTACGACAACAACACGAGAAAAGTCAAGGATTCACCACGCTGGTTCAGGCAAGCTGACTTTAGCTAACTAGCTAGCCTGCTAGCATTCTAAGTAGCTACAAGTGCCTAAAGTTAAACCACAGAGTTTATAAACCATCTTTGCCTAAGCCATTGAATCGCAATAGCAGCTAACGTTAGCATTAGCAAGCTAGTATTGAATGATTTTAACAAGATTCAGCTGCTACATTTGTATTTTCTGCTCAGATGGTAGTTGCTTATTGATTATATTAGCTGGACAACCATTTAAAGACCTATTAAATTGCTGGAAATTTCTATCAAGTCAGGAAGGCCGAGCTATCTAAGGTGCTGCGTTCAGGTTGCAGTCTCCCCTGGAGGAGTGGGCTGTCTAAGGTGCTGCGTTCAGGTTGCAGTCTCCCCTGGAGGAGTGGGCTGTCTAAGGTGCTGCGTTCTGGTTGCAGTCTCCCCTGGAGGAGTGGGCTGTCTAAGGTGCTGCGTTCAGGTTGCAGTCCCCCCTGGAGGAGTGGGCTGTCTAAGGTGCTGCGTTCAGGTTGCAGTCTCCCCTGGAGGAGTGGGCTGTCTAAGGTGCTGCGTTCAGGTTGCAGTGTCCCCTGGAGGAGTGGGCTGTCTAAGGTGCGCGTTCAGGTTGCAGTCCCCCCTGGAGGAGTTGGGCTGGTCTAAGTGCTCGTTCAGGTTGCAGTCCCCCCTGGAGGAGTGGGCTGTCTAGGTGCTGCGTTCAGGTTGCAGTCCCCCCTGGAGTGAGTGGGCTGTCTAAGGTGCTGCTTTCAGGTTGCAGTCTCCCCTGAGGAGTGGGCTGTCTAAGGTGCTGCGTTCAGGTTGCAGTCCCCCTGGAGGAGTGGGCTGTCTAAGGTGCTGCGTTCAGGTTGCAGTCCCCCCTGGAGGAGTGGGCTGTCTAAGTGCTGCGGTTTAGGTTGCAGTCCCCCCTGGAGGAGTGGGCTGTCTAAGGTGCTGCGTTCAGGTTGCAGTCTCCCCTGGAGGAGTGGGTTTCAATCACTCTTTTTTGTTGGATTATTTACTCTTAGTCCAAAAGTGGATGCATTCTTCTCTTCTCTTACATTCACATCATTTAGCAGACGCTCTTATCCAGAGCGACTTACAGATAGTGCGTGCATACATTATATATTTTTTCATACTACGGGCCCCCCGTGGGAATCGAACCCACAACCCTGGCGTTGCAAACACCTGCTCTACCAACTGAGCTACATCCTGCCGGCCATTCCCTCCCCTACCCGGACAGCTGCCAATTGTGCGCCGCCCCCATGGGTCTCCCGGTCGTGGCCGGCTACAACAAGCCCTGGATTCGAACCAGGATCTCTAGTGGCACAGCTAGCACTGCGATGCAGCGTTCCTTAGACCACCACTGCGCCACCTCCGGGAAGGCTGAAGGCTTCTTCTGCTTCTTCTTCTTCTTTCTGTCTTCTTCTTCTGGCCTTTCTTCTGTCTGCTTCTGTCTTCTTCTCTTCTCTTCTTCTCTTCTTCGTCTTCTTCTTTCTTCTTCCTCCTTCTCTCTTCCTTCTTCTTCTCTTCTTTCTTCTCGTCCAACTTCAACTTCTTCTCTTCTTCTTCTTCCTTCTTTCTTCTGCGTCTTCTAACTGTGGTATTATGTAATGGCGATCCGTCAACAAGCATTAGAGGGTGCATGCCGCCCCCCTACTTGAATTGGGTGGTGAACCGATTAAAAAAAAAAGCCCATTGTCGAAACGATGAAGAAAACATCATACAAAATACAAAGATAGACAGATATAAAAAAGAAACATCCTTCAGCCACATTTAATTCAGGGAGCCTGCGAGGGCGGAACATTCTGGCAATGCCTCTGCTGTAACCTCACTGAGTCCCAAAAAGTGTTCTGCTGCACTCACAATGATTCACATTTTCTCAGATTTCTTCTTCGTTTGTGCTGTGTGTACAGTTTATGACCATTGTAATAAATGCTACAAAGTCCACCTTTTTTAACATGCAATATATCAGGATCCATGATGCAGCCATAGCTAGCACAGAGAGGCTGCTGCCTACATACAGACTTTAAAATCACTGGCCACTTTAAGAAATCATGTTTACATATCTTGCATTATTCGTCTCATATGTATATACTGTATTCTATACTATCTATGGCATCTTAGCCTATGCCGCTCTGATAATGACATTGCTCATCCATATAATTACACTACCGTTCAAAAGTTTGGGGTCACTTAGAAATGTCCTTGTTTTTTCGAAAGAAAAGCAATTTTTTTGTCTGTCACCTCCATGTAACATCCACCACCATCCACCCTGTCTATTTCCTCCATGTAACCTCCACCACCATCCACCCTTTCTACGACCTTCATGTAACATCCACCACCATCCACCCTGTCCTCTATGTAACATCCACCACCATCCACCCTGTCCTCCATGTAACATCCACCACCATCCACCCTGTCCTCCATGTAACATCCACCACCATCCACCCTGTCCTCCATGTAACATCCACCACCATCCACCCTGTCCATGTCCTCCATGTAACATCCACCACCATCCACCCTGTCCATGTCCTCCATGTAACATCCACCACCATCCACCCTGTCCATGTCCTCCATGTAACATCCCACCACCATTCCACCCTGTCCATGTCCTCCCATGTAACATCCACCACCATCCACCCTGTCTATGTCCTCCATGTAACATCCACCACCATCCACCCTGTCCATGTCCTCCATGTAACATCCACCACCATCCACCCTGTCCATGTCCTCCATGTAACATCCACCACCATCCACCCTGTCCATGTCCTCCATGTAACATCCACCACCATCCACCCTGTCCTCCATGTAACATCCACCACCATCCACCCTGTCCTCCATGTAACATCCACCACCATCACCCGGTCCTCCATGTAAACATCCACCACCATCCACCCTGTCCTCCATGTAACATCCACCACCATCCACCCTGTCCATGTCCTCCATGTAACATCCACCACCATCCACCCTGGTCCTCCATGTAACATCCACCACCATCCACCCTGTCCTCCATGTAACATCCACCACCATCCACCCTGTCCTCCATGTAACATCCACCACCATCCACCCTGTCCTCCATGTAACATCCACCCACCATCCACCCTGTCTATTTCTTCCATGTAACATCCACCACCATCCACCCTGTCCTCCATGTAACATCCACCCCCATCCACCCTGTCTATTTCTTCCATGTAACATCCACCACCATCCACCCGCTGTCCTCCATGTAACATCCACCACCATCCACCCTGTCCTCCATGTAACATCCACCACCATCCACCCTGTCCTCCATGTAACATCCACCACCATCCACCCTGTCCTCCATGTAACATCCACCACCATCCACCCTGTCCTCCATGTAACATCCACCACCATCCACCCTGTCCTCCATGTAACATCCACCACCATCCACCCTGTCCTCCATGTAACATCTGTCTATCTGTCTCTTTCACTTACCATCTTTGCTGCTGCATTCACCCTCCAAGGAGGGAGAAAGAGAGAGAAAGAGAGAGAGAGACAGAGATCTTGTGAAGACAGGACATAGGAGAGGAAGAGTCTTCAGGTGTTCAGCATCTCTGTCTGCCCAGGTAGGAGAGGTGGATGAGAGGTGGAGGGCTGAGAGAGGAGGGGTTGGAGGTGGAGGGGTTGGGAGGTGGAGGGGTTGGGGAGGAGGGGTGTTGAAGAGGAGGGGTTGGGAGGTGGGGGGTTTGGGGTTGGGAGGGAGGGGTTGGGAGGGTGGAGTGGGTTGGGGAGAGGAGGGGTTGGAGGTGGACGGGGGTTGGGAGAGGCAGGGTTGGGAGGTGGAGGGCTGCGCGCGGCGGGGTTGGGCGGTGGGCGGGGTTGGGCGGCGGGGTGACCCGCGGCGGGGTTGGAGCGGTGGCAGGGTTGGGACGGCTGGCGGGGTGGGCGCGGCTGGGTTGGGCGGTGGCGGGGTTGCCCGCGGCGGGGTTTGGCGGTGGCGGGTTTGGGCTGTGGCGGGTTGGGCGCGGCGGGTTTGGCGTGGCGGGTTTGCGCCGCCTGCTGGTTTGGGCGCGGCGGGGTATGGCCTCGGCGGGGTTGGGCGGTGGCGGGTTGGCGTGCCGGGTTTGGCGCGGCGGGGTTTTTGGCGGTTGCGGGGTGGCTCTGGCGTGGTTGGGCGGTTTGCGGTTCACGCGCGGCGGGGTTGTGGCGGTGGCGCGGTTTTGTTACGGGCCGGGTTGGGCGGTGCGGGGTTGGGCGTTGGCGTGGGTTGGGCGACGGCGGGTTGGGCGTTGCTGGTGTATGAACGCGGAGGGGTATGGGCGGTGGCGGGGTTATTGTCTTTGTGCGTTTTTGTGCCTAGGCGGGTTGGGCGGTGGCGGGGTGGGCCCAGGCTTGGTTGGCGGTTGATGGGTTTGGGCGGTGGCAGGTGTTTGTGCGCTGCGGTTTGGTAAGGTGGAGGGTTGGCGCTGCGTTGTTTGGTGACGTTGAGGTGTTTCCCTCTGCTGGTTTTTCTTTTTCTATTTTTTTTCTCTCTTGTTTGGCTTTGTCGTTTTTGTCTTTTGCTTTGTTTGTCCGTCGTTTTGTGTGGCGTGGAGGGTTCACGCGGTGCTGGGTTTGGCTTTTTTTTGGTTGGGAGCCGAAGGGGTTGTGAGGTGGAGTGGGTTTCCCTCTGGATGTTTTTTTATCTTTTTCGTGTTTGGCGCGTTCTTGTTTTTTTTGGTCTTGTGTTTTTTCGGTGGCGGGTTGTGAGAGCGGTGTTGGCTTGTCTTTTTTCCCTCGGCCGGGTTTTGTCGGTGTCGGGTTTGTAGGTGGAGGTGTTGGATGTGGTATGTGTTTTGGTTTTTTCGGTGTTGGGTCGGTTGTCTGGTTTTCCCTCGAGTTGTTTTGCGTTTGTTTTTTGGCGCTGAGGGGTTTGGGCCGGTGGCGGCTTGTCGCGGCGGGTTGGGAGTTGGGGGTTCTCGCGTCGGGTTGGGCGCGTCGGGGCTTGGGCGTGGGGGGTTGCGCGCGGCGGGGTTGGGCGCGGCGGGTTGGCGGTGGCGGCTTGCGCGCGGCGGGGTGGGCGGTGGCGGTGTTGGGCGCCGGCGGGGGTTTGCCCGCGTCGGTTTTGGGCGGTCGCGCGGTTGGGCGTTGGCGGAGGTGGGCGGTGGCTGCTTGCGCGCTGCGGTTTCGCGGTGGCGGGGTTGCGCGTGCGGGGTTGGGCGGTGGCCGGCTTGCCGCGCGCCGGGTTGGGCGGTGGGGGGTGCCGCGCGGCGGGGATTGGGCCGGTGGCCGGTTTCGCGCGGCGGGCTCATCTGTTTTCCCTCCTCCTTCCGTTAGGCGGCCTTCTGTTTTACTCCCGCTCTTTGCTTTGCCCGTTCTGTTTTTTCTTCTCGCTCTTTGTGTCCTGTCTTCCCTTCCTCCTCTTTTTCCCCCTCTTCCTCAATCTGTTTTTTAACGATGATTAAGCTAATCAAGTCAATTTGAACTTGACATTGCAAGATGAAATTGCAATGGGGTTCAACTTGTTTTACTAACACATCATACTTCAACATGCTTGTGTCTACATCAACACCGGGTAATTATTTGACCCTGCTGGTCATCTATGAACGTTTGAACATCTTGGAGAAAAATCTGGCCTTAATTGCAATGTACTGTTAGAATCTCCACCCGGCACAGCCAGAAGGGGACTGGCCACTCTCAGAGCCTGGTTCCTCTCTAGGTTTCTTCCTAGGTTTCTGCCTTTCTATGGAGTTTTTCCTAGCCACCGTGCTTCTACATCTGCATTGCTTGCTGTTTGAGGTTTTAGGCTGGGATTCTGTATAGCACTTTGCAACATCTGCTGATGTAAAAAGGGCTTTATTAATAAAATGTGATTGATTGATTGATTGAGTTAGCTATTATCATAAGGAGGCATTCATTGTATTCCTGATTTGTCTATTGTTACCAAGTAGTGTTGTTTTAATGCTGATGTAAGCAGATATAGGCCAGTCGCCAGAATGTGAATGATTATAATCCGTAGTACATGGAACACCTAGAACCCTCTGAAGAGTCTGTTCCGTGTTCCTTGTTCCGTTAGAAAGACTCTATATCCTGCTAATAGGATTTGTTAGCCTTCAAAGGTGCTTCCTTTGTCAGACGTCTTCATGTTGGCAGGCGCAATCACAGGGAGAAAACATACTCTCTCTCTCTCTCTACATCTCTCTCACTCTTTCTCACTCTCTCTCCCCTCTCTCTCTCACCCCCCCTCTCTCTCTCCATCTCTCTCACTCTTTCTCACTCTCTCTCCATCTCTCTCTCTCATCCCCCCTCTCTCTCTCCATCTCTCTCACTCTTTCTCGCTCTCTCATCCATCTCTCTCTCTCATCACCCCCCCCCTCTCTCTCTCCATCTCTCTCACTCTTGCTCGTTCTCTCTCCATCTCTCTCTCTCATCTCCCCCTCTCTCCATCTCTCTCACTCTTTCTAGCTCTCTCTCCCCTCTCTCTCACCCCCCCTCTCTCTTTGTCAAACACACAGACATACACACCAGTTGTCCTGTACCAAATCTTGTTACCCACACTGTTATATCTCATTGTTTAAGCATCAGCAGATCCATACCCATCCTATACCTATTGTAATTCAGTCTTTAAAAAATGCTGCTGATGCCATTCATCACTGTGTATAGAATTAGGCCAATGTTTTGTTTTTCCAACTGAAATAAAACACCAACGTGGCTTAAAATAACACAGTCCTCAAATATTCAGATGTTGCTACAGTATAGAACTACGTTGCTACAGTATAGAGCTATGTTGCTACATTATAGAGCTACGTTGCTACAGTATAGAGCTATGTTGCTACAGTATTGAACTACATTGCTACAGTATAAAGCTATGTTGCTACAGTATAGAACTACGTTGCTACAGTATAGAGCTATGTTGCTACAGTATAGAACTACGTTGCTACAGTATAGAGCTATGTTGCTACAGTATAGAACTACGTTGCTACAGTATAGAGCTATGTTGCTACAGTATAGAACTACGTTGCTACAGTACACAGCTACGTTGCTACAGTATAGAACTACGTTGCTACAGTACAGAACTACGTTGCTACAGTATAGAGCTACGTTGCTACAGTATAGAACTACGTTGCTACAGTATAGAGCTACGTTGCTACAGTATAGAGCTACGTTGCTACAGTATAGAACTACGTTGCTACAGTATAGAACTACGTTTCTACAGTATAGAGCTAAGTTGCTATGGTATAGAGCTATGTTGCTACAGTATAGAACTACGTTGCTACAGTATAGAGCTACGTTGCTACAGTACAGAACTACGTTGCTACAGTATAGAGCTATGTTGCTACATTATAGAGCTATGTTGCTACAGTATAGAACTACGTTGCTACAGTATAGAGCTATGTTGCTACAGTATAGAACTACGTTGCTACAGTACACAGCTACGTTGCTACAGTATAGAACTACGTTGCTACAGTATAGAGCTACGTTGGTACAGTACACAGCTACGTTGCTACAGTATAGAACTACGTTGCTACAGTACACAGCTACGTTGCTACAGTATAGAACTACGTTGCTACAGTATAGAACTACGTTGCTACAGTACACAGCTACGTTGCTACAGTATAGAACTACGTTGCTACAGTATAGAGCTACGTTGCTACAGTATAGAACTACGTTGCTACAGTACAGAACTACGTTGCTACAGTATAGAGCTACGTTGCTACAGTATAGAACTACGTTGCTACAGTATAGAGCTACGTTGCTACAGTATAGAGCTACGTTGCTACAGTATAGAACTACGTTGCTACAGTATAGAACTACGTTGCTACAGTATAGAGCTAAGTTGCTATAGTATAGAGCTATGTTGCTACAGTATAGAACTACGTTGCTACAGTATAGAGCTACGTTGCTACTGTACAGAATTACGTTGCTACAGTATAGAACTACGTTGCTACAGTATAGAACTACGTTGCTACAGTGTAGAGCTACGTTGCTACAGTATAGAACTACGTTGCTACAGTATAGAACTACATTGCTACAGTATAAAACTACGTTGCTACAGTATAGAGCTACGTTGCTACAGTATAGAGCTACGTTGCTACAGTACAGAACTACGTTGCTACAGTATAGAGCTATGCTGCTACCGTATTGAGCTATGTTGTATATAATTTGCTACAGTATTGAGCTATGTTGCTACAGTATAAAGCTACGTTGCTTCAGTATTGAGCTATGTTGCTACAGTATAAAGCTACGTTGCTACAGTATAGAGCTATGTTGCTACAGTATAAAGCTACGTTGCTACAGTACAGAACTACGTTGCTACAGTATAGAGCTACGTTGCTACAGTATACAGCTACGTTGCTACAGTATAGAACTATGTTGCTACAGTATAGAACTACGTTGCTACAGTATAGAGCTATGTTGCTACAGTATAGAACTACGTTGCTACAGTATACAGCTACGTTGCTACAGTATAAAGCTATGTTTCTACAGTATAGAGCTACGTTGCTACAGTATAGAGCTACGTTGCTACAGTATAGGGCTACGTTGCTACAGTATAGAGCTATGTTGCTACAGTATAGAGCTACGTTGCAACAGTATAGAGCTACGTTGCTACAGTATAGAACTATGCTGCTACAGTATTGAGCTATGCTGCTACAGTATTGAGCTATGTTGTACATCATTTGCTACAGTATTGAGCTATGTTGCTACAGTATAAAGCTACTTTGCTTCAGTATTGAGCTATGTCGCTACAGTATAGAGCTACGTTGCTACAGTATAGAGCTACGTTGCTACAGTATAGAGCTACATTGCTACAGTATAGAGCTACGTTGCTACAGTATAGAGCTACGTTGCTACAGTATAGAGCTACGTTGCTACAGTATAGAGCTACGTTGCTACAGTATAGAGCTACGTTGCTTCAGTATTGAGCTATGTCGCTACAGTACAGAACTACGTTGCTACAGTATAGAGCTATGTTGCTACGGTATTGAGGGTATTTCTGTCTGTAATAAATCCCTTTTGTGGGGAAAAACTCATTCTGATTGGCTGGGCCTGGCTCCCCAAGTGGGTGGTCCTGGCTCCCATAGATTAGTGCCTAATGAATTAATTTCAATTGACTGATTTCCTTCTATGAACTGTAACTCAGTAATATCTTTGAAATTGTTGCATGTTGCGTTTATATTTGTGTTCGGTGTAGTTTCGTAGCCCAAACGGTCGGACGCTGCAGACAGAAGTTGGCACATGACGGTACCGACATCAGACGTTTTCGTGAGAAGACCAATTATATATACCGGATGTCTCCTGGTCTGACAAACACCGCTGTAGCTCTGCCCCTTCCACTGCAGATGCTAAGATGCAACATAGGCGGATCCGGTGGATCGACACGCAGCTCATGCAATTATTATTTTTGCTTAAACAGACAGATTTTGCTGGGGATTGTTGTATTATGTTAGACTCTAAGGGGTTTATTTATTAAGGACTCACAGTGAAGATGCACTCTGCTCTAACACTGTCTTGTGTAAATGGTTTTAGTGGATTAAGAGGTGAGGGGTTCCCTACCCTGACATCTACACTGAGTGGACAAAACATTAAGAACACCTTCCTAATATTGAGTTGCACCGCTCTTTTGCCCTCAGAACAGCTTCAATTCGTCGGGGGCATGGACTCTACAAGGTGTCGAAAGCTTTCCACAGGGATGCTGGCTCATGTCGACTGCAATGCTTCCCACAGTTGTGTCAAGTTGACTGGATGTCCTTTGGGTGGTGGACCATTCTTGATAGACATGGGAAAACTGTTGAGCGTGAAAAACCTAGCAGCGTTGCAGTTCTTGACACAAACCGGTGCGCCTGGCACCTACTACCATACCCCGTTCAAAGGCACTTAAATATTTTGTCTTGCCCATTCACCCTCTGAATGGCACAGATACACAATCCATGTCTCAATTGTCTCAAAGCCTTAAAAATCCTCCCCTTCATCTACACTGATTGAAGTGGATTTAATACAGTGAGGGAAAAAAGTATTTGATCCCCTGCATATTTTTTACGTTTGTCCACTGACAAAGAAATGATCAGTCTATAATTTTAATGGTAGGTTTATTTGAACAGTGAGAGACAGAATAACAACCAAAAAATCCAGAAAGACGCATGTCAAAAATGTTATAAATTGATTTGCATTTTAATGAGGGAAATAAGTATTTGACCCCTCTGCAAAACATGACTTAGTACTTGGTGGCAAAACCCTTGTTGGCAATCACAGAGGTCAGACGTTTCTTGTAGTTGGCCACCAGTTTTGCACACATCTCAGGAGGGATTCTGTCCCACTCCTCTGCAGATCTTCTCCAGATCCTTCAGGTTTCGAGGCTGACGTTTGGGACTCGAACCTTCAGCTCCCTCCACAGATTTCTATGGGATTAAGGCTGGAGACTGGCTAGGCCACTCCAGGACCTTAATGGGCTTCTTGTTGAGCCACTCCTTTGTTGCCCTGGCGTGTGGTTTTGGGTCATTGGTCATGCTGGAATACCCATCCAAGAACCCATTTTCAATGCCCTGGCTGAGGGAAGGAGGTTCTCACCCAAGATTGACGGTACATGGCCCTGGTCCATCGTCCCTTTGATGCGGTGAAGTTGTCCTGTCCCCTTAGCAGAAAAAACCCCCAAAGCATAATGTTTTCCACCTCCATGTTTGACGGTGGTGATGGTGTTCTTGGGGTCATAGGCAGCATTCCTCCTCCTCCAAACACGGCGAGTTGAGTTGATGCCAATGAGCTCAATTTTGGTCTCATCTGACCACAACACTTTCACCCAGTTCTCCTCTGAATCATTCAGATGTTCATTGGCAAACTTCAGACGGGCCTGTCATGTGCTTTCTTGAGCAGGGGGGACCTTGTGGGCGCTGCAGGATTGCAAGTCCTTCACGGCGTAGTGTGTTACCAATTGTTTTCTTGGTGACTATTATCCCAGCTGCTTGAGATCATTGACAAGATCCTCCCATGTGGTTCTGGGCTGATTCCTCACCGTTTCATGATCATTGTAACTCCACGAGGTGAGATCTTGCATGGAGCCCCAGGCCGAGGGAGATTGACAGTTCCAACTGTTCTCCTGTCTGACCTGATGCTGAGCTCTGGCTTGCCTGGTCTCAGTGCAGTAGTTAACAACAAGTCATATCTATGCATCAGTCACGCAGGAGATGAACTCTTGTAAGGTGATGCTAATGAAAAATGTCCGTCCTGGATGGGCAATAAAGTTATATTGTATTATTTAATTTTCTATTTGATTCCTTTTTGTAGCATGCTGTAAACCTCATGCTGACCACTAGCCTGCCTCGTTGCCACAGTGATGCAGTCAGGAAGGAGAGTAGGCCGGATTTGTCTAAATCCTTTAATAAAGGGTTGATTTGTCCGAACCCTAATTAACGGTCCCATTGACTAACGGTCCCATTCATTCAGGTTAGTACTTTCATTTGGATAAATGATCTTGCAAGATAGACCTGATCCAAAGAGAGACTTGGGCCCTGTGTTCATAAAACATCTTGGAGAAGGAGTGCTGATCTAGGATCCGTTTTTTTTTCTCCATTTGAATGATTTGTCTAAGATCATGTGATCAGCATGGACCTGATCCTGGATCAGCACTCATACTCTCAGATGCTTGATGCATACGGGCCCTGGTCCAATATTTGGTCTTCCATGTTTAACCTTCAACCTCAAGGTGTGACCAACATAGCCATGCTGAAAGCTAACCAAGGCTTGGTTGCCGAGAAGAGCTGCATAGCTCGATCTGATGTAATTAGCAGTGACGGATGGCGGGCTGGATGGAGGTGGAGGTGGAGGTGGAGGGGGGGGCAGAGGCAGAGCTCAGCCCAGGTGTCAGTGCTAACGTGTGTGCTCAAAGACTTAGCCCCAGGCCCTCCTGCTAGGGCTCTGACTCACCCTGGGTTAGCCTGGACCACGGGTGCATGGATGGAGGATGTTTGGAACATGGAACATGGTGAAACATTTTTGGAACACGGAACATGGTGAAACATTTTTGGAACACGGAACATGGTGAAACATTTTTGGAACACGGAACATGGTGAAACATTTTTGGAACACGGAACATGGTGAAACATTTTTGGAACACGGAACATGATGGAACATCGTTGGAACATGGGACATGATGGAAAATGTTTGGAACATGGGACATTGGAACATGTTTTTTTTTTACTGTATGTGGATGATGATGGATCCCTATATTAAAGTCTAATAGCTACATTTGATTTGACCAGGTTGGTTACAAGAACTTCTCGTCACACCTTCAAACTTCAGGCTTCATACTCTGCAGCAAAGATGGCCAACAGTTTGTTTAGACACACATTGTTTAGAGACACGTTATATATGCCGCCCTATGCATTTAGTCTTTCATGCAGTTGCCTGTCTGGGTTGTGTTTTCCCTCAAGTCTTCCAGCAGTGCATTGGGGGAGGGGTGCTTGGTTCAGGAAAGCCCTCTTAGAGAACGTGGGTGGAAGACGTCAACAGCAGTTCACTGACTCACCAGTGAAGCTCAACAAGGGGTCTCTTTCTCCCATGAGTCAGGGCTGAATACATCTACACCAGGGGTTCCCAAACTCTTTGGCCCACGACCTCTTTTTAATATTTTGAATTCTCACGACCTCAACCATGTGAAAGAAATTATGTCATATACAGCCAATGTTTCTTTCTGATTTGGGGCTATGGCAGTCAATTGAAGAAAACATTCTAACAGTATTTCTGATTGTATTCTCACCTCACCATCACATGCTTTTAATGTGGGTCTATGACAGTCAATTGCAAATGAGTCTGACATCATTTCTCTTATTTCACCACCCCTAATGAGATGGGTGTCCTAATGAGATGGGTGTGCTAATGAGATGGGTGTGCTAATGAGATGGGTGTCCTAATGAGATGGGTGTGCTAATGAGATGGGTGTCCTAATGAGATGGGTGTCCTAATGAGATGGGTGTGCTAATGAGATGGGTGTCCTAATGAGATGGGTGTCCTAATGAGATGGGTGTGCTAATGAGATGGGTGTCCTAATGAGATGGGTGTGCTAATGAGAGGGTGTCCTAATGAGATGGGTGTCCTAATGAGATGGGTGTCCTAATGAGATGGGTGTGGCTTGATGCATGTTGCGTCGGAGCTTCTCAAAGGAAACTGACTGAACGACTCAAACTCCCCACCTTATGCTCTCCAGATCGACGTTAGCTGTGAGGGCAGAGATGCCCATGCATTGACTTTTGTTCGCTACATGTCGGGGGGACGCTATTCACGAAGACATATTGTTCTGTCTCACGATTCCCGAGCATGAAACGGCACTGGGGATGTTCAGTGTGCTGCGTGGCTATAATAATATGCCATTTAGCAGACGCTTTTATCCAAAGCGACTTACAGTCATGCGTGCATACATTTTTTTGGTGTGTGTATGGGTGGTCCCGGGGATCGAACCCACTACCTTGGCGTTACAAGCGCCGTGCTCTACCAGCTGAGCTACAGAGGACCACAATATATTGACGGAAAAATGGATTCCATGGGATCGAATGGTGGGCATGGGATCGAATGGTGGGCTTTTGCACAGATGGGGCTCCATTTATCACGGGATGGCGGGCAGGCCTCTGCACTCCAGTTATGAAAGTGTCTCCTTCTGCCATACGGACGCATTGTATGATACACCCACTGAGCTATAATGGATACACCGAGAGCAACTGGCGGCAAAAGAGCTGAGCACAGAACTCTGAGATATACTGCAGCAGGTAACTTCGATTGTAAACTACATCGCGCACACCTGTTCACAAAACTATGTGGAGATATGGTATCAGAGCATAACAATGTTCTATTTCATACTAAGGATTGGTATGAAATATTATTATAGTAATTATCAAGGAGGTGTGTTTGAAAGATTTTTTGCATTGAGAGAGGAACTGTTATCATTCACAATGGATGTAAAAAAAAAAAAAACAGACTTGGTTGACTTTCTGTGTAATGAAAATAAAATGTGTCTCCTTGCCTATGTAACAGACATTTTTGGGAAACTGAATGAACTGAACACAAGCATGCAGGTGAAATACAAAAACATTCTACAGATGAGTGACCAAATCAGTGGATTTAGAGGAAATAATTCCTTTTGGAGAGAGAGTCTTTCAAAAGTGAACCATGCCCCCTTCCCTCGGCTGTGCAGGTTTCCTAACAGAAAACAGCATCAATAAGTGTCCCACACGAGTGATGGCTGCTCACCTCCAGCTCTTGGAAAGGCACTTTGGGATCTACTTCCCAATCCGTCTGACTGTGATCCTGGCTCAGTTGACATGCCGGTAAGTGAAATCGAACAGTTGATTTGGCTGTCATGTGACCTAATGCATTCAGGGGTCAAAGGGAATAATACCCTGCCGTCTGCCTCTGAACATTAATGCCGCGTTCAAAACAACTGGGAACTCGGAATTGGGAACTGGGAAAACGAACGAGCAAATTTGAGATTTTTGGTTCCAACCGCCGTGTCTTTGTGAGATGCGTGTGGGTGAACGGATGATCTCTGCATGTGTAGTTCCCACCGTAAAGCATGGAGGAGGAGGTGTTATGGTGTGGGGGTGCTTTGCTGTTGACACTGTCTGTGGTTTATTTAGAATTCAAGGCACACTCAACCAGCATGGCTACCACAGCATTCTGCAGTGATACGCCATCCCATCTGGTTTGGGCTTAGTGGGACTATCATTTGTTTTTCAACAGGACAATGACCCAACACACCTCCAGGCTGTGTAAAGGCTATGTTACCAAGAAGGAAAGTGATGGAGTTCTGCATCAGATGACCTGGCCTCCACAATCCCCCGACCTCAACCCAATTTAGATGGTTTGGGATGAGTCGGAATGCAGAGTGAATGAAAAGCAGCCAAAAGTGCTCAGCATATGTGGGAACTCCTTCAAGACTGTTGGAAAAACATTCCAGGTGAAGCTGGTTGAGAGAATGCAGAGAGTGTGCAAAGCTGTCATCAAGGCAAAGGGTGGCTATTTGAAGAATCTCAAATATAAAATATATTTTGATTTGTTTAACACTTTTATGGTTACTACATGATTCCATATACAACTACTGATTTAGAACCACAGAGTTACCGCAAGTCAGCACAAAGACAACAGGAGCCCTGCGTCCACTGTTCCAGAACCAGTTCAACTTAAACATTTAAACATCATCAAATCAACAAGGCTATATATGCTTAGTTTAATTAACTGAAAACAAGTTTAAGAATACCAAAAACAATTGAGTCCAATCAATGTTGGTAAATATCATGGTGTTCCTGCTGGTTAGGGTCATAGAGAGAGGTGTAACAGTGAAACCTGTCTGCTGGTCAAATGTAGGCGAACTGTTTTCTGTGATGCAACCGCTAGATTGGCAGAGATTTGTCTACTTATTCAATTAGTTGAATGACTTATTCAGTTACTTAAGTCTCGATGGTGGCCATTGCTGTTGTGTTGAACTGACGTTTTGTCTTTGAGTACCGTTAGTTAGATCATAGTTTGCTGACATATCTAATAAGGTAGACAATACTTAAAACAACCAATTAACTGCTAATGAAGCATTGATTGAGTTGAATTTATTTAATCATTTCACTTTTTAAAAATGATTCTCTTCTGCTGATAAACATTCATACTTGGATATCCAGGACACGTCCAGGACAGCACAACGCCATGGGATGTATCTACTTCCAGTAGGCTTGGGTAGTATACTGTATATGCCCTATACCAGGGAATAGCCATGGGATGGTTTTTCAATACCGTCAATACCTTTGAAACTAGTTCTTTGAAGTTTTTCAATAAATGTGAATATTTGTAGCTACTTTTTAAGTTAATACCTACAGTCAACTTGTGCAATACGTTAGGAGATAAAGCAGATTACGTATCTCATTTCACCTGTAACATTATTTTACATTATGAAGCTTACTGTAGTTCCCTTAGAACAGTTGAGCCAGTTTGATTGTAAATAGCACAACTGGTGAAAGCGAGCTGGTGAGCACAGCTGTGTATTTGGTTTAACTTGCTAGGTATCTAAGTAAGTGGCTGAATTAATACGGTGACGGGCATCAAATTGTGTTAGCTTACTGACCTGTTAGAGAAGTCAAAGCTCTTTGGAGGAGCTTTTTGTACAGCTGCCACTATCTTCATTTCCTTGCGTTCTCTCTCTTCTCCGTTCTCTGCCCCTCCTCCCTCATCTCCAAGCAGAGCAGGCAGGCCCGTTGCCCTAGCGACTCCAAGCAGAGCAGGCAGGCCCGTTGCCCTAGCGACTCCAAGCAGAGCAGGCAGGCCCGTTGCCCTAGCGACTCCAAGCAGAGCAGGCAGGCCCGTTGCCCTAGCGACTCCAAGCAGAGCAGGCAGGCCCGTTGCCCTAGCGACTCCAAGCAGAGCAGGCAGGCCCGTTGCCCTAGCGACTCCAAGCAGAGCAGGCATGCCCGTTGCCCTAGCGACTCCAAGCAGAGCAGGCAGGCCCGTTGCCCTAGCGACTCCAAGCAGAGCAGGCAGGCCCGTTGCCCTAGCGACTCCAAGCAGAGCAGGCAGGCCCGTTGCCCTAGCGACTCCAAGCAGAGCAGGCAGGCCCGTTGCCCTAGCGACTCCAAGCAGAGCAGGCAGGCCCGTTGCCCTAGCGACTCCAAGCAGAGCAGGCAGGCCCGTTGCCCTAGCGACTCCAAGCAGAGCAGGCAGGCCCGTTGCCCCTAGCGACTCCAAGCGAGCAGGCAGGCCCGTTTGCCCTAGCGACTCCAAGCAGAGCAGGCCAGGCCCGTTGCCCTAGCGACTCCAAGCAGAGTAGGCAGGCCCGTTGCCCTAGCGACTCCAAGCAGAGCAGGCAGGCCCGTTGCCCTAGCGACTCCAGACTCCACACAGACACAGCTTGTACACATGCTGCTCCAGAGCCAGTACTGTTCTTCCTTCAGACAGGCTGCTGCTCCAGAGCCAGTACTGGTCTTCCTTCAGACAAGCTGCTGCTCCAGAGCCAGTACTGTTCTTCCTTCAGACAAGCTGCTGCTCCAGAGCCAGTACTGTTCTTCCTCCAGACAAGCTGCTGCTCCAGAGCCAGTACTGGTCTTCCTCCAGACAAGCTGCTGCTCCAGAGCCAGTACTGGTCTTCCTCCAGACAAGGCTGCCTCAGAGCCCAGTACTGTTCTTCCTCCAGACAAGACTGCTGCCAGAGCCAGTACTTTCTTCCTCCAGACAAGCTGCTGCTCCAGAGCCAGTACTGTTCTTCCTCCAGACAAGCTTCTGCTCCAGAGCCAGTACTGTTCTTCCTCCAGACAAGCTGCTGCTCCAGAGCCAGTACTGTTCTTCCTCCAGACAAGCTTCTGCTCCAGAGCCAGTACTGTTTTTCCTTCAGACAAGCTGCTGCTCCAGAGCCAGTACTGTTCTTCCTCCAGACAAGCTGCTGCTCCAGAGCCAGTACTGTTCTTCCTCCAGACAAGCTGCTGCCCCAGAGCCAATACTGTTCTTCCTCCAGACAAGCTGCTGCTCCAGAGCCAGTACTGGTCTTCCTCCAGACAAGCTGCTGCTCCAGAGCCAGTACTGTTCTTCCTTCAGACAGGCTGCTGCTCCAGAGCCAGTACTGTTCTTCCTCCAGACAAGCTGCTGCTCCAGAGCCAGTACTGGTCTTCCTCCAGACAAGCTGCTGCTCCAGAGCCAGTACTGGTCTTCCTTCAGACAAGCTGCTGCTCCAGAGCCAGTACTGTTCTTCCTTCAGACAGGCTGCTGCTCCAGAGCCAGTACTGTTCTTCCTCCAGACAAGCTGCTGGTCCAGATCCAGTACTGGTCTTCCTCCAGACAAGCTGCTGCTCCAGAGCCAGTACTGTTCTTCCTTCAGACAAGCTGCTGCTCCAGAGCCAGTACTGTTCTTCCTCCAGACAAGCTGCTGCTCCAGAGCCAGTACTGGTCTTCCTCCAGACAAGCTGCTGCTCCAGAGCCAGTACTGTTCTTCCTCCAGACAAGCTGCTGCTCCAGAGCCAGTACTGGTCTTCCTCCAAGCTGCTGCTCCAGAGCCAGTACTGTTCTTCCTTCAGACAAGCTGCTGCTCCAGAGCCAGTACTGTTCTTCCTCCAGACAAGCTGCTGCTCCAGAGCCAGTACTGTTCTTCCTCCAGACAAGCTGCTGCTCCAGAGCCAGTACTGTTCTTCCTCCAGACAAGCTGCTGCTCCAGAGCCAGTACTGTTCTTCCTCCAGACAAGCTGCTGCTCCAGAGCCAGTACTGTTCTTCCTCCAGACAAGCTGCTGCTCCAGAGCCAGTACTGGTCTTCCTCCAGACAAGCTGCTGCTCCAGAGCCAGTACTGGTCTTCCTCCAGACAAGCTGCTGCTCCAGAGCCAGTACTGTTCTTCCTTCAGACAAGCTGCTACTCCAGAGCCAGTACTGTTCTTCCTTCAGACAAGCTGCTGCTCCAGAGCCAGTACTGGTCTTCCTCCAGACAAGCTGCTGCTCCAGAGCCAGTACTGGTCTTCCTCCAGACAAGCTGCTGATCCAGAGCCAGTACTGTTCTTCCTCCAAGATGCATCAAAACCTTGTTCATTTGCACAATGTCTCTGATTAACGTTTGCTTGTAAATGTCCAACCTCACCAAACATGACATTCGGTAGCTCCTACCTATATATGTATAACTTTATGACCTGGATCGCCTGTCTTTGCAATTAGTTTATTTTCGTTTGAGCTGGTTAGCACATTTAGTGAGCAGCCTCTTTAGAAATATGCTAGTACTTGTGCTAATTTTGTTAGGCATCTGGTAATAGATGCCCATTGGGCTTTTTTGTTGTTGCCGTTATTTGCATCCTCTTGTGTACTAAACCGGTAATACCGTAAATCCCAGGTTGAGAGGAGGACGGTATGAAGATATGAAAATCTGGATACTGCCCAACCCTTCTGCCTACTATAGGCCTATAAATCCTACCTCCTTGTATACTTGCATGATCAGAGATGGAGAAATGGAGAACCTAGCCCTGTCTTTTCATCACTATAGGGTAGATGGACATTCATTCATATTTGGACCTGCTCAAAGCCTCTTGATCAGATGTGTGCATACCCTTTTACATTCAAAGTGTCATCAGGAATCAAAAATCAAGAGATTGAGAGCCCCCAACCCTGTCTCACCATGACTAGAGGTCCTTCCTAAACACCCTCTTTAGTGTCATCATAATCCTCCAAGCATGGTGTAACTAAGCCCTGTATTTACAGTCCCTGGTCACAGTCAATCAATATATACTGCCTGGCAGACAAACCAGGAAGTGACTTTTGTCTTCTGCTGTCTGTCCATTACTATTTATTTATAGGGAAGTAGTGTATAAGTTGTAGTATTATTACTGTGTTATGAAGTAGTGCATACGTTGTAGTATTATTACTGTGTTATGAAGTAGTGTATAAGTTGTAGTTTTATTACTGTGTTATGAAGTAGTGCATAAGTTGTAGTATTATTACTGGGTTATGAAGTAGTGCATACGTTGTAGTATTATTACTGTGTTATGAAGTAGTGCATACGTTGTAGTATTATTACTGGGTTATGAAGTAGTGCATAAGTTGTAGTATTATTACTGGGTTATGAAGTAGTGTATAAGTTGTAGTTTTATTACTGTGTTATGAAGTAGTGCATAAGTTGTAGTTTTATTACTGTGTTATGAAGTAGTGTATAAGTTGTAGTATTATTACTGTGTTATGAAGTAGTGCATACGTTGTAGTATTATTACTGTGTTATGAAGTAGTGTATAAGTTGTAGTATTATTACTGTGTTATGAAGTAGTGTATAAGTTGTAGTTTTATTACTGGGTTATGAAGTAGTGCATAAGTTGTAGTATTATTACTGTGTTATGAAGTAGTACATAAGTTGTAGTTTTATTACTGTGTTATGAAGTAGTGCATATGTTGTAGTATTATTACTGGGTTATGAAGTAATGCATAAGTTGTAGTTTTATTACTGTGTTATGAAGTAGTGCATAAGTTGTAGTTTTATTACTGTGTTATGAAGTAGTGCATAAGTTGTAGTTTTATTACTGTGTTATGAAGTAGTGCATATGTTGTAGTATTATTACTGGGTTATGAAGTAGTGCATAAGTTGTAGTATTATTACTGTGTAATGAAGTAGTGTATAAGTTGTAGTATTATTACTGTGTTATGAAGTAGTGCATACGTTGTAGTATTATTACTGTGTTATGAAGTAGTGCATACGTTGTAGTATTATTACTGTGTTATGAAGTAGTGCATACGTTGTAGTATTATTACTGTGTTATGAAGTAGTGCATACGTTGTAGTATTATTACTGTGTTATGAAGTAGTGCATATGTTGTAGTATTATTACTGTGTTATGAAGTAGTGCATACGTTGTAGTATTATTACTGTGTTATGAATTAGTGCTTAAGTTGTAGTATTATTACTGTGTTATGAAGTAGTGTATAAGTTGTAGTATTATTACTTTGTTATGACCCAGTGCGTTTCGGTTCCCTTACAGTTTTGCATTTGCATTTTACATTTTACATTTTAGTCATTTAGCAGACGCTCTTATCCAGAGCGACTTACTAACTGTGAGTGCATACATTTTTCATACTGGCCCCCCGTGGGAATCGAACCCACAACCCTGGCATAGCAAATGCCATGCTCTACCAACTGAGCTACACGGGGCCCCGTATGTTGTGATACATATGAAACCTAACTAATGAGTAATGGGTTTATTATTTATTCAGGTGGTAGTTGATGTGAATATTTCCACAGGACCACATCATACTTTGTGTGGCTCCATGTCCCCACAGCTGGAGTGTTATTAGTCTCTAGGGACCCAGCAGACAATAATAAAAGCCATTTAGCAGACGCTTTTATCCAAAGCGACTTACAGTCATGTGTGCATACATTTTTACGTATGGGTGGTCCCGGGGACCGAACCCACTACCCTGACGTTACAAGCACCATGATCTACCAATTGAGCTACAGAGGACCACAGACCTTTTCCTTTTTACAGCTGTTGAAGTCTGCAACTAAAAACAAAGGCAGTCACTCTGAAGTCTCTCTGAAGTCACTCTGAAGTATCTCTGCAGTCTCTCTAAAGTCTCTCTGAAGTCTCTCTGGAGTCTCTGAAGTCTCTCTGAAGTAATTCTGAAGTATTTCTCTGAAGTCTCTCGGAAGTCACTCTGAAGTATCCCTGAATTCACTCTGAAGTCTTTCTGAAGTCACTCTGGAGTCATTCTGGAGTCCCTCTGGAGTCTTTCTGGAGTCTCTGGAATCACTCTGAAGTCTCTCTGGAGTCTCTCTGAAGTCACTCTGAAGTCTCTCTGGAGTCACTCTGAAGTCACTCTGAAGTCTCTCTGAAGTCTCTCTGGAGTCACTCTGAAGTCTCCCTGAAGTCTCTCTGAAGTCACTCTGAAGTCACTCTGAAGTGTCTCTGGAGTCACTCTGAAGTCTCCCTGAAGTCACTCTGAAGTCTCTCTGGAGTCACTCTGAAGTCTCTCTGAAGTCTCTCTGGAGTCACTCTGAAGTCTCTCTGAAGTCACTCTGAAGTCACTCTGAAGTCTCTGTGGAGTCTCTCTGGAGATATCCTTATATATATTTCACTGCCGCTGCAGCTCACTATCTCCTCCAGTTCAGATTTCTGATGTTGGTCAGATAGACAGGGTAGGCTAAGGGCGAACGATAATGCCTACTGCCTAGTCATGAATGTTCACTTGCTCCCTGTGGCGTTCCGTTGAAAACGTCTTAAGTTTTTCTTCCCTGGCTTTATGCAAAGGTGAAGTGTGGTCATGTGTCTTCCCAAAGCCTCAGCAGGATGTGGGTAGCGATCTGAAGGTTCGCGATTAGAGAGGCTTTACATTATGTAATTCACCTGCTAACACCTGCAAGGAGACCTCACAGGGAGGGAGGGAGGGAGGGAGGGCAAGAGAGAGAGACCCGATTAGCAGTCAATGGCAAGAAGAGGCCTCACGGGGAAGGGAGGACAGAGAGAAATAGAGGGAGGGAGACAGGGAGAGAGAGAGACCCGATTAGCAGGTAGCGGCCAGGAGAGGCCTCACGGGGAGGAGCAGGACTTCAGACCCAAGACTTCCTTCTGTCCTCTGATCACTTGTGTGCTCGTTAATGTGGTCACAGTGTGCAGAGGGATCGTATTGGGGAGCGTATGGCTAAAACCTTGGGCTGATTTGGCTTTTCCGAGCAGTTTGTTTCTCTTATCTGCTGGGATCATGATTGTTGTTGAAAGCGTGAGTATTATCATTTGTGTTGCGTCTTCAGTGGTGAAATTCAGGGCCAGATTTACTCAGCATCTTTTCACCAAAGGGGCTTAAACATTGAGGACAGAACATATAGAGAAAGAGTAAGACACTGGGTAAAAGGAGATCAGTGTCGAAGCTTTGTAAATCTGGACCAAAGGCTAGCTAGCTTGCACCTTATGAAAACGCTTATTACTGTAAATCTGTGTATGTGCAATAAGGGTTAATAATAATATAATAATATGCCATTTAGCAGACGCTTTTATCCAAAGCGACTTACAGTCATGTGTGCATACATTTTTTTTTGTGTATGGGTGGTCCCGGGGATCGAACCCACTACCTTGGCGTTACAAGCGCCGTGCTCTACCAGTTGAGCTACAGGTTACACACAGAGGTTACCTGTTCTCCGCAGGGCAGCAAAGGTCAAGCTTGTTGGGAGAGCACAAATGCTTGAGGCGTAATGGGGACTAAAACTATATGTATATATAACAGAACTCTTAGTGTTGCTATCAAAAGCACAACTTCTGAAGAGAGACAACTTATTCAACTTGGCAAAACATGGTTGGTTAGGCTATATAAAAAACCTTTATATCTGTCAAATGAACAGAAATATAATGCAACCTTATAATTTTTAGTGTCTCCTAACTCCTTTTATTTGTTGTATCTAACTGTTGGCTCTTTGTTGGGGTTTATCTCACTGCATCTTAAGACCCCAACTCTTGTTGTCGTGCATAATGTCAGTGTACGGTCCATTTAGAGCTGAGCTCACTGACTAACACCTCTCGGTACTGATGTTTTTTTGTTTTTTTTAGGGGGGTAGATCAGCTTTAATATTGCAGATAGATTGTAACTTCCATCAATGTAATTGTCTGCATCACTTCCAATCCCCCAATATGTTTTCCGCAAATATACACTACCGTTCAAAAGTTTGGGGTCACTTAGAAACGTCCTTGTTTTCGAAAGAAAAGCAATTTTTTTTGTCCATTAAAATAACATCAAATTGATCTGAAATACAGTGTGGACAATGTTAATGTTGTAAATGGCTATACAGTTACATATCATGGCTATACAAATCTATACAGTTACATATCACAATACTATTTTGGACAATATATAAGTACTTTGACTCAAAAAAAGTAATAAAATAGTAAGCAAACATGTTTTCAGCACTTTTATTTCCATGACCATCTTTTTTATTTTTTACTAAATTTTTCATGCTCTCTCTTGTCTTGCATACATATAGCTATATTTTTTGGTACATCAAATTGCAATAAAACCGTAGCATTGAATCGCAATACATATAGGATTGTGAGAATCACAATACACATCGTATCGCCACCTAAGTATGGCGATAATATCATATCAAATCAAATCAAATGCATTGGTCACATACACGTGGTTAGCAGATGTTATTGCGAGCGAAATGCTTGTGCTTCTAGTTCCGACAGTGCAGCAATATTTAGCAAGTAATATCTAACAGTTCTACAACAAAAACCTAATACACACTGATCTAAGTAAAGGAATGGAATAAGAATATATAAATATATGGATGAGCAATGTCATTATCCGAGTGAGAAGATGGGGAATTGCAAGAGATGTACACATTATTAAGATAGTATAGAATACAGTATATACATATGAGATGGGTAATGCAAGATATGTAGACATTATTAACATAGTATAGAATACAGTATATACATATGAGACGAGTAATGCAAGATATGTAAACATTATTAAGATAGTATAGAAATCAGTATATACATATGAGATGGGGAATGCAAGATATGTAAACATACTTTATAGGATAAAGTAATCCTTCTACCCCCCCTTACCCACCCCAAAAAATAAATAAATAAAAAATATATATAAAAAATAAAAATAAAAGTCCCACTGGCTATCATAAGGTGAATGCACCAATTTGTAAGTCGCTCTGGATAAGAGCGTCTGCTAAATGACGAAAATGTAAATGTAATTATTAAGTGGGTCTAGGGTGACAGGTAAGGTGGAGGTGATATGATCCTTGACTAGTCTCTCAAAGCACTTCATGATGACAGAAGTGAGTGCTACGGGGGCGATAGTCATTTAGTTCAGTTACCTTTGCTTTATTGGGTACAGGAACAATGGTGGCCATCTTGAAGCAAGTGGGAACAGCAGACTGGGATAGGGAGAGATTGAATATGTCCTTAAACACTCCAGCCAGCTGGTCTGCGCATGCTCTGAGGACGCGGCTAGGGATGCCGTCTGGGCCGGCAGCCTTGCGAGGGTTAACACGCTTAAATGTCTTACTCAAGTTGACCACGGAGAACGAGAGGCCACAGTCCTTGGTAGTGGGCCACGTCGGTGGCACTGTGTTATCCTCAAAGCGGGAAAATAACTTGTTTAGCTTCTCTGGCAGCAAGACATCGGTGTCCGTGACGTGGCTGGTTTTCTTATTGTAGTCCGTGATTGTCTGTAAACCCTGCCTAAGTATGGTGATAATATCATATGGTGAGGTCTCTGGCAGTTCTAGGTGATAGTGTAGAATAGATCTATAACTGGAATCACCCTCTCTGGCTTCTCGCCTGCTTTGGCTTACAGGAACATCTTTGTGACACTGTGAAAAGACATGCTGAGGTTGTGTGAGGATAAACAGGGACATGGGACCACTCTAGTCTGAGGCTAATGATGGACATGGACCACTCCAGAAACCTGATACTTTCTCCAACCTCTCATCTGGGATACCTTGCAGTCAGACCCCAATACATTTTGCCGTTTTGTTACAGCCCTGTATTAGCTCACCTGATTCTCCTTTAGCCTAATGGGCAAGGTTTGTTTTCAGTCACTCTTCACTACACAGGAAATAACCTGAATGTGTTCTGCAGGAGATAACCATTCTCTCTCTACACTATATAGGAAATAACCTGAATGTGTTCTGCAGGAGAGAACCATTCTGTCTCTACACTATACAGGAAATAACCTGAATGTGTTCTGCAGGAGAGAATCATTCGGTCTCTTCACGACACAGGAAATAACCTGAATGTGTTCTGCAGGAGATAACCATTCTGTCTCTACACTACACAGGAAATAACCTAAATGTGTTCTGCAGGAGAGAACCATTCTGTGTCTTCACTATACTGAATGAGTTCTGCAGGAGAGAACCATTCAGTACTGTACTATACTGTACTATACTATAATGTACTGTACTATACTATACTATACTATACTATACTATACTATACTATACTATACTATGATGTACTGTACTATACTATACTGTACTATACTGTACTGTAATATACTGTACTGAATTGTACTATACTATAATGTACTGTACTGTACTATACTATAATATACTGTACTATACTATACTATACTATAGTGTAATATACTATACTGTACTATACTGTACTATACTATAATATACTGTACTATACTGTACTGGATTTGTTTAACTGGTTGATTCTGTCATTATGGACAAATTATATATTGCACACTGGCTTGTTGATCATTGATGTTTAGGAAAGTGACTTACAGTAGGCCTAGAGGAAGTGAAGGACAGGTCTGCTGTCTGTGTGGGTCAGATGCTCGCTAGGCCTAAGCTCTTTATTTAAAGTCATATGAAGCTTACCTCTGCTGCTTGCTGCCCGCCCTCTTTAAGACAGTGAATCTAAATGCCTCTATTTAAAGGGTTTTATCCCTGAAGATAAGGCCTACTGCCAAGCTCTCTGGTATGGCTCCTTCCTTAGTCTTTATCTGCTTAAGGCCATGCAGAATATGTTCAGGACTTAATGTTTCCATGAACACCTGACACCGAATGTGAGAAGTTGGGCCACCACGAGCTACCAGAACAGCTTCAACACACCTTGGCATAGATTCTACAAGTGTCTGTACCTCTAATTGGAGGGAAGCAACACCATTATTTCATCATTTGGTGTTCTGTTGATGGTGGTGGAAAACGCTGTCTCAGACGCTGCTTCAGAATCTCCTATAAGTGTTTAACTGAGTTGAGATCTGGTGACTGAGACACAACACACACACACACACACACACACACACACACACACACACACACACACACACACACACACACACACACACACACACACACACACACACACACACACACACACTATCCTTGTGGGGACCAAAGAATTGATTCCCATCCAAAATCCTATTTTCCCTAACCCCTAACCCTAAATCTAACCTTAACCCTAACCCTATCCCTTAACCGTAACCATTAACCTAACCATAATCCTAACCTTAACCTTAACCCCAAACCCAAACCACTAACCCTAAAACTGTAACTAACCCTAACTCCTAACCCTAGCCCTAACTGTAACCCCTAACCCTAACCCTAACCGTTACCCTAACCATAAACCTAACCCCTAAGCCTAAAATAGCTTTTTTCCCTGTGGGGACCGGTGAAATGTCCCTCCATTTTCCTTGTTTTACTATCCTTGTGAGGACTTCTGGTCCCCTCAAGGGTAGTTAAACACAAACACACACAATCACACACCCTTTAAACCCCATAGGCTCCTTTGAGACTCCTCTTTCAAAGTTAACTGAGATCTCTTCTTCTAGCCATGGTAGCCAAATTATGGCAACTGGGCATTTTTATACATGACCCTAAGCATGATGGGATGTTAATTGCTTAGCTAAGGAATCACACCTGTGTGGAAGCACCTGCTTTCAATATACCTCGCATCCCTCGTTTACTCAAGTGATTCCTATATTTTGGCAGTTACCTGTACATTTAAGTACAAGACATAAGCCTACATTTAGGTATAAAAGCAGGTGAGACTATGGACTTATCTTATTCTTAAAGCCTGTTACAGTTTACACCAGACAGTGAAATGATCCTATGTAAAGGTGCTGAAGTGCACACAGATTTGAATTTATTATATTCCTCAGCACGAACTACTTAACGTTTCTCCCATCGCAAAACAAAACATGTTCTGTTCATGATGTCATCTGACCTTCTCTCTCTTCTTCACCTTTCAGTGTGGGAGAGTGGGAGGAACACAGACCACCAGCCCCTAGACAACCAGCCAGTGTAACCATGACACCCACTTGCACGCACTGACCTGCTCCCCTTTCCTCACTTATCTATACACACCTTCATCGAGAGGCGGGGACTAACCAGGAAGTAAGGAAGTAAACAAAGATGTCTTCCCACAAGCGCAGCTTCCAGTGCTTCGATGCCATCATGGATGAGGGCGGCCACCACCTCAAACCCTCTCTCCCCTTCGGGCTGCGTTCTGCCCCCGCTCCTCCCCCCAGCAGATCCCCTCACGGTGGGGATACCACTCACCAGGAGCCCATGGAGGACCAGGGGTGTTACCTGTGTGCCCAGGCCACGGAGGCCAGACAGGAGGCCCAGAGAGAGGCCCAAAGAGAGGCCCAAAGAGAGGCCCAGAGAGAAGCTTCAGCCTGGTACCTCCCTCCGGTCCACCAACACCACCACCCCCTGCAGTATGTCCGCAGGCGGCCGGTCCGGCCTGAGGAGGTCCCTGCTGAGCCCTCTGACCACCACCACCACCACCACCTCCACAGGCACAGCAAGAAGGTGGTCCTGGTGAAGAACAGCGACCCCTCTGTTCGGAGGACCATCGTGCTCCATCGCGGGACCATCCGCAGCCTGGGCCTGTTTCTGGAGGAGCTCTCTGAGTTCATGCAGTACCACATCAGGAAGCTGTGCACTCTGGAGGGACGCAAGGTGACACTGTCTACTACTGCAATATCACTAGATATTACCTTTGGTGGGCTAGTTTAGGGTAACTTTAAGTTTAGGGTAAGTTTTCCCCAAAGTGTAGCATTTGTTATCGTGATGAAGCAGATAGTGATGGGGAAAAAAACAGTTACATATTGGTATTTAATTTTTGACGATATATCGCAATATCATTTTTTTTACGATATTGCAATATTCTTTTTGCGCTGGTCGGCTGTACCTTAACCAAAACACAGGGACTTTTCCTTCTGTAGCGTGTTCTACACATTCAAAAAAATAAATAGTGAGCCAATATGTTTTCAGCATTTTATTTCCATAACTGATCAAACTCATTCTCTCTTGTCCCTCTGCGGCAGAAATATAGTGAGACAATGTGTTTGGAACTTTGAATCGCAGTATCAAATCGCAAATACTTGTAGAATCATGAAAATCGCAATTCATATCGTATCGGCACCTAAGTATCGCGATAAATATTGTATTTTGAGGTCCCTGACAATTGTCAACACTAGAAACAGATTTTTTTTTCAGTCTAGTTCTTAGAATGTGAGAGCACGGCTTCCGTAAGGCGCTCGTTTCTGGTGTGCTTGTTGCCAAAATCTCTGTGGCTTCTGCGTCTGCATCCTTCATCCCTAAGGAGTTTTAGGAAATCAACAGAATTTGTTATGACTGTTTCTAGTCATCACATGAGTGATTTGGTTTGGAAAATGTTAGACTGTGCAGACTTGACTTTTCATTGGTAGTTTCTACGTTTACCCGTGAGAGGCCTGGGAATGTGAGCGTGAAAGAGAGGCCTCTAGTGGCAGGAGTTATAATGACCATATCTTTACCAAGACCCCACAGCGGAGTCAACCTGATATTATGATGCTGAGATTCTATTTTTCTATTCAGAAACATAATTGTATTGATAACAGCCTGAGCACCTCAACGTTTTGTTTAGGAAAAGGCTACCTCTTTGAGAGGCAGAGATGTCTCAGTCCAGGGGTTTGCTGTCTGTCAGTACAGCCCTCTCCCCTCTCCCCTCTCAGCTCTTCTTTCCTCCGTAGTGGCAGCCATATCCCTATTATCAGTCCTCCACAATATTCTACCCAGGGTAAACATGCTGTAAGGTCCTGTACAGCTCTCTACTTCTCTCCATCGGGGCCTTTTAGTGGTTCTGTAACTCCACGAGGATCCATCAGAACCAAACCCCTACAGCAGGGGCCCATAGATAACAAGGTAACTCCACGAGGATCCATCAGAACCAAACCCCTACAGCAGGGGCCATAGATAACAAGGTAATTCCACGAGGATCCATCAGAACCAAACCCCTACAGCAGGGGCCATAGATAACAGATGTAAGATCTTAATTTGACCAGTTTCTCACAGCAGGAAAATAATCCGGCAGCAACAGGACATGTGAATTATTGTGTGTATTATAATTAATGGACATTTTTGTAGGGGTTGATACGTTTTTAGTTAGGGCAAATCAAGTCTGAAATTTTAAAGTGGAAATTATACATTTTAGAAGCCTTTTTAAACCACTACAAGTTTGCATTTGCTGCTGTTCAGGACATTTCCTGCAACAACAGGGTGATCAAATTAAGATCCTACATATGTAGCAATGCTTGAGAAGTAGGTTATGAGACTGGTTCACCCGAAGTCAGATGGAAGTGTAACGGTTGGTAATTATGATGTGCTTTAAATGGTAAATATGTTATTACTATGTTACTAGACCTTGAAAGACTATAATTTTCCCATCTTAGATAACTTATTTTAATAAAAAGGGAAATACGTTCCAGCTTCTCCTTTATTTCCTGACTAGTTGTCATTCGGGAACCAATCGGGACATTCCCTCACACACAGAGAGTATAATCAGACTATGAGGGATGTTTCAGCTCTACTGAGTAACTATTCATCTTGGTCAAAACGGAGCTATTTTAAAATAAGCAGGCCGGTGTTGAGAATACACAGGCAGTAGGAGACCAGGAGTCGCTCAGAAATGCATCCTCCACTACAGCAGCGATTAATTATCTTCATGTGGGCCACGTGTGACCACGGACAAAGCCATTTATCTGTTTCAACTGCCAGTGTGGTTTTATAGTTGAAAATGCACTGTAAGCAGTAAGCACAACTGAATGTTACAATAGAAAAAAACGAATAATCAAATTCAGAGAAAAAATGTTTGAAAAGTCTAATTTGACCATTCACAACATTTTGCGTTCGGTCTCAAAGACCACTTGGCTTGAATGGGAGTAGAGTCAGGAGAAGTAAGGAGTAGAGTTGGGAGTAGAGTCAGGAGTAGAGTCAGAAGAATAGTCAGGAGTAGAGTCAGGAGTAGAGTCAGGAGTAGAGTCAGGAGTAGAGTCAGGAGTAGAGTCAGGAGTAGAGTCGGGAGTAGAGTCGGGAGTAGAGTCGGGAGTAGAGTCAGGAGTAGAGTCAGGAGTAGAGTCGGGAGTAGAGTCGGGAGTAGAGTCGGGAGTAGAGTCGGGAGTAGAGTCGGGAGTAGAGTCGGGAGTAGAGTCGGGAGTAGAGTCGGGAGTAGAGTAAGGAGTAGAGTCGGGAGTAGAGTCAGAAGTAGAGTCAGGAGTAGAGTCAGGAGAAGTAAGGAGTAGAGTCAGGAGTAGTAAGGA
Organism: Coregonus sp. 'balchen'; assembly: GCA_902810595.1. Lineage (NCBI taxonomy): Eukaryota > Metazoa > Chordata > Actinopteri > Salmoniformes > Salmonidae > Coregonus > Coregonus sp. 'balchen'. The sequence goes on along the minus strand of LR778288.1, from coordinate 2,665,413 downwards.
GTAGAGTTGGGAGTAGAGTAAGGAGTAGAGTCAGGAGTAGAGTCAGGAGTAGAGTCAGGAGTAGAGTAAGGAGTAGAGTCAGGAGTAGAGTCAGGAGTAGAGTCAGGAGTAGAGTCGGGAGTAGAGTCGGGAGTAGAGTCGGGAGTAGAGTCGGGAGTAGAGTCAGGAGAAGTAAGGAGTAGAGTCAGGAGTAGAGTCAGAAGTAGAGTCAGGAGTAGAGTCGGGAGTAAAGTCGGGAGTAGAGTCAGGAGAAGTAAGGTGTAGAGTCAGGAGTAGTCAGAAGTAGAGTCAGGAGTAGAGTCAGGAGAAGTAAGGAGTAGAGTCAGGAGTAGAGTCAGGAGTAGAGTCGGGAGTAGAGTCAGGAGAAGTAAGGAGTAGAGTCAGGAGTAATAATAATAATAATAATATGCCATTTAGCAGACGCTTTTATCCAAAGCGACTTACAGTCGTAAGGAGTAGAGTTGGGAGTAGAGTAAGGAGTAGAGTCAGGAGTAGAGTCAGAAGTAGAGTCAGGAGTAGAGTAAGGAGTAGAGTCAGGAGTAGAGTCAGGAGTAGAGTCGGGAGTAGAGTCGGGAGTAGAGTCGCGAGTAGAGTCGGGAGTAGAGTCAGGAGAAGTAAGGAGTAGAGTCAGGAGTAGAGTCAGAAGTACAGTCAGGAGTAGAGTCGGGAGTAGAGTCGGGTGTAGTCAGGAGAAGTAAGGAGTAGAGTCAGGAGTAGTCAGAAGTAGAGTCAGGAGTAGAGTCAGGAGAAGTAAGGAGTAGAGTCAGGAGTAGTCAGGAACAGAGTCAGGAGTAGAGTCAGGAGTAGTCAGGAGTAGAGTCAGGAATAGTAAGGAGTAGAGTCTGGAGTAGAGTCAGGAATAGTAAGGATTAAAGTCAGGAGTAGTCAGGAGTAGATTCGGGAGAACATTCGGCAGTAGAGTCCGGAGTAGAGTCGGGAGTAGAGTCAGGAGTAGTCAGGAGTAGAGTCGAAAGTCAGCAGTATCAGGAGTAGAGTCGAGAGTCAGGAGTAGTCAGGAGTAGAGTCGGGAGTAGAGTTGGGAGTAGAGTCAAGAGTAGTCAGAAGTAGAGTCAGGAGTAGTCAGGAGTAGATTCGGGAGTATATTCGTCAGTAGAGTCGGGAGTAGAGTCAGGAGTAGTCAGGAGTAGAGTCGAAAGTCAGCAGTATCAGGAATAGAGTCGAGAGTCAGGAGTAGTCAGGAGTAGAGTCGGGAGTAGAGTCGGGAGTAGAGTCGGGAGTAGTGTCGGGAGTAGTCAGGAATGGATTCGGGAGTACATTCGGCAGTAGAGTCGGGAGTTGAGTTGGGAGTAGAGTCAGGAGTAGTCTGGAGAAGAGTCAGGAGAACTCAGGAGTACAGCCGGGAGTAGAGTCAGGAGTAGAGTCAGGAGTAGAGTCGCGAGTAGAGATGGGAGCAAAGTAGGGAGCAGAGTTGGGAGCAGAGTCAGGAGTAGAGTCAGGAGTAGAGTCAGAAGTAGAGTCAGGAGTAGAGTCGGGAGAAGAGTCGGGAGTAGAGTCAGGAGTAGTCAGGAATGGATTCGGGAGTACATTCGGCAGTAGAGTCGGGAGTTGAGTTGGGAGTAGAGTCAGGAGTAGAGACAGCAGTAGTCAGGAGTAGAGTCAGGAGAACTCAGGAGTACAGCCGGGAGTAGAGTCAGGAGTAGAGTCAGGAGTAGAGTCGGGAGTAGAGATGGGAGCAAAGTAGGGAGCAGAGTTGGGAGCAGAGTCAGGAGTAGAGTCAGAAGTAGAGTCAGGAGTAGAGTCAGGAGTAATGTCAGGAGTAGAGTCAGGAGTAGAGTCAGGAGTATAGTCAGGAGTAGAGTCAGAAGTAGAGTCAGGAGTAGAGTCAGGAGTAGAGTCAGGAGTAGAGTCAGGAGTAGAGTCAGGAGTAGTCAGGAGTAGAGTCGGGAGTAGAGTCAGGAGAAGTAAGGAGAAGAGTCATGAGTAGTAAGGAGTAGAGTCGGGAGAAGTAAGGAGTAGAGTCAGGAGTAGAGTCAGGAGTAGTAAGGAGTAGAGTCAGGAGTAGAGTCAGGAATAGTAGGATTAAAGTCAGGAGTTAGTCCGGAGTAGCCTGGAGTAGAGTCAGGAGTAGAGTCAGGAGTAGAGTCGGGAGTAGAGTCAGGAGTAGTCAGGAGTAGAGTCAGGAGTAGAGTCAGGAGTAGTCAGGAGTAGAGTCGGGAGTAGAGTCAGGAGAAGTAAGGAGAAGAGTCATGAGTAGTAAGGAGTAGAGTCGGGAGAAGTAAGGAGTAGAGTCAGGAGTAGAGTCAGGAGTAGTAAGGAGTAGAGTCAGGAGTAGAGTCAGGAATAGTAAGGATTAAAGTCAGGAGTAGTCCGGAGTAGCCTGGAGTAGAGTCAGGAGTAGAGTCAGGAGTAGAGTCGGGAGTAGAGTCAGGAGTAGTCAGGAGTAGAGTCAGGAGTAGAGTCAGGAGTAGACTCGGGAGTAGTGTCAGGAGTAGTCAGGAGTAGATTCGGCAGTAGAGTCTGGAGAAGAGTCAGGAGTAGAGCAGGAGTAGTCAAGAATAGAGTCAATAGTCAGGAGTAGTCAAGAGTAGAGTCAAGAGTCAGGAGTAGTCGGGAGTAGATTCGAGAGTCAGGAGTAGTCAGGAGTAGAGTCGGGAGTAGAGTCGGGAGTATTAAGGAGTAGAGTCGGGAGAAGAGTCAGGAGCAGTAAAGATTAAATCAGCAGTGGTCAGGAGTAGAGTCAGGAGTAGAGTCAGGAGTAGTCAGGAGTAGAGTTGGGAGAAGGGTCGGTAATAGAGTCAGGAGTAGTCATTAGTAGAGTCGGGAGTAGAGTCAGGAGTAGTCGGGAGTAGAGTCGGGAGTAGAGTCTGGAGTAGAGTCATGAGTATTCAGGAGTAGAGTCGGGATTAGGGTCAGGAGTAGTCAGGAGTAGAGTCGGGAGTAGAGTCAGGAGTAGTCAGGAATGGATTCGGGAGTACATTCGGCAGTAGAGTCGGGAGTTGAGTCGGGAGTAGAGTCAGGAGTAGAGTCAGCAGTAGTCAGGAGTAGAGTCAGGAGAACTCAGAAGTACAGCCGGGAGTAGAGTCAGGAGTAGAGTCAGGAGTAGAGTCAGGACTAGAGTCGGGAGTAGAGATGGGAGCAAAGTAGGGAGCAGAGTTGGGAGCAGAGTCAGGAGTAGAGTCAGGAGTAGAGTCAGAAGTAGAGTCAGGAGTAGAGTCAGGAGTAGAGTCAGGAGTAGAGTCAGGAGTAGAGTCAGGAGAAGTAAGGAGTAGAGTCAGGAGTAGAGTCAGAAGTAGAGTCAGGAGTAGAGTCAGGAGTAGAGTCAGGAGTAGACTCGGGAGTAGTGTCAGGAGTAGGCAGGAGTAGATTCGGCAGTAGAGTCAGGAGTAGAGTCAGGAGTAGTCAGATGTAGAGTCAGGAGTAGTCAAGAGTAGATTCGAGAGTCAGGAGTAGTCAGGAGTAGAGTCGGGAGTAGAGTCGGTAGCAGAGTCGGGAGCAGAGTAAAGTGTAGAGTCAGGAGTAGTCAGTAGTAGTTAGGAGTAGAGTAGGGAGTAGAGTTAGGAGTAGAGTCGGGAGTAGAGTCTGGAGTAGAGTTGGAAGTGGAGTCGGGAATAGTGTCGGGAGTAGAGTCGGGAGTAGAGTCGGGAGTAGTCAGGATTTTAGTCGGGAGTAGAGTCGGGAGTAGAGTTGGGAGTAGTCAGGCGTAGAGTCAGGAGTAGAGTCTGGAGTAGAGTCGGAAGTAGAGTCAAGAGTAATCAGGATTAGAGTCGGGATTAGAGTTAGGAGTAGTCAGTAGTAGAGTCGGAAGTAGAGTCTGGTGTAGAGTCAGGAATAATCAAAAGTAGAGTCGGGAGTAGAGTCGGAAGGAGTAGAGTCAGGAGTAGTCAGGGGTAGAGTCATGAGTAGTCAGGAGTAGTAAGGAGTAGAGTCGGGAGTAGAGTCAGGAGTAGTCAGGAGTAGAGTCGGGAGTAGAGTCGGGAGTAGAGTCGGGAGAAGTCAGGGGTAGACTCAGGAGTAGACAAGAGTAGAGTTAGGAGCGGTAAGGAGTAGAGTTGTGAGTAGTGTCAGGAGTAGTAAGGAGTAGAGTCAGGAGTAGTCAGGAGTAGAGTCGGGAGTAGAGTCAGGAGTAGAGTCGGGAGTAGTGTCGGGACGAGTCAGGAGTTGAGTAGGGAGTAAAGTCGGGAGTAGAGTCAGGAGTAGAGTCGGGAGAAGTCTGGGGTAGACTCAGGAGTAGACAAGAGTAGAGTTAGGAGCGGTAAGGAGTACAGTCGTGAGTAGTGTCAGGAGTAGTAAGGAGTAGAGTCAGGAGTAGTCAGGAGTAGAGTCGGGAGTAGAGTCAGGAGTAGAGTCGGAAGTAGTGTCGGGAAGAGTCAGGAGTTGAGTAGGGAGTAGAGTCAGGAGTAGAGTCAGGAGTAGTCAGGCGTAGAGTCGGGAGTAGTGTCTGGTGTAGAGTCAGGAGTAGTCAGGAGTAGAGTCGGGAGTAGAGTCGGGAGTAGAGTCGGGAGTAGAGTCGGGAGTAGAGTCAGTAGAAGAGTCGGGAGTTGAGTCGGGAGTAGTCAGGAGTTGAGTTAGGTGTAGATTCTGGTGTAGAGTCGGAAGTAGTTTTGGGAGTAGTCAGGAGTAGAGTCAGGAGTAGAGTCGGGAGTAGTGTTGGGAGTAGTCAGGAGTAGAGTCAGGAGTAGAGTCGGGAGTAGAGTCGGGAGAAGTCAGGGGTAGACTCAGGAGTAGACAAGAGTAGAGTTAGGAGCGGTAAGGAGTAGAGTCGTGAGTAGTGTCAGGAGTAGTAAGGAGTAGTCAGGAGTAGAGTCGGGAGTAGAGTCAGGAGTAGAGTCGGGAGTAGAGTCAGGAGTAGAGTCAGGAGTAGAGTCGGGAGTAGTGTCGGGACTAGTCAGGAGTTGAGTAGGGAGTAAAGTCGGGAGTAGAGTCAGGAGTAGTCAGGCGTAGAGTCGGGAGTAGTGTCGGGAGTAGAGTCAGGAGTAGTCAGGAGTAGTCAGGAGTAGAGTCAGGAGTAGACAGGAGTAGAGTCAGGAGTGGTAAAGAGTAGAGTCGGGAGTAGAGTCAGGAGTAGTCAGGAGTAGAGTCAGGAGTAGATTCGGGAGTAGAGTTGGGAGTAGACTCACGGAGAAGAGTCTGGAGTAGAGTCGGGAGTAGTGTTGGGAGTAGTCAGGAGTAGAGTAGGGAGTAGAGTTGGGAGTAGTCAGGTGTAGAGTCAGGAGTAGAGTCGGGAGTAGTGTCGGGAGTAGTCGGGAGTTGAGTAGGGAGTAAAGTCTGGAGTAGAGTCAGGAGTAGTCAGTGGTAGAGTCGGGAGTAGAGTCAGGAGTAGAGTCAGGAGTAGAGTCGGGAGTAGTGTCGGGACTAGTCAGGAGTTGAGTAGGGAGTAAAGTCGGGAGTAGAGTCAGGAGTAGTCAGGCGTAGAGTCGGGAGTAGTGTCGGGAGTAGAGTCAGGAGTAGTCAGGAGTAGTCAGGAGTAGAGTCAGGAGTAGACAGGAGTAGAGTCAGGAGTGGTAAAGAGTAGAGTCGGGAGTAGAGTCAGGAGTAGTCAGGAGTAGAGTCAGGAGTAGATTCGGGAGTAGAGTTGGGAGTAGACTCACGGAGAAGAGTCTGGAGTAGAGTCGGGAGTAGTGTTGGGAGTAGTCAGGAGTAGAGTAGGGAGTAGAGTTGGGAGTAGTCAGGTGTAGAGTCAGGAGTAGAGTCGGGAGTAGTGTCGGGAGTAGTCAGGAGTTGAGTAGGGAGTAAAGTCTGGAGTAGAGTCAGGAGTAGTCAGTGGTAGAGTCGGGAGTAGTGTCAGGAGTAGTTTCAGGAGTAGAATCAGGAGTAGAGTCGGGGGTAGAGTCAGGAGTAGAGTCAGGAGTAGAGTCAGGAGTAGAGTCAGGAGTAGTCGGGAGTAGAGTCAGGTGTAGTCGGGAGTAGTCGGGAGTAGAGTCTGGAGTAGAGTCAGGAGTAGTCAGGAGTTGAGTCGGGAATAGAGTATGGAGTAGAGTCTGGAGTAGAGTCAGGAGTAGAGTCAGGAGAAGAGTCAGGAGTAGAGTCAGGAGTAGAGTCAGGAGTAGAGTCAGGAGTAGAGTCGGGGGTAGAGTCAGGAGTAGAGTCAGGAGTAGAGTCAGGAGTAGTCAGGAGTTGAGTCGGGAATAGAGTATGGAGTAGAGTCTGGAGTAGAGTCAGGAGTAGAGTCAGGAGAAGAGTCAGGAGTAGAGTCGGGAGTAGTGTCAGGAGTAGTCAGGAGTTGAGTCGGGAATAGAGTATGGAGTAGAGTCTGGAGTAGAGTCAGGAGTAGAGTCAGGAGAAGAGTCAGGAGTAGAGTCAGGAGTAGAGTCAGGAGTAGAGTCGGGGGTAGAGTCAGGAGTAGAGTCAGGAGTAGAGTCAGGAGTAGAGTCAGGAATAGAGTCAGGAGTAGAGTCAGGAGTAGAGTCGGGGGTAGAGTCGGGGGTAGAGTCAGGAGTAGAGTCAGGAGTAGAGTCAGGAGTAGAGTCAGGAGTAGAGTCAGGAGTAGAGTCGGGGGTAGAGTCAGGAGTAGAGTCAGGAGTAGAGTCAGGAGTAGAGTCGGGGGTAGAGTCAGGAGTAGAGTCAGGAGTAGAGTCAGGAGTAGAGTCAGGAGTAGAGTCAGGAGTAGAGCCGGGGGTGGAGTCGGGAGTAGAGTCGCGGGTAGAGTCGGGAGTAGTAAGGAGTAGTGTCGTGAGTAGTGTCGGGAGTAGAGTCTGGAGTAGAGTCAGGAGTAGAGTCAGGAGTAGAGTAGGGGGTAGAGTCAGGAGTAGAGTCAGGAGTAGAATGAGTAGTAGTGTTGGGAGTAGAGTCAGGAGTAGAGTCAGGAATAGTCAGGAGTAGAGTCGGGGGTAGTTTCGGGAGTAGAGTCGGGAGTAGAGTCGGGGGTAGTTTCGGGAGTAGAGTCAGGAGTAGAGTCGGGGGTAGAGTCAGGAGTAGAGTCAGGAGTAGAGTCAGGAGTAGTCAGGAGTTGAGTCGGGAATAGAGTATGGAGTAGAGTCTGGAGTAGAGTCAGGAGTAGAGTCAGGAGAATAGTTAGGAGTAGAGTCGGGAGTAGTGTCAGGAGTAGTCAGGAGTTGAGTCGGGAATAGAGTATGGAGTAGAGTCTGGAGTAGAGTCAGGAGTAGAGTCAGGAGAAGAGTCAGGAGTAGAGTCAGGAGTAGAGTCAGGAGTAGAGTCGGGGGTAGAGTCAGGAGTAGAGTCAGGAGTAGAGTCAGGAGTAGAGTCAGGAATAGAGTCAGGAGTAGAGTCAGGAGTAGAGTCGGGGGTAGAGTCGGGGGTAGAGTCAGGAGTAGAGTCAGGAGTAGAGTCAGGAGTAGAGTCAGGAGTAGAGTCAGGAGTAGAGTCGGGGGTAGAGTCAGGAGTAGAGTCAGGAGTAGAGTCAGGAGTAGAGTCGGGGGTAGAGTCAGGAGTAGAGTCAGGAGTAGAGTCAGGAGTAGAGTCAGGAGTAGAGTCAGGAGTAGAGCCGGGGGTGGAGTCGGGAGTAGAGTCACGAGTAGAGTCGGGAGTAGTAAGGAGTAGTGTCGTGAGTAGTGTCGGGAGTAGAGTCTGGAGTAGAGTCAGGAGTAGAGTCAGGAGTAGAGTCAGGAGTAGAGTAGGGGGTAGAGTCAGGAGTAGAGTCAGGAGTAGAATGAGTAGTAGTGTTGGGAGTAGAGTCAGGAGTAGAGTCAGGAATAGTCGGGAGTAGAGTCGGGGGTAGTTTCGCGAGTAGAGTCGGGAGTAGAGTCGGGGGTAGTTTCGGGAGTAGAGTCGGGAGTAGAGTCGGGGGTAGAATGAGTAGTAGTGTTGGGAGTAGAGTCAGGAGTAGAGTCAGGAGTAGTCAGGAGTAGTCAGGAGTAGAGTCGGGAGTAGTTTCGGGAGTAGAGTCGGGAGTAGAGTCGGGGGTAGTTTCGGGAGTAGAGTCGGGAGTAGAGTCGGGAGTAGAGTCGGGGGTAGTTTCGGGAGTAGATTGTGTTCTTGATTAAATCAAAATGAATCCCTAGGTTATCATTATCCTATACTGTAATGTATTATAACTTTATAACACCAACCAGTCTCTCTCTGGTGTTGTTCCTGCTTTACCCCCACCTCAGCAAACTCCTAGGGCTGCTGAGCCATGCTTGGGGCTCTTTGTCCGGTGACAACAGAATGCACGGTCACCTCAGGCGATGGGCACTAGGACCAGGAGATGATCCTGGGATAGGAAGATAATATGGCCAGCCATACTTGACCCTCACACGGCCCATGCTGCTGCTAGGATGTTGCATCACTAACACGGCAGAGGCACTAAAGTGGTTTAAAACAGGAAAAGCTCCCGCACGTCTGCGGTTACTTGTTGCAGGTGTGTGGGAATTATTTGATGAGAACTTGAAATAAAATAATATCTTGCCACTTGTGTTTAATTATCTTATTCCTTCCGTAACCGACTTCATCGGACCTTCAAGAGGTTTTCCACTGTTTGCGTTCCATTAAATAATCAACAGATATTTTTGCTGTAATTATTGATGGAAAAAAACATTTTCTAAAGTTGCATTGTATTTGACTACTTGAAGTTAATAATTGATTCGATTTATATAATGGTTTTCCAGATGCTCAAAGCGCTTACACAGGAGAAAATGATCCACCTTAAAGCGTTATGGATGCAAGTTCAACGTGCAGTTGGCCCAAACTAATTTTGTCCTGGACTGAACACACCCTATTTGCTATATCAGACTTCCCGTCGTGGTAATCAGCTCATGCTAATCACGTCAGAATGCTGTTTTAATGATCATCTTAAAGGGTAGTGAGGGACCATTAAGATTGCAGATGTTTATGTTTCCTTGAACTTGTTAACATCTTCATGTTGTTGATGCTTGAATCCATTATGACCTTGGTTCTTATCCATATCCTGTAAAGATGGTTCAGCTAGCGTCCTTTAACACTTTAGTCTTGTGTACTGATATTGTGATATTGATATCATTTTTAGCATCCTTTAACACACTGCTATTGTGATACTGATATATATATATTTTTTAGCATCCTTTAACACACCGCTATTGTGATACTGATATATATATATATATTTAGCATCCTTTAACACACTGCTATTGTGATACTGATATATATATATTTTTTAGCATCCTTTAACACGCCGCTATTGTGATACTGATATATATATATTTTTAGCATCCTTTAACACACTGCTATTGTGATACTGATATATATATATATTTAGCATCCTTTAACACACTGCTATTGTGATACTGATATATATATATTTTTTAGCATCCTTTAACACACTGCTATTGTGATACTGATATATATATATTTTTTAGCATCCTTTAACACACCGCTATTGTGATACTGATATATATATATATTTTAGCATCCTTTAACACACTGCTATTGTGATACTGATATATATATATTTTTTAGCATCCTTTAACACGCCGCTATTGTGATACTGATATATATATATTTTTAGCATCCTTTAACACGCCGCTATTGTGATACTGATATATATATATTTTTTGCATCCTTTAACACGCTGCTATTGTGATACTGATATATATATATTTTTAGCATCCTTAACACACTGCTATTGTGATACTGATATATGTATATTTTTAGCATCCTTTAACACGCCGCTATTGTGATAGTGATATATATATATATTTTTGCATCCTTTAACACGCCGCTATTGTGATACTGATATATATATATATTTTTTTAGCATCCTTTAACACGCCGCTATTGTGATACTGATATATATATATTTTTAGCATCCTTTAACACGCTGCTATTGTGATACTGATATATATTTTTAGCATCCTTTAACACGCTGCTATTGTGATACTGATATATATATATTTTTAGCATCCTTTAACACGCTGCTATTGTGATACTGATATATATATATTTTTAGCATCCTTTAACACACCGCTATTGTGATACTGATAAATATATATATATATATATATATATATATATATATATATATATTTAGCATCCTTTAACACACCGCTATTGTGATACTGATATATATTTTTATGTAAGTATTATTCATACAGGTTTGTCTCATTGAGATCAAAAGGTTTTCTAGAGAAACCTGCCAATCTCAATTTAGATCATAGCTGATTTTGACTGACTCTCCGTGTCAGTTACCTCATCTAGGAACCTGCCTGTCCTCTATTAGTCTGCTCATCTACCGTAAAACATTTGTCACCTGGCTCTCTGTGTGTTACTTTGTTTCAGATCGACAGTGTTCAGAGTCTCTTGCAGTGCCCCAGTGTGTTGATTTGTGTGGGCCGTGAGCCCTCCCACCCCAACATTCTGGAGAACTTCCGGAAAAACTCAGATGACAAACTTCCACGACTGAGGCCAAAGTCACTGGGACGCTCCAGCATGGCCGAACAGGAGAGTAAGAAAAATGGTATGACTATATCAATCACTCACTCAATCAATCACTCACTCACTCACTCACTCACTCACTCACTCACTCACTCACTCAAACATATCAATCAATCACTCACTCACTCACTCACTCACTCACTCAAGCCAATCAATCAATCACTCACTCACTCACTCACTCACTCAAGCATATCAATCAATCACTCACTCACTCACTCACTCAAGCATATCAATCAATCAATCACTCACTCACTCACTCAAGCATATCAATCAATCAATCAATCAATCACTCACTCACTCACTCACTCAAGCATATCAATCAATCACTCACTCACTCACTCAAGCATATCAATCAATCAATCACTCACTCACTCAAGCATATCAATCAATCAATCACTCACTCACTCACTCAAGCATATCAATCAATCACTCACTCACTCAAGCATATCAATCAATCAATGACTCACTCACTCACTCACTCAAGCATATCAATCAATCAATCACTCACTCACTCACTCACTCAAGCATATCAATCACTCACTCACTCACCCACTCACTCACTCAAGCATATCAATCACTCACTCACTCAATCAATCAATCAATCAATCATTACATCTACAGCTGTCATCAAGTGCTTATAAACCAACTTACACCAACAATATCTTAATATCTTTAAATTTCTGTCATTTCCCAAATATTTCTTTCTAGAAATATACTGCTATTATGTTAAGCAAAGCAATTCCTTTGCCAAATGAGAAGTCACTGTGCTGGCCATCAGATACTGTCAATACTGAGTGTACAAAACATTACCAACACCTGCTCTTTCCATGACAGACTGACCAGGTGAAACCAGGTGAAAGCTATGATCCCTTATTTATGTCACTTGTTAAATCCACTTCAATCAGTGTAGGTGAAGGGGAGGAGACAGGTTAAAGAAGGATTTTTAAGCATTGAGACGATTGAGACATGGATTGTCAGAGGGTGAATGAGCAAGACAAAAGATTTAAGTGCCTTTGAACGGGGTATGGTAGTAGATGCCAGGCGCGCCGGTTTGTGTCAAGAACAGCAACACTGCTGGGATTTTCCTGCTCAACAGTTTCCCGTATGTATCATGAATGGTCCACCACCCAAAGGACATCCAGTCAACTTGATACAATTGTGGTAAGCATTGGAGTCAACATGGCCCAGCATCCCTGTGGAACACTTTCGTCACCTTATAGAGTCCCGACGAATTGAGGCTGTTCTGAGGGCAAAAGGGGGATGTGCAAGTCAATATTAAGAAGTTGTTCTTAATGTTTGGTATACTCATTATTGATATTCAGCAACGTATCTGCTAATTCTTGTAAGAACTGTATGAACTGGTTTTACTGGAAAATGTAGATTTCCTCAGCGTCAGGCTTCTTGTAAACCTAACTGATCATGTATGTTCCTCTCTGCTTTTCACTTCTACAGGTGGCTTAGGACTTGAGACAAATAAAAGTGTCATCCACTTAAGATCTGAATTCATCAACCGGTCAGCCAGGCATTCCATATCATCTGACAAATCACTCCCACCAATCAACTCTACATCCCCGGCCCATGTTGGCCCCTGCCCTCATTCAAGTGAAGGCTTGATGGAGGATGACATCGAGAAAAGGGTACTAGTCAACAAAGACGGCAGCTTGTCAATGGAAATGAAAGTGCATTTCCGACTACTGAACGACGAGACGCTGCATTGGTCCACACAAATAAAGAAGTCGGTAGGAACAGCCAATGAACACCTCCAAGGATACCACGACAACTGCTCTCTTCGGCAGAGCAGTGCGGAAAGCTGTTCCGAGCCGGAGCCCCTTTCACCAGGCGAGGCCGACGATGCCTACGTCACCGAGCTGCACCAGAAGCATCTGGAGGACCCTCACTGTCAGCACTGCTGCGGCCACTGCCAGGAGTACGAGATCTGGAAGAGCCATATTTCCAGCGGGCGGGGGACTGTCCGCCACATTACCTCCTCCAGCTCCAGTGCCTCCTCACACACCGTTGTACGTAAAAAGGGATCGGTGGAGACCATGTCCAGTGAGGAGATCACCGAGCACGTGGCGGAGAAGACTGCTTGCTTTCAGCAGACTGTGGAGGAGGAAGGGGGCGACACCACGATGGAATACTGCACCATCAGCCGCGGCAGCAGCAGGAACAAAGTGCGCTCGACGACGACGTCCGTCAAGAGTGAGACCAGGTCTTCCACCGGGGAGAAGAGCAAGAGCCTCAGCAAGAGCGAGTGCATTACAACCCAGGCGTCGGATAACGACGAGGCCACAGCTGACGGTTCATCCTCCGCTCCCTCCAAGGAGTCTCAGAGCGAGGTCAGCGTCAAGATCACTGACGCAGAGGAAGAGGAGCGGCCTGTGTCTGCAGTTAGTCTTTCCTCTCAGATCCTGGCATCGCTCAGGGAAGACCAGGATGATGAGGATGACGACCTTCCACCAAGTGTTTCGAGAGCATGTGCATGTTCTCAGAATAGTAATGCCGATGAGGAGGAACCCACTAGAAGTGCTGTTTTGAACGCAGCAGCAACACCTACGCAACATTTATCTCCCAGGCCTCCGAGTAGTAAGGCATCTTCTGTGCGCTCTACCAAGTCCAAGAAGTCAGTCAAAGTTGTGTCTCTGGCACCATCAGATGGACAAGATGACCAAGAATCAAACAACTGTGAGTGTGAAGGATCTGATGAAGCAGAACAAGCAATGGAAGCTGATGATGGAAATGCTGAAACTGCAGCAGAAGAGGAGAGTCAAGAAGCAAACCCTTCAGAGGACACTGAAACCAAAGACCTAGAAACAAAGGAGAGGGCAATGAGCTCACTGTCTGCCAAATCAAATGTCTCTACCAGATGTAGGAAGTCCAACGTTGGGGATTCAGGAGTTCATTCAGGAGCGCAACCATCAAGTGCCATGTCAGTCAAATCAAATACCTCAGCCAAGTCAAGGAAGTCCAATGTTTCAGCTGTAGAAGATGTAGAAGTACAGGAACATCAAACAGACAAAAGATCCTCAAGTGCCATGTCAGTTCAATCAAATGCCTCAACAAGATCTCAGTCTAAAATGGCAGAAGTGGCAGCTGAAGAAAACGTTACACCAGAAGAAGATGAAAAAAGAGCATCAAATGCTTTGTCAGTTAAATCTAACGCATCAAGAAAGTCAAAGGTTTCTCATGTTCCCGCTGAAGGAAAAGCAGAAAAGGAATTGGAAGAAACTGAAGAGAGGGCACATAGTGCAATGTCTGCTACGTCTAATGTTTCTGCAACATTAAAGTCCAAGGTTTCTGAACTTTGTTTCAAAGAAACCGAAAGAGCATCCAGTGCTATGTCTGCTAAGTACAATATGTCAGAAAGACACAAGAAATATGACATTTCTGATGATTCCGCTGCAGAAGATGATCAAACTCTTCCAGCTGAGGAAAACGAAGAAGAGGAATTGGGAAAAGCTGAAGAGAGAGCAGCTAGTACTATGTCTGCTAAATCAGCCAAGTCCAATAAACTAAGTTCAAAGAACTTCAAGGTTTCTGAACTTTGTCCAGAAGAAGAATTTAGAGCAGCCAGTGCATTGTCTGGAAAATCTGCTGTTTCGGCAAGATGCAAGAAATCCAAAGTTGTTCCTACTGAAGAAAATGCAGAAGTAGAACAAACTGAAGAGAGAGCATCCAGCGCTACATCTACTAAGTCTAATGCTTCAGCAAGATCAAGAAAGTCTAAAGCTTCAGAAGTTGCTGCTGAGGAAACAGCAGAAGGTGATGTCGGGGAAACTGAGGAAAGAGCTGAAGAAAATGCGGCAGATGAGGTAAAGGAAACTGCCGAGGAAAACTCAGAAGATGAGGTAAAGGAAACAGCCGAGGAAAACGCAGAAGATGAGGTAAAGGAAACAGCAGAGGAAAACGCAGAAGATGAGGTAAAGGAAACAGCAGAGGAAAACGCAGAAGCAGATGAAACTGAAGAGAGAGCAGCTAGTACTATGTCAGATAAGTCTAATGTTTCTGCAAGATCAAAGAAAACCAAGGTTTCTCAACTTTGTGCTGAAGAGCGAAATGGCAGATCATCCAGCGCCATGTCTTCTAAGTACAACCGGTCAGCAAGATACAAGAAATACTACGTTCCTTATAATCCCGCTGGAGAAGAGGATCAAACTGAAGAGAGACCATCTAGTGGTATGTCTGCTATGTCTGCTAAGTCCAATATTTCTGATGATCCTTCTGAAGACAACGCAGAAGATGAAGTTGAGGAAACTGAGGAGAGAGCACCTAGTGCTATGTCTGCTAAGTCTAATGTCTCAGCAAGATCGAGGAAATCTAAAGCTGCTGAGGAAGAAACTGAAGAGGGAGCTGAAGAAAGTGCAGAAACTGAGGTAGCAGAAGAAACAGAGAACAGAGCTCCCAGTGCTAGGTCTTTTAAATCCAATGTTTCTGCAAGATCAGCGAAGTCTAAAGCTTTAGAAGTTCCTCCTGTGAAAAATGGAGAAGAGGAATTGGAAGAAATTGAAGCGAGAGCACCCAGTTCTTTGTCTGATAAGTCAACTAAGTCCAATGTCTCTGCAACATCAAAGAAGTCCAAGGTTTCTGAACTTTGTGTCGAAGAAACCGAGAGAGCATCCAGTGCTATGTCTGCTAAATCAGCTAAGTCTAATGTGTCTGCAAGATCAAAGAAGTCCAAGGTTTCTGAACTTTGTGTTGAAGAACCTGAAAGAGCATCCAGTGCTATGTCTGCTAAGTCCGCTAAGTCCAATGTCTCTGCAACATCAAAGAAGTCCAAGGTTTCTGAACTTTGTGTTGAAGAACCTGAAAGAGCATCCAGTGCTATGTCTGCTAAGTCCGCTAAGTCCAATGTCTCTGCAACATCAAAGAAGTCCAAGGTTTCTGAACTTTGTGTCGAAGAAACCGAGAGAGCATCCAGTGCTATGTCTGCTAAATCAGCTAAGTCTAATGTGTCTGCAAGATCAAAGAAGTCCAAGGTTTCTGAACTTTGTGTCGAAGAAACCGAAAGAGCATCCAGTGCTATGTCTGCTAAGTACAATATGTCAGAAAGACACAAGAAATATGACATTTCTGATGATTCCGCTGCAGAAGATGATCAAACTCTTCCAGCTGAGGAAAACGAAGAAGAGGAATTGGGAAAAGCTGAAGAGAGAGCAGCTAGTACTATGTCTGCTAAATCAGCCAAGTCCAATAAACTAAGTTCAAAGAACTTAAAGGTTTCTGAACTTTGTCCAGAAGAAGAATTTAGAGCAGCCAGTGCATTGTCTGGAAAATCTGCTGTTTCGGCAAGATGCAAGAAATCCAAAGTTGTTCCTACTGAAGAAAATGCAGAAGTAGAACAAACTGAAGAGAGAGCATCCAGCGCTACATCTACTAAGTCTAATGCTTCAGCAAGATCAAGAAAGTCTAAAGCTTCAGAAGTTGCTGCTGAGGAAACAGCAGAAGGTGATGTCGGGGAAACTGAGGAAAGAGCTGAAGAAAATGCAGAAGATGAGGTAAAGGAAACAGCAGAGGAAAACGCAGAAGATGAGGTAAAGGAAACAGCAGAGGAAAACGCAGAAGATGAGGTAAAGGAAACAGCAGAGGAAAACGCAGAAGATGAGGTAAAGGAAACAGCAGAGGAAAACGCAGAAGCAGATGAAACTGAAGAGAGAGCAGCTAGTACTATGTCAGATAAGTCTAATGTTTCTGCAAGATCAAAGAATACCAAGGTTTCTCAACTTTGTGCTGAAGAGCGAAATGGCAGATCATCCAGCGCCATGTCTTCTAAGTACAACCGGTCAGCAAGATACAAGAAATACTACGTTCCTTATAATCCCGCTGGAGAAGAGGATCAAACTGAAGAGAGACCATCTAGTGGTATGTCTGCTATGTCTGCTAAGTCCAATATTTCTGATGATCCTTCTGAAGACAACGCAGAAGATGAAGTTGGGGAAACTGAGGAGAGAGCACCTAGTGCTATGTCTGCTAAGTCTAATGTCTCAGCAAGATCGAGGAAATCTAAAGCTGCTGAGGAAGAAACTGAAGAGGGAGCTGAAGAAAGTGCAGAAACTGAGGTAGCAGAAGAAACAGAGAACAGAGCTCCCAGTGCTAGGTCTTTTAAATCCAATGTTTCTGCAAGATCAGCGAAGTCTAAATCTTCTGAAGTTCCTCCTGAGGAAAACAGAGACAAAGAATTGGAAGAAATTAAAGAGAGAGGACCTAGTGCTATGTCTGCTAAGTCAGCTAAGTCTAATGCTTCTGCAATATCAAGGAAATCCAATGTGTCCGTCAGATCCAAGAAATCAAAAGCTTCTGAAGTTCCGGCTGAAGCAGAAGTGGATGAAAAGAAGGACGGAGCACCTAGCGCAATGTCAAAGGTTTCTCAACTTTGTCCTGAAGAAGTAAATGAAGAGAGAGCACCCAGCACGTTGTCTGGTAGGTCTGCTGTTTCGGCAAGATGCAAGACATCTAAAGCTTCTGAAGTTCCTGATGAAGACAGCCCTGAAGATGAAGTAGGTGAAACTGAAGAGAGAGCGCCTAGTGCTATGTCTGCTACGTCCGAAGCTTCAAAGAAATCCAAAGGTTCTGAAGTTCCTGCTGAAGAAGATGATCAAATTAAAGAGAGAGCACCCAGCAGTATGTCTGCTAAATCTAATATTTCTGCAAGATCAGCGAAGCCTAAAACTTCAGAAGTTCCTCCTGTGAAAAATGGAGAAGAGGAATTGGAAGAAATTGAAGCGAGAGCACCCAGTTCTATGTCTGATAAGTCAACTAAGTCCAATGTCTCTGCAACATCAAAGAAGTCCAAGGTTTCTGAACTTTGTGTCGAAGAAACCGAGAGAGCATCCAGCGCTATGTCTGCTAAATCAGCTAAGTCCAATGTCTCTGCAAGATCAAAGAAGTCCAAGGTTTCTGAACTTTGTGTCGAAGAAACAGAGAGAGCATCCAGCGCTATGTCTGCTAAGTACAATATGTCAGCAAGACACAAGAAATACGAAATTTCTGATGGTCCCGCTGCAGAACAGGATCAAACTGAGGAGAGAGCAGCTAGTGCTATTACTGCTAAGTCTGAAGTTCCTGCTGATGAAACCGCTGAACCTGAGGAGGAAGCTCCAGTTGACGATAACACAGAGGAAGAAGTGGAGATAGCTGAGGAACGAGCTTGCAGCGCTGTGTCTGCTATGTCCAACGTTTCAGCAAAATCTATAGAATCCAATGTTTCTGCAAGACCTGTGAAGTCTAACGCTTCAGAAGGTCCTCCTGTGGAAAACGGAGATGAAGAATTGGAAGACATCAGAGAGAGAGCACCCAGTGCTATGTCTGCTAAATCAGCTAAGTCTAATGCGTCTGCAAGATCAAAGAAGTCCAAGGTTTCTGAACTTTGTGTTGAAGAACCTGAAAGAGCATCCAGTGCTATGTCTGCTAAGTCAGCTAAGTCCAATGTCTCTGCAACATCAAAGAAGTCCAAGGTTTCTGAACTTTGTGTCGAAGAAACCGAGAGAGCATCCAGTGCTATGTCTGCTAAATCAGCTATGTCTAATGTGTCTGCAAGATCAAAGAAGTCCAAGGTTTCTAAACTTTGTGTCGAAGAAACCGAGAGAGCATCCAGCGCTATGTCTGCTAAGTACAATATGTCAGCAAGACAAAAGAAATATGACATTTCTGATGATCCCGCTGCAGAACAGGATCAAACTGAGGAGAGAGCAGCTAGTGCTATGTCAGTCAAGTCAGCCAAGTCCAATGCTTTAGCAAGATCAACAAAATCAAAAGCTTCTAAAGTTCCAGCTGAAGAAACTGCTGAACCTGAAGACCAACCAGAGTATGCTCCAGCTAGTGCTGTGTCTACTAAGTCTGAAGTTCCTGCTGATGAAACTGCTGAACCTGAGGAGGAAGCTCCAGCTAACGATAACACAGAGGAAGAAGTGGAGGTAGCTGAGGAACAAGCTCCCGGGGCGATGTCTGCTATGTCCAATGTTTCAGCAAAATCTAGAAAGTCCAAATCCTCAGAAGTTGAAGCTGAAGAAACTGCTGAACCAGAAGACCAAACAGAGTATGCTACTGCCGAAGTGAAGGCACAAGAGGAAGTAGAAGAAACTGAAGAGAGAGCACCTAGTGCTATGTCTGCTAAATCAAATGTCTCAGCAAGATCTAAGAAGTCCAAAGTTTCAGTTATTGAACCAGACCATAAAACAGAGGAGCAAGCACTCAGTGCTGTATCAGCTAAGTCACATGTATCTGCAAGATCAAGGAAGTCCAACGTTTTTGAAGTTAATGCTATAGAAAAAGCTGAAGAGCAAGTTGAGGAAAATGTGAAGAATGCACCAAGTACTGTATCCGCTAAGTCTGCGAGATCAGCCAGGACCCATGCATCAGACAAATCCAAATGCATTTACTGTAACTCCAAACCCAAAGATAGTATAACTTCTGAAGTGGCTGAGAGACCTAAAAGCAACATGTCCAACGTGTCTTCTCACCTGCAAGTCAAAGGACAAAAGGACAAAAACAATACGGATGATGCCAAAAGCGACAAAGGGAGTGATATTTCAATGAAGACAAACAGGTCAAAGAAGACTGCCACTGGAGATCATGTAGACAATCCCAGACCTAACTCTGTTGCGTCAGAGAGTTGTCTCACTCCTACCCCACCAGACTGCCCACCAACCCCAAGAAAAATCAAACGACCTGTCATTTTACTTAGTGGCTCAAGTGACAGTAATAAGTCACATGCAGCAGATCCAGTGGAAGAGAACTCTAACATCTCATGCAATGGCCCCTTGGAAGTGATAGACAGGAATGTCAGTGACAACAAAAGTGACAACAGTGGCAAGTGCAAACACGGGAAAGGGGTTTCCTTACTCAGTTTCTCCCGACAGCAGCTGGAAGGAGATGTCTCTGAGCTGGTTCCTTCCAATCTACCCAACACCTCTCCAACAGAGGTTGTGAATGAGTGGCTTAAGAAAATACCGTCCGACAGTGCGATGTATGACATTGGGGATGAATTCAGTGAAAGAGGCCATTCACCGGAAGAACTACCGCAAAAGGAAAAACCAAAAGGGGAGATTGACACCACTGCTGAGTGTGAGACTCAAAACGAAAAGGAAGAGCTCAAAGAGACAGTGGCCAACCATGTGGCTGACAGTGAGGAGCCAGCGGAGACCCCACCAGAGACGCCACCAGAAGACACTCGCCCCTGCACTGCTCCACAGCAAGATGTATCAAAGAGCTTTCACTCCTCAGTTCAGGTGATGAAAGTCCTGTTGAATCCCAAGCTTGACCGGTGTAACAGCTTACCTGAAGTTTCCCCAGTGTACGGACGTAAACTGAGCACATCAGCTAGAGGTCTCCTGGATTGCCTCGCAAAGCTGCAGTTGATAGACTTTGATCCAAATGACGATGCAAACACCAAGGACACAAGGTACAGAGAGCTAATGAACATCCTCCAGTCCCTTTGGTTGTGTGACCCAGCAGAAGCTGGAAAGCAACAGCAGAATGGCTGTGATCAACACTCTGTGGACGGTGATGCCAAAGCGAGGTCGTCCTCTGGGGTGGACGTCAGCAGTGGCTCATCAGGCTCAGGTAAGTGTTCAGGCGGTGTGGCTCAGGCACCGAACGCAGAGGGCGACGCATTGGTGAAGGTACAAGAAGTTGATGAAATAGCACAGAAAGATGAATGCCCAGAGTCCTCAGCACCAATGTCTGATCCAGGCACTCCGGATATAGCCAGTCAGGTCCAATGGATCCCCGAAGAAGGAGGAGAAGGAGGAGGAGAAGGAGGAGGAGGAGAAGGAGGAACAGCAGTGGAAGAAGAGAAACAAAAAGATGAAGACGTCCCGGCATCTGATGATACCGTTAGAAATGAAAGTCTGAGAGAATTACCAGAAACACCCCCGTCTTCCAATAAGAGCTCAGACCCTCAAGAGGACACAAGCTCTGGCTCGCCTCCGTCTGTCCAAAGGGCACAACTAACCAAAAAGGTTTCCCTGGATCCTGATCCTGTCTGGGTCTTGAATTTACTGAACAAACTAGAGAAGCAGTTCATGACACATTATGTGGATGCCATGGCTGAGTTCAAGGTTCGCTGGAACTTGGACAACAACGAACAGCTCGACGACATGATAGCCGAACTGAAAGATGATGTGCGGAGGAGAATACAACTAAGCATCGACAGGGAACTGAGGAAGATCCACGGTCGGGCAGGAAGACCAAGACCACCCAAAGAAGCCTTGTCACGAGAATCAACTGCACAAACAGAGACGAGGCGAAGAAGGCTGAAAGTCGTGCGTGACCAGTCCATTGACAACCGGGTGGATAAAAGCGACGATGCAACCTGCACTTCTTTCAGTGACCAACGGAGCGACGATGAATATTGCCCTTGTGAAACGTGTATACAAAAGAAAATGGAATTGGGGCCACTGCTTCCTGCAGAAGTTCTGCACACTGCACCAGTCATGATGGCTTTTGATCTAAAGTCAATTCTTCAGTTGAAAAAGGACCCTACTCCAAAGACACAAGACGTTGATGTTACAGAAACTATGGATGAAGCCACATTAGTGAAAGTTAGTATTACACATGCTTTTGATCTAAAGTCAATTCTCCAGTTGAAAAAGGACAGTCCGCCACAGATACAAGAAGAAGTCAATGTTACAAATGAGGCTGAAGGTGTGGATGAAGCCAAAGCAGTGGAAACTCCTGTTGAAAATGTTATCAACGGGGCTAAGAAGGAGATGGAGGAATCACAACAAAATGATGCTGAAATGGGTGACAAAGCTGAGACAGCAGAAACTGATGTGGAAGTGACAGCTGAAGATGAAGCAGTAGAAGAGGGGGAAGCTGAAACAGATACTGCTGAAAATGAAACAGCAGAAGAAGAAACTGCTGAAGCAGAAATTGTTGAAGCTGAGACAGCAGCTGATGAAGCACAGGGAGAGGAGGTGGACGCTGAATCAAAGAATGCTGAAGCTGAGATAGCTGAAGATGAAGCAGAAGAGAGTGGTAAAGCAGAGGCAGCAGCATATCATGAAACAGCAGGAGAAGAGGAGGAAGCTGAAGCAGAAACAGCAGAAACTGAGACAGCAGAAGATGAAGCAGGAGAAGAAGAAACTGCTGAGGCAGAGACAGCAGCTGATAATGAAACAGCAGGAGAAGAGGAGGAAGCTGAAGCAGAAACAGCAGAAACTGAGACAGCAGAAGATGAAGCAGGAGAAGAAGAAACTGCTGAGGCAGAGACAGCAGCTGATGACAAAACATCGGGAGAAGAAGAGACAGCTGAAGTAGAGGAAGCTGAAGAGGACACTGCAGGAGAGGAAGAAGTTGAAGCAGAAACAGGAGAAGACAAAGAAGCAGCAGAAGAAGAAACTGATAAAGTAGAGACTGTTATAGCAGCAGGATCAACAACAGGAGAGGAGGAGGGCACAGAAGCAGAGACAGCTGATGAAACAGCAGGAGAGGAAGAGACAGCTGATGCAGAGGCAGCTGAAAATGAAACTGCCGGAGACGAGGAGATTGCTGAGGCAGAGACAGCAGGAGATGAAGCAGGAGATGAAGCAGGAGAGGAGGAGACTGCTGAGGCAGAGGCAGAAGCCGCTGATGAGACAGCGGAAGCAGAGGCAGCTGAAAATGAAACTGCCGGAGACGAGGAGATTGCTGAGGCAGAGACAGCAGGAGATGAAGCAGGAGATGAAGCAGGAGAGGAGGAGACTGCTGAGGCAGAGGCAGAAGCCGCTGATGAGACAGCGGAAGCAGAGGCAGCTGAAAATGAAACTGCCGGAGACGAGGAGACTGCTGAGGCAGAGACTACAGATGATGGAACAGCAGGAGAAGAGACTGCTGAAGAAGAAGCAGCTGAAGGGGAGAATGCAGGAGAGGAAGAAAGTGTTGAAGCTGAAACAGCTGGAGACGAAACTGCCAAAGAAGAGGAGGATGCTGAAGTAGAGGACAGCTGACGAGGAAACTGCAGAAGCTGAAACGGTTGAAAATGGAACAGGCATAGAAGAAGATGCAGAGAAAGCTGAAAATGAAACAGCTGAAGGGGAGGAGGATGCTGAATCTGAGGCAGCAGAAGAGGAAGCTGCCAGAGACGAAGAGACAGTGGAGGCAGAAACCACTGATGATGCAGCAACGGAAGAGGAAGCTGAAAATAAAACAGCAGGGGAAGAGGAGATTGCTACAGCTGAGACTGCAGACGATGAGACAGCTGGAGAACATGAAACCACAGGGCATGAGTCCGCAGAAAATGAAACAACTGGCGATGAGTCTGCCGAAGTTGAAACAACTGGAGATGAGTCGGCACCAGCTGAAACTGCAGGGGAAGGGACAGCTGATGATGAAACAGCAGGAGGGGAGGAGAGTGCTGAAGATGAAACAGCTGAAGCTGAAACAGCTGAGGGAGAAGAGCAGACTGCCGGAAATGAAACTGGAGGAGATGAGAATGAAAATGCAGGAGAAGAGTCAGCAGAAGCTGAGGCAGTTGAAGACGAAGCAGCAAGAAATGGAGCTGAAGATGAAGCTGAGGAGAATTTAGAAAAGGGGGAGGATGAAACAGCAGAGGAAAAAGAGCCAGTAGTTGAGTCAAACATTGAGGAGACGGAGGGTCATGATGACGTATCGGAGATAAAAGCAGACGATGAGGCGGAGGAGGGAGCAACAACAGATCAAGATATGGTTCAGGAGGAGACAGGAACAGAACAAGAAGAGGACGCAAATGCAGGAGACGAGGCAGGAGACAATGCAGGAGACAATGCAGGAGACAATGCAGGAGACAATGCAGGAGACGAGGCAGAAGAAGCAAAGACAAACGAAGTAAACACAGAGGACTTTGCAGATGGAAGCCAAGACCAAGCCGAAGACGTTGTGGAGGAGTTTGAAAAAGAAGAAGAAGCGGAAACCACGGAGGGCAATGAGACAGCCAATGAAGAGGATTGTTGTGGAAACTTTGGGTACTCAGCCGACGGAGAGGATGAAGCTGAGGATGAGTCTGAGTTGGAAGTGTCGACAGATGAGGGAGAACAATCAGAGGTGACAGCTATCAGGGGGAACAACTTGAAGGAAACTGTTGAGGAAACTCCAATGACCTCATTCAATGCCTTGGCCTTAGCAGAGTACTCTGAAGACGGTGCTTACGCCGACGTTGAGGATTCAGAGACTGAAGGAAACAATGAGGAGTCAGAGGACCAAGGGGACAAAGAAGAAGGGGAGGAGGGTGGTACGGCAGCAGATACTGAGGCTGAGCTTCAGGTTGAGGAGACTCCAGTTGAGGAGATGCAGGAGGAGGAGAAGGAGGAGGAGGCGGAGACTCCAGTTGAAGAGACTCCTGTTGAGGAGTTGCAGGAGGAAGCGGAGGAAGAAGCTGAGGAGATGGAGGAAGTTGAGATGGAGAAAGTTGAGGAGACTCCTATTGAGGAGCTGAAGGAAGAAGCTGAGGAGGAGCAGGCTGAAGTGGAGGAGGAGGCTGAGGAAGATGAAGCTGAAGATGGGGCAGCTGAGGAGGAGCAGGAGGAAGTTGAGGAGCAGCAGGCAGCAGCTGAGGAGGAAGCTGAGGAGGAAACTGCTGAAAATGAGGAGGAGCAGGGGGAAGTTGAGGAGCAGCAGGCAGCAGCTGAGGAGGAAGCTGAGGAGGAAACTGCTGAAAATGAGGAGGAGCAGGAGGAAGTTGAGGAGCAGCAGGCAGCAGCTGAGGAGGAAGCTGAGGAGGAAACTGCTGAAAATGAGGAGGAGCAGGAGGAAGTTGAGGAAGAGAAGGAGGAAGTTGAGAAGGAGAAGGATGAAGCTGAGGATGAGCAGGAGGAAGGGTTGGAGGAAGCTGAGGAAGATACTGCTGAAAACGACGATGCTGTTCAGAAAGAGCCAGCTGATGAGGGGGATGACGTCACAAGCAAAGGACAGTCTGAAGACGACGGTGATGGTGATGGACCTTCTGGGACATCTAAAAAGAGCCTACATTGTCAGCCCACCAAGTCTTCCATGGAATCACAACCAGGCTCACTTGACAAAGTCCTGGACGAAGAGGCAGAGAGAGAATCCAACAGCGAGAAGAGTTCACAGACAGGTTCAGGGGAAGGGTCGGGCCACCTCCTCTCTGTGAAGAGCAACCCGATGTACCCTACAGACACAGACGACGAAAGCAGGGTGTCAGAATACACAGAGACAGCCAGCGAGGTCCTCGACCGACAAGTCGTTTCCCCAAAGAAGAAGACTCCGAAGAAGTCTCCAGGAAGATCTGTAAGGTCAAGCAAGGTCAAGGAAGGTGACATTGATCAAGACGATCTTGACTTCTAAAACTTCACTATAACAATTACTGCTGCTTAATAATAATCAATCACTTGATCAAATAATGATCTATCACTTGATCAAATAATGATCAAAGCACTTTATTTCAGTACTACTCATCACATGGCACAGGACAGTTCAAACTTGAAATATATACAGTACCAGTCAAAAGTTTGGACACACCTACACATTCAAGGGTTTTTCTTTATTTTTAATATTTTCTACATTGTAGAATAATAGGGAAGACACTCTTGGCATTCTCTCAACCAGCTTCATGAGGTAGTCACCTGGAATGCATTTCAATTAACAGGTGTGCCTTGTTAAAAGTTAATTTGTGGAATTTCGTTCCTTCTTAATGTGTGTGAGCCAATCAGTTGTGTTGTGACAAGGTAGGAATGGTATACAGATCATCAAGGACATCAACCACCCGAGCAACTGCCTGTTCACCCCACTATCATCAAGAAGACGAGGTCAGTACAGGTGCATCAAAGCTGGGACCGAGAGAATGAAAAACAGCTTCTATCTCATGGCCATCAGACTGTTAAACAGCCATCACTAGCACACTAGAGGCTGCTGCTGCCTATTGAAATCACTGGCCACTTTAAGAAATGGAACACTAGTCACTTTAATAATGTTTACATATCTTGCACTACTCATCTCATATGTATATACTGTATTCTATACTATTCTACTGTATCTTAGTCCATGCCGCTCTGTCATTGCTTGTCCATATATGTATACAGTGGGGAGAACAAGTATTTGATACACTGCCGATTTTGCAGGTTTTCCTACTTACAAAGCATGTAGAGGTCTGTAATTTTTATCATAGGTACACTTCAACTGTGAGAGATGGAATCTAAAACAAAAATCCAGAAAATCACATTGTATGATTTTTAAGTAATTAATTTGCATTTTATTGCATGACATAAGTATTTGATACATCAGAAAAGCAGAACTTAATATTTGGTACAGAAACCTTTGTTTGCAATTACAGAGATCATACGTTTCCTGTAGGTCTTGACCAGGTTTGCACACACTCCAGCAGGGATTTTGGCCCACTCCTCCATACAGACCTTCTCCAGATCCTTCAGGTTTTGGGGCTGTCGCTGGGCAATACGGACTTACATACGTTTGGGATGAGTTGGACCGCAGAGTGAAGGAAAAGCAGCCAACAAATGCTCAGCATATGTAGGAACTCCTTCAAGACTGTAGGAAATGCATTCCAGGTGAAGCTGGTTGAGAGAATGCCAAGAGTTTGCAAAGCTGTCATCAAGGCAAAGGGTGGCTACTTTGAAGAATCTCAAATATAAAATATATTTTGATTTGTTTAATACTTTTTTGGTTACTACATGATTCCATATATGTTATATCATAGTTTTGATGTCTTCACTATTATTCTACAATGTAGAACATAGTAACAAAATAAAGAAAAACTCTTGAATGAGTAGGTGTGTCCAAACATTTGACTGGTACTGTATATATCTATTTTTAGTCGTTTTTACCCATTTTTCTCCCCAATTGGTAGTTACAGTCTTGTCCCATCGCTCAACTCCCGTACGGACTCGGTAGAGGCGAAGGTCGAGAGCCATGCGTCCTCCGAAACACGACCCCACCAAGCCGTACTGCTTCTTGACACACTGCTCGCGTAACCCGGAAGCCAGCCGCACCAATGTGTTGGAGGAAACATCGTACAGCCTGCGACCGAAGGAGTCGCCAGAACGTGATGGGAAGGACATCCCAGCTGGCCAAACCCTCCCCTAACCCGGACGACGCTGGGCCAATTGTGTGCAGCCTCATGGGTCTCCCGGTCGCGGCCGGGTGCGACACGGCCCGTGATCAAACCCGGATCTGTAGTGACGCCTCTAGCACTGTGATGCAGTGCCTCAGACCACTGCGCCACTCGGGAGGCCTAAAACCTGAAATATGCAAACTGAAACGAATGGTATTCTCTGTTATATTCACACGACAGAAAATATATATTTATTTTTCTGGAAGATTATTGACACTATTTTTTATTTTTTTACAAACAACGCTTACAGTTGTAGATCATTATCGGTGTTGGTGCAATAATAATCTACAACTGTAATGAATAGAATAAATAATTATTCAAATAAATGTTTATATTCCAACTCAGTTAAGGGAGTTTTGCAAGTAATTAACTACAAATGGAGCAATAGTTATATATAATATGCACTGTATCTGTGAAACTTCAATGTAAACTTGAATTTAAAAAGTATCTCAAGAACAATAGATATACTTTGTTGATATTTTAGGATAATATATATATTCAAATTTTTATGGTAACATTCTTTGTTGCCTGTCTATGACTTTGAACAAATCTCAGGTAGTTGGAAGCTATACATTCCAAGTGTATGTATGAATGAAATAAATAATATATGTGTATTTGACTATATGTAATTATAATCTAATTTAATGAATTTTCCTTTAAATTAAGTTGCTGTGGCTTAAAATGTATCAAATTAACATAATGAGATAATATATATTTTTCTAGATGAATTTGCACTTATTTTGACAGCCACTTTAATAATAGCCTATAGTATGTGACTATATGAACTAAACACTCTGGATGTGGGAACATGTTGTTGATCCCCAGAATATTTTGTTTTGTTTTATTGAATTAAATGAACTTAAAAATGGAATCCGCAGTACGGGGAGACAGCGCCGCTGGCCACCACACCACATCATTGTTTTAGCTTTGTTGCCAAGCTGAGGAGCAACAACAAAAATTCAGTACATATTGTGCTTTTCTATCGCACGTGAAATGATGTCCAAGGGGGAAAAATGGTGTTCGTTGTTTGCAGTAACTTCTTTGTTGTTGTAATATCCTAAACGGACGTGGCAGTTTCACCATTAAGGATTCCAGCTCTAAATCCCTTCCAGGATGTTGACCCAGGTTGACAATCTAGCTGACTAGTTCAAAAATGATCTTTATAAAATCTCTGACAACTCTGTGTTTTAAAAGCAGCTTTTTGCCACTTTAGGTGAATAAACACATTGGACGCCTTCTACAAAACTCAAAAATATATGCCTTAGATGCTTATTGATTAACATCAATGAAAGATTTTTTTACCACCATTTTCCATTTACTCACTGCAAACAATTGGACACCACCGTCAAATAAAAAATTAAGAGAAATCTATAGAAGCAACAACACCCATGCAGAGAAACCTAGTGGAAATATATTTACACTACCGTTCAAAAGTTTTGGGGTCACTTAGAAATGTCCTTGTTTTCGAAAGAAAAGCAATTTTGTTGTCCATTAAAATAACATAAACTTGATCAGAAATACAGTGTAGACATTGTTAATGTTGTAAATGGCTATTGTAGCTGGAAACGGCTGATTTTTAATAGAATATCTACATAGGCGTACAGAGGCCCATTATCAGCAACCATCAGTCCTGTGTTCCAATGGCACGTTGTGTTTGCTAATCCAAGTTTATCGTTTTAAAAGGCTAATTGATCATTAGAAAACCCTTTTGCAATTATGTTCGCACAGCTGAAAACTGTTGTGCTGATTAAAGAAGCAATAAAACTGGCCTTCTTGAGACTAGTTGAGTATCTGAAGCATCAGCAATTGTGGGTTCGATTACAGGCTCAAAATGGCCAGAAACAAATAACTTTCTTCTGAAACTCATCAGTCTATTCTTGTTCTGAGAAATGAAGGCTATTAGATATGTAGATATTCCATTAAAAGTCAGCCATTTCCAGCTACAATAGCTATTTACAACGTTAACAATGTCTACACTGTATTTCTGATCAAGTTGATGTTATTTTTAATGCACCAAAAAATTGCTTTTCTTTCGAAAACAAGGACATTTCTAAGTGACCCCAAACTTTTGAACTGTAGGGTATATATTTTATAGTGTTTGTATCAGGTGATGTTATGGAACTTTCAACGTTTCCCCATAAGTTTGATCCACATTTTGGATTGTTTTAATGTTCTCTATGTATCCCGTATTAAAATATTATGTATTTTCTCAGTTGTACAGATGTTGATGATGATGGTATATCATCATTCGTTGAATGTACTGATATCGTTTATGAAATAAAATATATTTATGAAAAGTCCTCGTTCATTCATTTCTTCATTTATTTTACATTTTATTTCGTTTACCTTTCTCTGCATTCACTAATTAATTTATTAAATTTATTTTGCCCTTCATTTACCTTTCTCTTCAGTCATTCATGTCTTTCTCCAATGGTTTTTCTACGGTTACACCAAAACATTCACTATACCACTCTATGACATTCATGACACAATAAATGTCACCTCCCTGACCAAGGTCCTTCTCCTCCGATTGCTCAGTTTGGCCGTGCGGCCAGCTCTAGGAAGAGTCTTGTTGGTTCTAAACTTCTTCCATTTAGGAATGATGGAGGCCACTGTGTTCTTGGAGAACTTCAATGCTGCATACATTTTCTGGTACCCTTCCCCAGATCTGTGCCTCGACACAATCCTGTCTCGGAGCTCTACGGACAATTCCTTCGACCTCATGGCTTGGTTGTTGCTCTGACATGCACTGTCAACTGTGGGACCTTATATAGACAGGTGTGTGCCTTTCCAAATCATGTCCAATCAATTGAATTTACCACAGGTGGACTCCAATCAAGTCGTAGAAACATCTCAAGGACAATCAATGGAAACAGGAAGAACCTGAGCTCAATTTCGAGACTCATAGCAAAAGGTCTGAATAATTATGTAAATAAGGTATTTCAGTTTTTTATTTTTAATAAATGTGCAAGAATTTCTAAAAACCTGTTTTCACTTTGTCATTATGGGGTGTGTACAATACCTGTCCCAGGCAGTCCCGACCTGCTTATAGGAGACCACCATCGTCTCAGTGCCCAAGAAAAACAAGGTGACGTGCCCAAATCACTATTCCCCCGTTGCATTCACCCCAGTCATCATGAAGTGCTTTGAGAGGCTGGTCAAGGCCCACATCAGGGCCAGCATGCCTGGCACACCGGACCCACTCCAATTGACCTACCTCTCCAACAGATCCACGTAACATGCCATTTCCATTGCTATTCACAGAATGCTGTTCGTTGACTACAGTTCAGCATTCAACACTATTTTTCCCTCCAAGCTCGACACCAAGCTCAGAGCCCCTGGGTCTGGACACCACCCTCCGAAACTGGATCCTGGACTTCCTGACACAGGCTGTGAGGATTGGCAACAACACCTCCTCCACACTGACTGTTAACACAGGGCCCCCCCCAGGGTTGTGTCCTCAGTCCTCTGCTGTACTCCCTGTTCACCCATGACTGCGTGGCTTTGCACGACACCAACTCCATTACATTTACATTTTACGTCATTTAGCAGACGCTCTTATCCAGAGCGACTTACAGTTAGTGAGTGCATACATTATTTTATTTATATATATATATTTTTTCATACTGGCCCCCCGTGGGAATCGAACCCACAACCCTGGCGTTGCAAACGCCATGCTCTACCAACTGAGCTACATCCCTGCCGGCCATTCCCTCCCCTACCCTGGACGACGCTGGGCCAATTGTGCGCCGCCCCATAGGTCTCCCGGTCGCGGCCGGCTACGACAGAGCCTGGATTCGAACCAGGATCTCTAGTGGCACAGCTAGCACTGCGAACTTCATCATCAAGTTTGCTGACAACACCACGGTTGTAGGCCTGGTAACCAACAACGACGAGTCAGCCTATAGGGAGGAGGTAAGTGAACTGGCATTGTGCTGTCATAACAACAACCTCTCCCTCAACGTCAGCAAAACTAAGGAGTTGATTGTTGACTTCAGGAAGCAGAGGAGGGAACATGGCACGATCCACATCAACAGGACTGCAGTAGAGAGAGTCAGCCGTTTTAAGTTCTTCAGCGTCCACATCACCAAGGACTTGACATGGACCAACAACACCACCACACTTGTCAAGAGGGTGCAACAGTGACTCTACTTCCTAAGGCGGCTGAAGGAATTTGGCCAAGCCACCCCGGGTCCTCTGAACTGGACTGACCATCTGCATTGTCCAGAAGGAACCTGCAGTAAGCATTTCGTTGAACAGTGTATACCATGTGTATCCTGTCCATGTGACTAATAAAACTTGACACTTGAAATGAGTGTAGTGAAGCTTTTTGTCCTTCTAGACTTCCTTCTAGACCTACCACAGTCACAGGCGAGGTGCCCCATTGGACAACGCTGATGGATGTGCCTCTCTCTGAGCGATCTCATTGGTCCCTGCCTGAGGGGATGAGTCATTGGTGTCACTGAGGTGGAGGGATGAAAAACAGATGACATCACCCAAAGGTCGGTCACTCAGGTCCCCAGACATTGGCTACGTCCCAAATTGCACCATATTCTATATAGGGCTCTGGTAAAAAGTAGTGCACTATATAGGGTATAGGGTGCCGTTTGGGATAGAGTATAGGGTGCCGTTTGGGATGCGGTATAGGGTGCCGTTTGGGATGCGGTATAGGGTGCCGTTTGGGATGCGGTATAGGGTGCCGTTTGGGATGCGGTATAGGGTGCCGTTTGGGAGCGGTATAGGGTGCCGTTTGGGATGCGGTATAGGGTGCTGTTTGGGATGCGGTATAGGGTGCCGTTTGGGATGCGGTATAGGGTGCCGTTTGGGATGCGGTATAGGGTGCCGTTTGGGATGCAGTATAGGGTGCCGTTTGGGATGCGGTATAGGGTGCCGTTTGGGATGCAGTATAGGGTGCCGTTTGGGATGCGGTATAGGGTGCCGTTTGGGATGCGGTATAGGGTGCCGTTTGGGATGCAGTATAGGG